>JACVVK020000088.1:1620000-1764660 GCA_018292915.2 Batillaria attramentaria
TTTGCATGATACATGTCGGATTTATGTGTGCAGCTTGCGCGGATAACTTTTGATAGTCTTGGAAGTTTGTTGAAGTCTTTCTTTATGGCATTTCCCGCGTTCTTCATATGAAGTTTTTGTATGTGTGTGATCTGTGTGAATTTCAGTTTCTGTTTTTCTTCGTGTTTTGTGGGGGTTTTGGGTGGTTGTTGTCCGTAATTCTGCTTCGTGTTTGTCAGTTCGGGCTCTAATTTTGTTTTGTTTGTCGTCGTTTTGTTGTTGTTTTTTATTTATTTTTTGTGTTGTTGTTATCTTGAGGGTTTTTTTAATAGTTTGTTTAGGGGTGGGCATTTTGTTGTTGGTGTTTTTTGTTGAGGTTTATGTTTTTCTTTTGTTTTCTTTGTTTTGTTTCTTTTGTTGTTGTTTTGTTTTGTTTTCTTTGTTTTGTTTCTTTTGTTGTTGTTGCTTTCTTTCTTTCTTTCTTTCTTTTTTTGATTTCTTTCTCCTGTTGACTGATGTGCATTTCAAGATCGTCTTGCCAGGGGTGTGTGCCAGTTGTCTGATATACTTAAAGATTCCAGCATTTCACATTCGACTTGACTTTAAAACAAACAAACAAACAAACAAAAACCCCCGGAAAGCCGGCTTGCGAAACCTTTGAAATATTCTCGTTGTTTAATCGGATCTTGTCAACGCTGCATAATTATGATGCCGAAAGAGGCTGGCAAACTCGACATCTTGTATCATCGTAATGGCTGGTAAATCTGCAAATAAAACCCAAACCCCTCATGAAGTATTATTGTGCGGAGGTGGAAGAATTTAGAGACTTGTTGAAATCTTTAGCTTGGAGATGATCATGAGGCGGCCAGTAATTATGCAGCGAGACGTTGGGAGGAAGGCAAGAGGACGCGTCATGGAGGCTGTCTTTTGTCGCTGTCTGTCTGGCGATCAGCCCCTCAATGGCTCTTTGTGCTTTGGCCCTGAGAGGTTCCTTCAGCGGCTGCAGATTAGAGTGACTGGTCGTCCTGGATAGCTCAAGGGTAGTGTCAAAAGTTGCGTAACGTTTTGTCTCCGAGACTAGTTGATGGCGATTCTGCATTGGGCAAGTGACAGTGACGTTGTGTTGAGGTGACGCACAGCCTGGAAACCATGACTGTGTTCTCATTAATGGTCATTTTTTGCTGGCATTGCCTCGTAGAGGAGATCGTTAGAAGTTTAAACACCACACGTGCCATCCAGACGGGACTGGATGACTTGATGGTGTAGTTCTAGAGGCAGTTCCTTCGATGCACCCGTGCAGTTCCAGCTTCCACCAGTAACGATTTAAAAGGATTTGGGAAGCACTGTTACGTCGTATATTTGCTTGTTTTGAATGCATGTCACAGTCTAGTCTGCTCTCGGACACCTAAGACAACGTTCTTGCATTGCAAAATAAGTTGGTACTGTGTACAGCGTTGTACGTTTTGGCAGAGACATACATCTCTGTTACCATGTATATTTTGGGTTTTGGAAATAAGGTTTTCGTGAAACTTGTACTGATGTACTTGTTTCCTGCAGTAGTCTTTATACTTGTATTTGTCGGACTCGTGCAGCGCGGACACCATCAACCCCATAATGTGGACGTCGGGGTCGAATTCACTGTCATGTCGTTTCCCGGGTTTCTTTTGTTCCTTCTCGGTAGCCACGCGACAGACAGTGCGGCTCCATTGAAATGCACCACTGTCAGTTCCCGGATCCCATTTTGCAGAACTCTGCGACGACCTTAAGTGAGAAAGGAGATATCGCCCACATCCATTGAGACGCTCCACCGTTGGACATCAGCCTTATTTTGTGGAATTGAAGACGAAAGTAGAGTGATCATCAGGTTTCACGGGTGCCTTGGTGATTGACCAAACGACCCGTCACAAATATCGTGACGGCCAGTATCAAGACTTTTGAGTCAGGGTCGTCAGAGCCGACAAATCGATTTCTTCTTATGTGCATTTTAATAAGCTCGCTATAAGTTATTGCCATACGTTATTGCTGTATGTATTGCCACCGGTGACAAAAACTGTTCACCGGTGTGTTAAAAGATACCTAACAGTCTTGTTGCATTACGTCAAATATCACCCCTGACATATGCACTCTTCTTTGTTTCTTTTTTCTCCCATATTCGGACTTCTCCAGAAGAAATATTGATTATGGTAGTTTCCATTATAGGAGCTGATCTTCAGCCTCCCGAACTGGTCTGCTAACTGATCCTGACAAGTCCACGATTACGCTCGTAGGTCATGTTACGGATGAAGCGAATGCCGCTCCACGTCAATCCCGTTAATGCATTGCGTATAACGAGGTTGATTGGTCTGACGGTTTAATTTAAGACGAGAGCGATGCTGTGGAAAGGAGAGTGGCTGAGGCGAAATTAGGCGGTCATCTGCATCTGTGGGAGAGAAAGAAAAAAAACCCGATCAGGTCTCGGCGCTTAGTCATCTACAAGTGTCCATTGCGACTCTGTCACGGCTGCTGCAGCGAAGGAATCGGCTGTCTTCTACTCGAGGTCGAGTTTCACAATTCCTCGGTGAACAATCTTAATGAGGGCGGGCTAAAGATTCCCTGGGTCCGGGGGCCAGGCCTTGTGTCAGTCCCTGGGAGAAGAAATTGGATTCCCTGTCCTCATTAAGCAGTCCATTCAAGGCGTTGAAGTGATTCCAAGCAGAGATTTGCTCCTTCCTCAGTAATTCCATGCAACTGCCATTAACGCGGGCTACTGGAGCTTGCGTCCAAACTGAAAGCGTGTCACCCTCTGTTTTCTGTCCCAGCGTTTTTGTTTAAGTTGGGACAATTTGATTCTTTTCCAACCCTCTCCCCCCCTCTCTTTCTTGCTTTCTCTTTTTCTCTCCCCTCTCCGTCTCTCTGTTCTGTTGTCTCTTTCCATCCTCTCTCGCTTTCGTTTGTCCCATCAAGATGTTGTCTCGGTTTGCTATCTCGCAGACAAAGCTTGCATGCACACTGAGCATTCAAGGTAACAAAGCGTGTGATGCCGTGAGTGAAAGGAGTTTACCGGAAAGGTTGAATCATCGCTTCAGACAATGGTGGCCTGTGCCTGTCAGTTTCAGTTCTCTAGATTTCTGTCTGATAAGCGAACGGATGCATCAGAGCACGTGCTATTTGTGCACGTTTCATACGGCACTGCCGGTCTTTCTTTTAATGCACTTATTTGCATATTAAATATTGATTTTGAGTGAGTTTTAGTGCTCTGAGCGGCTCGTTCCCCTGTGGTGTCGGTTTAGACACTGAGTGGTGTCATCTCGAAGGTCAGGGTCATTGCAACCATGTCTTCAACGATTACATGTTTCTGCTTTCAGTATATAGTTTAGGGGATTAAGTGTTCAGCTGTGTTGTCAGCAGGGAATTTTACATCCCTTGTAGCGACACCCCTTCACCCTCAGCCATCACTTGTTGTGCATTCACACGTTCAACACGTAATTATCAGTTTCTCCTTCTCCAGCAGCAAAATGCCAAACACCCCGGTGTCTATGCTTTTACCAGCCCTGAGTGGAGGGAAGGAATTAACCGCCCTTAATAGCCGATGAGGCGGTGGTGGTTTACGGCGAAAAATAAGTGAACTTTTAAACTGATTACAAAACTCGCGTTGCCGAAATGTCAGTAGGGAATTTGCTGGGACTGAGCAGTGTGATAAAGCAGCCTTACTGACACGCATCTGCCCGAAAGAGGATTGAAAGCTTGGAGCTGCCGATGTACTAGGTGCTATCTTTTGGGAGAAGGAATGTTCACGGCTTAGAGGGAGGTGGAGGAGAGGGGAGCTGGAGGCGGATGGGGTGTGGTGGGACGGGGTCATTTCTTCCAGTAGTTTTGCGGCGGTTGGAAGCGCTGAAGAAAACTGATCAAGTAAAGTAGGATGATGAATGTGCAGTAGATGCTGAGAAAAGTAAAGATCCGTTTTTTCTTTTAATGTCATATTGAAAGAGTTGAGAAATAATCATTGGCTGGTATAAGTAATTTAGCCAACAAGACATTTGTCATAGTCATTATTTTTAGCTCCCACCAGCATCCCTCTACAGACGCCCCTGCCTTAGTGCAGTTGTCACAGAGTTACATGTATCACCTAGAGGAAACGGCCAAACATAGAACATGCACGTCTTATATTGTGCAGCTGCATTCAACAACATGCGCATTTCGACGTGATTTGTAAGTGCCAAATTTTTATATGCCATTTGATGTCAACTTGTTTCTATTAAATATACTTATACTATTCTTGAAACTTGTACGGATGTTTTTACACCGCAATAATCCTTCAAATGGCAGAGTACATTTGCTCGGAGGCAAGTGTCCTGCTCCCATTGCGAACGCTTCAGAATGGCAGAGCTAATGACAAGGGCGATATCGCAACTTTTTGTTTTTGCGGTACAGTTTACACCAGTGGACATGCATACGTCACACTCCGTGCGTTCCATCAATTGTTCTAACGAAACTAGAGAATTACGAAAATTATTAGAGAGAAAGAAAGAGGGCTGGAGAGAACATGAACGATGAGTTGCGAATAAAGGTGCTGACAGTGGCTGACAAACCTCATGGCGGCTCATTCATCACAAACATCATTCGTGATTCATGACTACACTGTCTGGCATCGGTTCCCGGTGCATATTTGCCCTCAAGCTGTTTGAACAACCGGACTTTTCCCCCCGTACCATTGTTCCTGTGTTATCACGTAATCCATCTTGCAGTCGTCTGACATTCAAAACAGTAGGAGATAGTTCTGAATGAATTATGAACAGAACTTATCAGCATCGTGTTAGAGATGTGTGTTATTGTATTGCTGATGTCTACAACAGTTCTGTTCTGCCCTTCTTAACTCTTACAGCTCCCTTCCATCCACATAATTTATTTCTCCTTCCTCTAGAAGCCGTCGAGGTATCTTTGTGCTGAAAATACGAGCTGAATATTTTTATTAAAAGTTTCAAAAAGTTTGTAGTTTCTTTTGATGAAGTCTTCGCACGTTTCACCTTTCTTTTCTTTTTTTAAATTAAAATTCTGACTTCATCTTCATCATGTTTTGTGTAGTTCCAATTAAGGACGTGTTCCTGAGCTTAGAGGAAGCGGGCATGCAAAAACTGCCGAGTGCGTTGCGTGTGTTGACGACCTTTGCAGCTTACAAGATATGTTGAGGGTAACGAAAGTTCTTCATTCCGAAAGCGAACATTTTTGTAAAATGCCAATTCCGACAGCTGCTTCAACGATTCTCTCGCCAGACAGACGGTGGCCTTTGTGTCCGTCAAATGTTATGGACCCTCTGAAACTGGATTTACTGACAGAGTAACCTTTAACAACCATCTGCACACGTAACAATCGCGCCCAGACAATATGCATATTATGGCCTGGGTTTGTTTTGACATTTTCAAACAATGAATTTTTTGTTGTTATTGCGAAGCTGGCAGTCGAACAAAGGAAATTTTGCGGATGATGTGACCGGCATTTGTAAGTCGGGCGAAGTCAGGAGTCCCTTGTGTTTCTACTGACAGGTGTAGTCCCTTCTTTCTTCTATTCACCCATATCGAGATTGCACTTGATCAGGAGACGTCTACCGCCCTTTCGTCCGTGACAAGAGTTGTATTATTCTCTGTTGGACAGAAATCAGGGGAAATATCATTTGGCAATGGCATTCGTTTAACACTGGTGGAAACGCCCTACCAAGTTATCGTTGAGTCCCACAGACAAGTTTTGCCCCCCTCCCCCCTCACACACACACACACACACACACACACACACACACACACACACACACACACACACACATATTTTCCCCTCCGGACTGCGATCTTCAAGCAAGCTTGGCGGAAACTGAGTTCACGCCGTTTTTCCACACCTGAAACTTCTGGTTCTGCGTCTGCAGGTGGTACAATAACAGGCACGCGAACTTGGAAAGTAGATTCCCAGGTAGGTGGTACGGTGCCATGAATTGTAGTGGCATTATCGCTGATTGAAATTAATTTTACCTGGTATGGGACGTAACGCTACCCAGGTGGGCCACGCTTCTCCCGTTCCGTAAATACGCAGGCACTCAGCGTGCAAAACTCTCCAAGAAATTGGTGCTGAAGCTCGGCGCTTTTTTTTTCCCCTCTCGTTTACCAGATTGTGGAACTTCGACTGCTGCTTTTTACCTCCAGTGTTGTTCGTCGGCTTGCCAGCTGTAAGTCCAGTATTTGGGGTCGGTTTCGTTGTTGTTTTTCTTCGAGCAAGCCTGATGAAGTTTCAGTTGACCTTTGCTTTCTTTGTGGTTCACTCCACTGGCGGCGACATTTTACTCACAATGGTAACCGCATATGTTCCCGCTCCTTTCCTCACTTTTTCCTTTTCCGCCGTACTCGCCAACAGCATTCATTTGGAATGAAGCAATAATAAGAAAGTTGAAATTGCACAGATCATATTTCAGAGACACCTTACGTTTTCCTTTGTAGCTCGTTTTTGCCCGTTGTGAAGAACTGTTTTCAAAGCAACGAGCATGATAGATCAGTTGGCGCTGACTAGTTCCGTCGGTCGCTAAATTCCACGGTTCTGACAAATGGCAGGCTGAAAGAGGTGGTAAAATGCCTACCGCCTTTCGGCCGGGGTAGCCTAGCAGACGACTGTTTCTTGGCCAGGGGCATATAACCCTGAAATCTCAGTCGGAAAAACATGGTGGGTCTTGAAACAGAGGAGACGTGGGCAAAATATTGAAAGACAGTATTTGTGCGACTCATGTCAGGACATTTGTGGCATTTCCGTGCACTGCTGGCTGAGCGTAAATACATATTTGTTTGTACATATATCGACCTGCATAATATGGAGCTGGCAGACAGTAACCAAAGATTTTGTGACAGAGACCTGAAAGTGTTTTGTATAGTGTTTAAAAAAAAATCATATCCTTTCCACTAACGCACAGAAAGAAGCAAGCAAACAAACAATAATTTGTTCATATTTTGCTTGTCATCACCCTGTATACGTATCTTCTAAATCTAATCACTTTCAGCCACCTTGGTGCAGTGACCGCATCCGCATTGACGCCATATTTCAGAACTTCAGAGATTTTACATTTTCCTTTTTTAGATTCAGAATGCCTCCAGAATTCCGTTAATTAGCCCAGTCCTGTTGTAGACCACGCTTGCGTCGTACCTAAAGCCTCTCTCTCTCTCTCTTTTTCGTTTTTTTTTTTTTTTTTTAGCACAACTCCATTTTTTTCCTTCTCACTCTGATCTTCTTTTGTTTCTGGCGGATAATGTCAAGTCGTCAGTCCTGGCTCCTTGCGTTCCGTCTGTCAATATCCTGTGCGGCAAAGAAATTTATTTCAAAAAGCTCTCAGCATCAAAGATCGAAGGGAATAGACTTAATTTTTGGGCTCACTCCGTTCATCTTGCGCGGATTTGACAGGTAGTCGGCCTGAAATAGCTCTGTCGTCAGGACAGCTGGAAGCATTTGATGGATTTCTCATTGAGGAGTAAATTTTCCCCTTCCTTTGCTGAGCAGAAACTTTCAAGAATTCTTTTCCAAGGGAGAAGTTTCTTATTGATCCTTTTCCCACCCATAACCTAGGCTTAAATCTGACATTTTGCCAGCTTTTCTAAGGATTATTGCTAAAAACGTGTACAGGGAAGTATACCCAGAAAATGCCGATGAACGTGTCTGATGCGCAAACTTTGAAAAAGAGTAGCTCCTTGTGATGTGATTTGGTGTGGCTGACAGCTTTACATGACACCAGAGTAAAGTCAGACAGAAAGCTTTTCTATTTCATTATTCATTTTAGTAGAAACTCGTTTGTTTCTTCGTCTTTCTGACTTCTGCATTATGGCATTCTCCCCTCACCCCCACTCCCACCCCGCGCGCGCGCGCGCGCGTGTGTGTGTGTGTGTGTGTGTGTGTGTGTGTGTGTGTGTGTGTGTGTGTGTGTGTGTGTGTTTTTCATATGATATATACTTTTCTTTTTTTTTAAATTCACCACCCCAAACGAATTTGCCCAAGGGGACAAGAAAGTAATTTTAATTGAATTTTGGCTAGGTTCTGTCCCTTTTAGAAACTGGACGATTTTAGCAGCGGTACATTGTATGGCTTATTTCAGAATTTTTTTTTTTTGCTCAGAGTTGACAGCTGTAGACGGACTACTTTTAGGCGCTCACATATGCCTTCAGGCATCATTGACCTTCGAGGCAGAGTGACATGTGGCCATTGTCTGCCTGGCTAATTTATCCACTCCTTCAGGTGGATTTCTGGTCACTTAACAGTTAACCCCCTTAGTCCCGCGCTAGCCGTAGACCCTTGTACTCAGGTGTGCATGTTCTGGTCACAAGGGGACTAAGGTCTGTAACCCATGTTCATAATACAATGGTTTCATCTATGAAGTGTCTTTAGATAGCAATACCGGTCAAACATCCCGAATGAACTGGTCGCAGATTTTTCGTAAGAATGTAATAATAAGAGGTTGTTTTGTTGTTGGTGTTGTTCTTTATCTTTCGTTTGTTGGTTTGTGGGTTTGGTGGATTTTTTGTTTGCTGGTTTGTTGGGTTGTTTTTTGCTGTTTTTATTTTCTTCTTCTTTTTTTTTGGGGGGGGGGGGGGGGGGGGGGGACAGATTTCAGGCCAAATTCTATAAGATGCATGGTCCAAGATTAGTGGTGAAAACAAGTTCACTCATCTTTCTTCCAGTGAAGTGAAAGATGTTGATGTTGAGTGTGAATAATTACAGGGGTAGTTCATGTTAGTGCACTCCTTAGTAACGACATTACTTGCTGGCTTACCTTCACGAGACTGTTGTATTCTCAGGTTGGTATTCAAGTCTTAATATGTACACAATGTTTGTGTGTTGACAGATGCACCAGCTGCACCAACAGCGACTTCGCTTGCACTTGGTGTATCCGCAACCATCGGTGCACTCACCAGACAGAGGAGTTCTGCCCCTCGGACGTCCTGGTCACTGGCAAAAATGTAAGTCTTCCGTCTGGGCCAGATGGAAATCAATCATAATTGGCAGCTCATGTGGACTTTATGAATATGGGAAGGTGTCATTCGCGAAACTAAGGGAGTGTTCAGCGTAATGGGACCTTTTGGTTTGTGATGCCTGTGCCTCTTGAATGTCTGGTCCCATAATATCCCAGGAGTGTCTGGTTAGGTCTGGTCGTCTGGTCTACCGAATCTATTGACTGTTTTCATGAAAAGTCACACAGATCAGCGGTCTGGTTTCTCTGTCTGCATCCACATCTAATTTTAATGTCCATGAAAGCGCCCCATCCGTATCCACCGCCGTATTTAGTCTTCCCCAACCCTTCCCCCTTCCCGCCCCGCCTCACCCCGCCCCGCCCCGCCCACTTTTTTTAAACCTTGTCCCCTTTTCCTACCGTATTCCACCCCTCAACCCCGTGACCCCACTTTGCCATTCCCACCATTTTATTTTACCCCTAGCAACGTTTTTGAGACTGGTATTTTCCGGGAGCTAGACTTTGGTCAGAAAACACTCGTCGTCTGTCACCCTTTTCTGTTTTCAACGAGAGAAAGATTAAGCACCCGTGAGCCGCAATGGGCTACATGTGCAGATTATGCAAATCAGCAACATTGCAAGTACTGTGATTATGCAAATAGCGGGCGGAGAGGTTTGTATCAATAGCCCTTTACAGCCCCCAGATGGCTGTAAAGGGATGGCCCTGGGAGTATAGGCAGGACCAGCAAGAGATCATAGATCAGGGACCATGGACGAAAGAAGTGCTTATTGCACTGCGTTGCTGCTGCTTTTATCACCCTGGAATGGCATTAGGAGCTGGGGGGGATAGGAGATGGCAAGTACATAAATGTGGGCAAAATGTGTCCCTGGAAGACCATTGCCATCATGCAGTCAGAAAATTACTCTTGGCAGTGGCTTGGTGCTGACACTGCCTGAACAGTATTACATGAAGATTAGCCAGTGATTTCACTTGCAAATAGTGTAAATTGTCAGGCTCAGCAAAAGTGAATAAAGCATACAATGTAAAATTTATATACTTATGCATCAGACAGTTGTGCATCTCTTACAGTCTAAATTAACATACATACTATTTGTTGGTTTTCAGTTTATAGGTTCCATGAAAACTTCTTTCAGTCAAGTTCATGCTAGTGTATATGTATAAATTTAAGGACCTGAGTGTGGCATATTAGGTGGTCTTAGTGACACACTGATGCAAATTACTCATCATTTATACACTGATACAAATGAAAAAATATGGCAAAACAAAAATGTTCGGCACAACTGTATGACATTATTTTTTTCCCTCATTAACTTTGACCAACTTGTGTCGTCCATCAGCAAAGTGGGACTTCACTGAGACCCGGTCCACAAAACTGCCCTCGCATTGAGCTGGCTGAACGGAAGACACAGATCCTCGTGTCCGCCAATACCAAAAGAGCTATTGAAGTCCACGGAATAGCCATGCAGGTAGGTATCATCACAGACTGGTGCAGGATCTAAAAAAGGATCCTTGTACTATTTACAGGGAATTACTAGTATTATTGCAGAAGGTGGAGAATCTTTTTTTAGGATGGTAAGTTGTCTGAACGTTCTGTTACACAGTCACCCATGTGTGTAGGTGATTTCTTGCCACAGAGGGGCTGTGTTTGTGTGACATTGTGCTTACATGACATTGGTATATTGACATTGGCAGAAAATTGTGAACCATGCTCTCAGTATAAATGTATACACAGTATACACATAGAATTTTCTTCCCACACGTGGGTTATTCATATCATGCTGAGAATGCATGGGCCACGTGCTTGAAAGGAGTACTTTTTGTTGACTTTATTGGAAAGTTGCAGTGTTTTGTCTCTGTTTGTGGAGGGCAGTTGGAAGAGCTAGAGAGGCTGGAATTTTGAAGTTTAATGGGCTAAAAACAAAAGTAAAATATGCATGTGGGCAGATAATCTTGATCATCGACATACACAGGCACTATATTTTACAGACAACACTGCTGTTTGTCTTGTGGTTCTCCTAGAAACATTCAGGAGTATGGAGTTGGCTGCAACATGCCAGTTTTTACAAACTGGCTTTTACGTGTAAGATTGTGTTCTTTTCAAAGGGCACTGGAAATTCAGCTTCACAGCAGGTTTTTGTCTTTTTCCAAAAGGCAGGCAATGCCTGCAAGTGTTTACCTTCATTTTGAGTTCTGGTCGACCTCACACAAAGGCTGTCTGTGAATCTCTGGTCACTGCCAACTTTGGTTCCAGTCTGTCCGCCAGGAAGCGGCTTGTAAATGATACGAGGAAGAAAAGGCTCTTTCTTCACAGTTTTGTTTGAAGAGAACATTCCTTCTTTGCATTTCAGTTCATATCTTCCCTTGACTGTGAGAAACAACTGTGCTGGACATAAAAAGTTCTTCACACCTACACCCGTAAAACATTGGCCATTGAAAGTGACAGGGCAAAGTCTTTCTGGGCCGAAAGTGTCGGTCGTAAATGACCAGAGAAAAGAGAACACTTCCCCACCGCCCAGTCGACGTTCACATTTCCAAGTTCCTGAAACTTTCCCATTATGCTAGCACTACTTTGAACGCTTGACTGACTGTAGACCTAGTCTGACACCTCAGATATTCCACTGTTGATGAGAGCTCGGACTAGACTAACAAGTGCTCACGGAATTCCGCAGGAGTCAGGCGTTAAAAATAGCAGCCTGCAAAGAGGTTTGTTTCTTCAGGGTGTTTGAGCAGACGTGGGGGAGACGCTATGGGAAAATGGTAGTCTGCCACCGACTGCTTTGATTGGGGAAAGCTTCACGGCCAGACCGAGTGTTTATTTGTTGTGCAAGTTTCACAAGTGCACTTTGCACCGGAGAGCTTGACAGTTTGAGGCAGACTTTGAAGAAGAAGAAGAAGGAAAAAAAACACAAAAAAACGGGAGAAGATAAAACACGCTCATGCGCGCGCGCGCGCGCACACACACACACACACACACACACACACACACACACACACGCACGCACGCACGCACGCACGCACGCACACGCACACACACACACACACACACACAAAGAAGATGAATAAAGGAAATAAAAGACTGTGCAGTGGTTAGTGAGATATAGACGCAAAATTGTTGTTATCTTTATTGCTTTTTATTGACCAACTGGTGACGTTCCGAGATTTGGAGAACAGTGCTGTAACTGTAACAGTAGGCATAGGGGGGGTTGGCTCTAACCAATGTGTATGGTGTAAGGGAGACAACTCTGCTACAGACATGCCGTCCGTCTCTGTGCATGTAAATGCACACATCACATGCGTGCAGTGTTGATTAGTGTGTGTGTGTGTGTGTGTGTGTTTATATTTATGTTGAACTGATTTGCAGGACTTTCAGAAGCAAAACTTGCAGTGTGAGTTCAACCTCGATTCTCTGAGTCCTGCACCGGCAACAGTGACTCCCTATGGAAATGGCAAAGTCTACATTAGATGCAACATACAGACAGTTAGTATCAAGCTCTTTCATGCTGCCTTAGTTCTCGTGTTGTAGTGTCTAGAGAAATAAGTAAACATTTAAACAAAATAACACACTTTGCTGTGTTCAGCTCTTAATAATAATATAACACGTTACGGCCTGCAGGGTTATAGATAAGGCTGTTCATAATCTTATTTGACTGTTCGTTTTACTGTTTAACTACGTCATTCTACATTGAAAATGCCAGATTTCCATGTTTATGTTATTGTATCAAAGTGCATTATTCATCAGAGTGAGGGACAGAGCAGTGGTTAGCATGTTTACCTGGCAATAAACAGGTCATTAGATTTCAATTCCGTGGTGGACCAGAATTTTTCTGGAATTTTGCTGACATCAAATGGAGTCCAGTTCATGTGCAAACTTGTGTACGATTTCTTGCCCATCCCCATGCATCACCATACTGTGCACATGATAAATCCTGTTCCATATAGCACGGACTGTTGAATGAATAAACATCACAGTCAACAGTGCAGTGGTCCTCAACCTGTTGAGAGTGGTTGACCAGTCAAATGGAAAAAAAAAAACAAAAAAACATGAATAGCATGTAAATGTTAGCCTATTGCTCCACTGGTATTTCCCACAGTCTTACTACGTGTACTATGTCATTTATGTGTTGTTATTTCTTTTTCAGTTTGATTACTACCGAAATGTCAGCCTCTACAATGTTCCCTTCAAGATTATGTGGGGAAATGGGAATCATCCACTAGACAACCCAGATGCAATTCAAGGTATGTGAAAATACTCTGAATAAATTTAGTGTTTTACATTCATTTGTCTGTTATTGCAGTTTTGGTTTGATCTTTATGGTTAGATGACCAGATAATACCCTGTCTCACATTCTCTATCTCTCTATATAATTTTGTTTTTCCCTCTGCTCACCAGTTGTGATGTTCAAGTGCTCAGCCATGGCTGGGAGTTGTGGAGAGTGTTTTACTGTGGACCCCAAGTACGAGTGTGGCTGGTGTGAAAACACGCACTGCTCCACAAGGAGCTTCTGCCCCAATGTCAACAACTGGCTGCCACGCACTGAGGTCTGCCCCAACCCAACCATCACAAAGGTACATTTCAGCTGTTCCTAGTCTCTCTGCTGCAGACGTAATTGTACATGAATTGGTGTTGTCATTGGTCCACTTGTATCAAAGTGTAAATAAAAGTTTTCTCACTTAAGACTGTTGGTAATCTGAAATCAAAGGACAGCTCATGGCTCAACTTTTAAGCTTTTCATCGCACAATTATGCCCTATTTAACATTTATGCCCAGTGTTCCCAAATGGGATGTTCTAAACCAGCTTTTGAAAGCTGCTCATTTTGCTGGTTGGAAAATATTGTGAAATGGTTCTGTGTTGGGAGATGGCATTGCATTTTTGGCATCACTGTTATTATTCCTGTAGAGCTATAGATCGAGCCATTCAGCATAACAACAGTAAATCAACACCCTCAAAAATTTATATGGATTAATTATCTCCTCACTAAAAATTCATCTGAGTCCCAATATAACTGTCAAACAGCCTAACGACCTGCGCTCCCACTTTGTTACAATCCAGCCACAGCAGTAGCAGGAGTCCTAATGCGCTTCTTACAGATGACATAGCCAAGTCAAATGCAAATCACTGTACATGTAGTAGATTACAGGTTTAGCATGTCAACTTCTGTCAACAGATCCACCCCTACTCTGGTCCGATATCTGGCGGCACCCGACTGACCATCACAGGAGAGAATCTGGGCAAAGAGGGAGACAGTGTTGAGGTGGACATTGACGGTGTTCCCTGCAATGTGATAGAGTTCACTGGCCCTAAACGGTAGGTTGCTTTCTAGAACAGTATTGTTTTGATCTGTCTAGAAGTGTGTGGTTTGCTCATGGTGGCTTCACCACTGACAAAGCATTCACTGCTTGCTGCACTGTGTGTAAAATTCACTGCCCCAAAGTAATAAGTCTTTGGTGTTATTATTAGATACAGTTATATGTACAATATGTACGATACAGCAGCTTTTGATAATAAGGTTCATTCAGTAGGATGCCTTCTCATGCCACATTTCATACTGTTCATGCAGAATTGTGTGTGAAACTGGCAAAGCAAGACTGCAAGGACAGAAGGGACGTGTGCGAGTCATTGTTGGCCGCAAACACAGAGGCGAATCAAAAAGCATATTTTACTATGTGGTGAGTACCCGTTTTACTCTGCTGTCTTACATAGCGATGTGCCGCAAGAAGTCAAGATTTTGGGGCTCAGCATCCCAATGCTGAGGGTGGGAGGATGGGGGCTAAGACATCTACTGGGAACGTTGTTTTCACTTTGCAACATTAAGACCTGTAGTGTTTTCAGCCAGGAAAACACATGAGGATTTTTGTGGTTCAGGAAGTATGGTGAATGTTTTCTGCTGCTCTTTCAGGATCCAGAAATCAGGGGCATTACGCCGGACATGGGTCCAAGGGATGGTGGTACGTTGGTCACCATCATGGGTTTGAACATGGATGCCGGCACCTCAGTATCTGTCACCATTGGTGGTGATATGCCCTGTGTCAACATCACCAGGTACATTGTTGGCAGTGTAGAAATATTTTGTGTATTACCATTTACCACATACACAGAGGATGTTGATTATCTGCATAATTCAAAATACTGTCAGTGACATGGATAGGTTTTGCTGGGGAGGCTGCATCATTACATTTGCATAAAATAAAGTAGGATTACTAGAGATTTTGACAGAAATTTAGCACTGATCATGTGAAAGGGCTGTTACTGCACGAAGACTGATAACCAAGTACGTAAGGTTAGATCATGAGGATTCGGAGAGTTTTTCATTGTCCAAATGAAGATAATAAAGGGCTATAGTCATCTCATACTGTAGTTTATAGGCACAGATTGGTTTGATTTACAGTCTTCAATGTTTCTCTGCTTTTTGCACAGGGTCAGCTCATCAAACTTGACCTGCGTCACCACAAACAGCACAGGTCCAGTGGACACTGAATACAACATATCCATGGTGTTTGACAATGAGCCAGTCATTGGAGCCAGCTACATTACGTTCACGTACAAGCCAAACCCTACTATCACTGGAGTCACACATAAGGAATCCATTCAGAGGTCCGTGTCTTCACATCTCCCCCCCCCCCCCCCCCCCCAAAGTCTTTGGTTTAAAACATCTGCAAATAGAAAATAAAGAATTGCTGTCATATTATTTTCTCGCTCAACCTCCACATGCACGTTCAGTCAGTCATTCCTTTATTTACCGTGTTCTGTTTTTCTAGGTGACTTTCTTCAACATAATGACCAGACTGACTTCTTTCACTTTCCTCTGTTGCCTCAGTTTTCTGCTACAGTTTGATTTGACTAACAATATTCTCATGACTTCTGTGGGTTTTCAGAAATCTGTTTTGCCTTCTTGTTTTGTCATCGTCTCTGCTCTTTTCCTTCACCCTGCAGGCCCCCCTCCCTGGTAATACTTCTGTCTTCCTATTGGAAATTTTATACATTTGTTCTCTGTGCTGTGTACAGTGGTGGCTTGATGATCGGAGTGCATGGGAAAGACCTGGATCACATTCAAACCCCAGCCATGATCCTCTGGTACAACAACAGTCCCTATGAAAATGTAAGTTGCATCAGTCAAAATGATGTGTATATTGCATTTAGGTCAGTGTTTCCTGAACACATTTGACTTGTAAGTACAAGTGCATGTACTATTATCTATACCATTATCTTGTTCCTCCATTGTCTGCAAACTCTCAGACACAGTAATTGAAACTTTTCTCTGTCCTTTTCCTACAGACGTGCAAGAAGTCAGGGCATCAACCAGTCCTCTTAGAATGCCTTACACCAAGCGTGCCCATCTTGGACTCTGAGATGGATCCTTTCAAATATCTGTCATACGGTTTCCGCCTGGATGGAGTTCGTGCACTGCGCAATCTGACCGGCTTAAGCTTTGAGGACCACGAGATGTTCAAGGTGTACCCTGACCCTAAGTTTGACAAGTTTGAGGGTGGTGACAAGGTGCATCAACAAAAGAACGAGCTTCTTGTCATAGAGGTGAGCTGGGTTAACCCATTCAGTGCCCAGGGACCGAATATTCGGTTGACACTCCATGCGTGCGCCAGTGATAGCATATTTGGTCATCTGCTACAAACAGTTTTAGTGCGCAGAAGCACACTATTTTAGTAATGAAATACACATGAACACATACCTTGAGAAATCCCCTACACGCGTGTACTAACTGAATTTTTTATGACATTTTATGGGAATTTCACTCTGTGCTGTGTAATAGTGTGACCTAAGTGACTGATTTTAATTAACAGATGAAGTGCATTTGATAAAAAGTTTTCCGCAGTGTTCTTGTACACCTGACAAACGTATTCAGACTTTAAGTAAGTGTTCACTGTGAAAAACTGTAACCTGAAGTACAAGAAAAAGTGGATGTGTGTTTTCAGGGCAGTCAGCTGCTGCCGTTGAGGAACCATGATGTGGAGGTGTCGATAGGGAAAGAACAGTGTACGGAGGTGAAGGTCGGCAAGACACTTATCACATGCAAACCCCCTCCGACCCAGCCCCACCCTTCTCAAGGCAGTGGATTACCTGAAGTAGTGGTAAGTATTCGTGTCACTGTGTAAATTGTTTTGTTTTTGATAATTCTTTGTTAGTGTTCTTGACCAGCAGTTCAAGCAGATTTACCTTCACTTTCAAATTATTACTCCTCAGTACAGACTGACAGTAAAAATGACTTTGACAAAGCAGTCTGATTCCAAAAACCCATGTTGTTGTGGTGATGCATGAAGTGCAAGGGAAACAACTGTGGCATTGACTTTTGATGACAACACCCCTCGTTAGATCTTGGGATGAACACAATCTTTCAGCATGACTTTTGTTTCACAGGTTATTGTTGGCAACCTGACGTATCCAATAGGCTTCCTGCGCTATGAAGAGCCAGAGGTTCTGTCCATGGCGGCCATCATCGCCATCGCAGTTGGTGGCGGGGTCCTGCTTGTAGTGCTAGTGATTGTGTGCATCCTGTACCGTGTCAAGTCACAACGCAACGATGACATGATGAAGAAGATGAGGATTCAGATGGACATGCTGGAAGCTCGTGTGGCAAATGAGTGCAAGGAAGGTAAGTTTGCAGACAGTGTTTTGCGTCGTCTTCATTTTCATCATTTTTTTATTATTTTTTTTTTGTGGAAGTGTGGTGAAGGCAAGTCACTCCACCTTTGCAGAATTGTTCTAGAAAAGTGTATCAGGCGGTACGCTCAACCTGTTTACTTTGAGGGTGTATATATTTACCTGTTTTAAAATGTGCAAAATATTCATGACACATCCTTTGTTACAGCATTTGCGGAGCTGCAGACAGACATGACAGAATTGACGAGTGACACTTATGGTCAGGTCACCATTCCTTTCTGGGACTACCGCACCTACTGCATGCGCATAATGTTCCCTGGCGTGGAAGAGCATGCAGTCATCAAAGACTTGCAGGTGAGACTTGTTCACTTCTTGTGACGCAAGACTCGTTTACCTTGCAAGACTCAATGTGTCGCACGATTGATTTACTTGTTGTGAGACACATCCGCTTGCTGCTTTCTGTACTCTTGTTGTTATCTTTTGAAGAGTATTTCTCCCGTATCAGACCGTTAAGGTGAAAACATGAGCTGTTGTGACATCAGCAATATCTCCATTTTCAGATTGACTTTCATCGCCGAGAAAGTGTTGAGCGAGGTCTTCGTCAGTTTGCTGGGTTGATCAGCAACAAGACCTTCTTACTTACCTTCATTCGTACCCTGGAGGCCAACAGGAGCTTCAACCTGAGAGACCGGGTCAATGTCGCGTCCTTGATAAGCGTGGCCTTGCAGACACAAATGGAATATTCCACTGAGTGAGTGGTTAGAACTGTTAAGAAAACGGTCTCAGTATATTAATCAAAGCTGTTTGTTGGATTTAAAAATTGAAATTTAAGCAAGAAGTTGTAAGTCTTCAGTGCTTTTCTGCGAAAGATCTCATCGGCAAAGTCTCATACATGTGTACATAGTTTCAAAAATTTGAGTTTGTTACTGATGCTAAAGATTATTAACCCTGATTATTGAATTGTCTTATGCTGAAATGCCGTAGACGTGGTCTGTTCTCAGCAAGACCAGGGTTAAAAGTTTGGATTTTTTTGTGTGTGTGTGCTGTTAGCAGATAAGACCAGCGCTTAACCATGTGGATCAGTTTTACAGTCATGCGTATTCAATTTCGTTTGGGTGCAAACATGAGTTAACTGTTGTGATTTGTTTCAGAATATTGAAGACATTGTTAGCAGAATTAATAGAGAAGACAGTGGAGAGCAAAAATACTCCAAAACTCCTGCTGCGGAGGTATGTTTCATTTCCTTTTCAGAGTAGAAACAACTTCGGGAGAGAATGTCCCACTTGTGATGTGCATTTATTGTTTCAGTTACAGCTCTGTCTGTTGGTTATACAGTGTAAATATATTTTTCCCATGCTTGCGTGATTCCAACACTACAGTTTAGTATGTAAGCTGTAGGCGTAAGCTTCAGCTGTCGGATGGACAGATCTCAGAAAGTCCGCATCTCATTTTGATTTTCAGCTGCATCCACATTTAAGTTTCACATCGCTGTGATACACTGCTGTCTTTTTTTTTTTGGTTTCAGAAATGAATCCGTGGCAGAGAAGATGTTGACAAATTGGTTCACATTCCTGTTGTACAAATTTTTAAAGGTAAGTATCCTCTATTGCAAAACTTCAGCTTTGCGACCAACTGAACAGATGTTCACAAACCTTGTGTTTATATTTGCTCATGTCTCTTTCTTGTAGTTAGCGTTCTAGTGTTGTAATCTAGCTGTGCAGCAACTTTAATGAAAAAAAAAAAAAAAAAAATCACAAGAAACTCACAAACAGTCATTTGGTGAGTCAGTTTTGCAAGGTTTGTCATATAGTCTCATCATAGGTCCGTGCAATACTATCAATGGCTGTTGGTCATTCCTTGTAGGAGTGTGCGGGAGAGCCGTTGTTTATGCTGTTCCAAGCCATAAAGCAGCAGACATCCAAGGGTCCTGTGGACTCGGTGACAGGGGAGGCGCGATACTCGCTCAGCGAGGACAAGCTGATCCGTCAGCAGATCCAGTACAAAGCAATGGTGAGCCTTTTATCACACTATAGGAAAGAGGAAGAGGGGATAGTAGCTAGAGTGAGAATTAAAAGAGTGAGAGAAAGTGTTTCAGCAGCAACGTTATATTCACTTACTTGACATTTTTGGTTGAAATCTTGTATTGTGTCGGAACGCCTGATAAGTGATGTATTTTCTTTTATTCATTTATTACTTGAGTGACTGGCTTCTTCTGTCATTCAAATATTTTTTCATGTGCTTGGTCTGTTTTTTTAAACAAACTTGAAGATGTTTTAAAATTTCTTTTTAATTTTGTGTGTGTGAATTTGTCACAGAAAGCAGGGGAATGAGGACAGCTGCTGTACTTAAAAGTCTTATTTGAGTAGAGTAATGTGCATGGTCTGACTGATGCATCTTTATTGCAGACACTACATGTGTTAGACATTGACGTGGATCGCTGCACACAGCCAGCACACCCCGTCAAGGTGTTAGACTGTGACACCATATCACAAGTCAAGGAGAAGATTCTTGACGCCATCTACAAAAACGCTCCCTTCAGCAGTCGCCCGCCCAAGGAGGAGTTGGATCTGGGTATGTTGCATACAGTGAAGGCCACAGGGAGCATTGCTCTCAGATGTTGTCTTGTATTTCTGTGTTTTATATCATACCACATGCTTTTAGTTCCCCTTTCTGGGTAGTCAGGACTGTTTTGGTTAAAATACATTTCACCTAACCTTACTTAACTGCTTATTGTTCAGTACTCATGGGTGTCATGGTAATTCATATGGATGTTTGATCAGCCATCATCCAGCTGTTGCGCATCCTAAGAGTTCAGCTGCATCATTTCTAGCAGTACCATATCCCTCTGTCCATTTAGTCTAACATTTTTTTTCATCACAGTTCATTGTTTTCTTCTGAGGGGAGGTGGTGTTTTGTTTTGTTTTGTTTTGTTTTGTTTTGTTTTAGTGCTGTTGTTGTTTTGCAACTTTCCACCCCAGTTCAGATTCAGATGTGTCGATATAGATTTTTAGGCACTTGCGTTGTACTCTGCTGTATTTGTTGTGGGTGTTATAATATTGACAGCTCTTTCATTGTTGCTAGCTTTTGTTGTGAAACTCCTTAAATCCATAGCTTTCCTTTCTTGCATATATACATGTCTCTCACATCTGGATTTTTTTTTTCTTGATGGTTTTGAAGTAACCAGATTCTAGTAGAGTGACTCTTGGTTTACCCTACTTTGTAATGCTCTGCAGTGTGAGGCTGGCTGCATTCTGTGGTGTCTTAATGGGAGATGCATGGTTCATTCACTTGCATGATACACTGTGTACTAATTTAATTAATTAAGTAATGGAGAGGGGCATGGTCATCATACCCTGTTACAAACACAGCATTTTACTCTTCCTGTGCATGGTTTCTTCATATTTAAATTATGAGGATACGTTTTCAGATTTGACATGAGAGGAAATTCAGCATTAGCACTAACCATGCATGTGCAATTATTTTCTTCTCCTTAATTCTTCTTTTCTTTTGTTGTTGTTATTGTTGTTCTGTGTAGCTGCATGTGTATGTTTTGTTTGAGTTGAGAGGTTCATTTCTGTAATCATCTGAGAGGACAAATGTCTCAGCTGCTTCAGCTGTGGAAGCATGAACTTTATCTTACTACTGTACCGGTAAATCTGTTAGTGTTGTAGTAATTCTTTCTGTAGTTGTTGGGTTGGGGGGTTTTGGTCATTCATGCATGTTTTTCATGTTAGAGAAAGGTGTCTTGCATGTTGCTGTTCTGTGATGAGCTCTTTAAAGTCCCACAGTTGCACATAACAGGAGCAGTCATTCCTATATCACAAGCATTTGTGCTCTTCAGTCCCTTTTCTCTATTCTATACGCCATTTTGATTGGAAAGCAAGAGGCTTTCAGAGTGTCGACAAAACAAAACAAAATCCAGACAATAACTTCACTTTTGGATATTGGTGAGTAACAAATGCTTGTGATTGCAATGAACAGCTTGAAACTTTTTTGTTCGATACTTTTGTCATATTTCATCCTAGCACCGCATAAACTACTTTCTGTTATTGTTGGAGGCAACCTCATCAAATAGGCATATGTCTGCTCGGCCATTTATGCTCAGGACCTCGAAAATTACTCTGTCCGTGAAATACACATGCATTTCTTGTTGGTTTTCCTATTGGATTTGCACTTTAAACCGTTACATGAGGTTGACCTACAAAAATGACAGTTGTTCACTCATTTTCATCTCCTTTATTCATTGCACCACAGGTAATTTGGAATGCTCTTTTTTTGGCATGACTCTAGTGGGTGCTCACACTGCAGACAGGGGCGGTTAATGCATGCGTTTTTTCTTTTTCTCTTTTCCTTACCAACAGTCTTATTTGATCATCCGCCAGAATGGATATGTGCGGACAAAAGTCAGATCCCACCTAAAATGTTTCCGAATCGGGAGACAAAACGCTTGGTGCTACATGATGAGGACGGAACGTCGAAGGTGGAGGGAGACTGCAGGCGTATCAACACGCTTGCACATTATCAGGTGAGGGAAGATGAGAGTTTGAGGCAACATATATACTTGCTGCTTCAGGAAGATCAATTTTTGTATTTCAGCTGCAGTGATTACACCAGAGGGTCTGAATGTCAGTATGTTCCAAGGGTTCACAGTGTACTGCTGTGCACGCACACATGCACATTCCTGCTGTATAGAATGTTAATTCTGTGTATGCACCAAGAAATAGAAATTGTGTGTTGATTCTTCTGTTTTATCCCAGCAGTGTTTTCTTGTTAGGTATTTGGGGGTTTTTTTTGCTCTTGGCAACAATCTATTTCAGAGGCTAATTCCATCTTTGATAAACCAACTTAAGTTTCGCTCCCGAGTGTGCCTGTATGCTCAGAATAGTCAATACTCTATATTGATGATTAGTAGAGATCTTAATGCGATACAGTGCTGTTTACACTTTGTGTGGGCGGTCAAACATTCAAACCGATGACTATTGTTGCACTATTGGAGCACTCAGTGTGGTTGCCTTGTCATCGAGTACACTTCTGTTGGCTCAGTGCCAGCATTACAGATGCTGTCACTGTCCAGGTGTCCAAGTAGTGATATTAAAGATACTTTAAAAACAGCTCAGAATGATCTGTGAGCATAAAAAAATGGTAGCATTAGCCCCTAACAGAGCATGCAATCATGACGTGCAAACGGAGACATTTCCGTGAAGCTATACAGTTATATAAACTTTTTTTTTTTTTTTTTTTGTTGCTGTCCCAACTCTTTGCCAGCTCCAGTGGTGTTCCTCCCAGGTCATGGGTGGAACCCACGGAGGACTCGGAAACCGGGACATTTTTTTTTATATTATGCATGATGATGGAGATGAGGATGATAGTAAGATGATGCTATGGAGGTCCATGTGGTTTTGGACTGCGGGACAGGGCCGCATTCCACGCTTCCTGTCATAAATATCCCGGCATTAACCAGGCCCGGGAACTACGGCACCTGCGGTGCTGGCCGTGTAATCATCCACATCATACGACGTGTCATACTAAGGGAAGCACCCCCAAAGTCGCACCCGTGAAGTGGGTGAATCTCGGCTGTGTGGCAACAGCCTCCCCATCGGGCCCATAGCACACCCGCTCTGGGTAGGAGCCGACCTAGGTAGGAAAAATCCCGCTTGTCTCGGCTGGGACTCGAACCCGGGTCTCCCGGTCCATGGTCCGAAGTGCTAACCACTACACTACGGGGGCCGGTTATATATATAAACTTAATGTTGGCTTGCGGGGTACATGTGTATAAGTTGGGAGTGCACATAACTCAGTTGCCTAAGTCTTTAATCAATTCACATGATGTTTTGCTCATGTCCAGGTGCCTGATTGTGCATATGTTGCGTTACATCCCAAACAACTGCTCCAACCATACAACATGAGCATCATGTCCGAAAAGTCCAGTATGTATACTTTCTTTGTCTATTATACATGTAGTTTACTTTGTCTATTATACATGTAGTTTACTTTGTCTATTATACATGTAGTTTACTTTGTCTATTATACATGTAGTTTACTTTGTCTATTATACATGTAGTTTACTTTGTCTATTATACATGTAGTTTACTTTGTCTATTATACATGTAGTTTACTTTGTCTATTATACATGTAGTTTACTTTGTCTATTATACATGTAGTTTACTTTGTCTATTATACATGTAGTTTACTTTGTCTATTATACATGTAGTTTACTTTGTCTATTATACATGTAGTTTACTTTGTCTATTATACATGTAGTTTACTTTGTCTATTATACATGTAGTTTACTTTGTCTATTATACATGTAGTTTACTTTGTCTATTATACATGTAGTTTACTTTGTCTATTATACATGTAGTTTACTTTGTCTATTATACATGTAGTTTACTTTGTCTATTATACATGTAGTTTACTTTGTCTATTATACATGTAGTTTACTTTGTCTATTATACATGTAGTTTACTTTGTCTATTATACATGTAGTTTACTTTGTCTATTATACATGTAGTTTACTTTGTCTATTATACATGTAGTTTACTTTGTCTATTATACATGTAGTTTGTCTATTATACATGTAGTTTACTTTGTCTATTTCTGTTGGTAGATTTATGTGCTTCTGACTACCTCATGCATTCCATACTCACAAATTTCGCAGAGATTGCATATGTTTTCATGTTGCAGCTTTCCAGATACAGTAAGATCACCTGTCTCTATTATTTCTTCCCACAACTTCATTGCATTGTATGTTCCTTTTGCAGACCTTTCCTTCTACAACCGTAGTCCATCCCTTACACGGACAGTGACGCCTCAGATGATCACTGTCGATGTTGACAACAATGGCATCAAACATTTTCACTTGGTCAGTAATACTTTAATTGATAAGTAGATAGTTACTGTTCAGATGAAACATATTCATGTAAGTAGACACATGTAAGTTATGTTTCATCCAAACAGTACAGAGGAGTGAAGAGAGAGAGAGAGAGTGTGTGCATAAGATGCATGAAATGTGTACATGTATGCACATTGCCATCAACTCCCCGTTCATAGAAATTACTAACATTTACAAGAAAATCCTGAATATATTCACAGTTTGACTACTTTTCCATTGGTGTTTACACAGATAGGTTTAAATTTCCCTTTTTGTGCATGAAGATTTTGTCCGCTTGATGTAAGGCAGAATGTCACATCAACTGTTACTTCCAATTGCAGGTGCGGCAGCATGATATTGAGCCCAGCAAGGAAGGTGACAGAGGCAGCAAGATGGTCAGTGAGATCTACTTGCCCAGGCTTCTTGTTACCAAGGTAATATCACGTTTCTAACTCTGTCAATGTGTCAGATGGGATAAATCATTAGTGTCGTGGTGCACATACTGCATGTACATTTGTCTCAGGAGAAAAGTTTCAGGACGACATTTTAGTCTGTAATCAGTAAATTTCTGTCCATCTGTACAATTTGTTGCTGGCATTTTCTTTATCTCCCTGCCAGTTGATGTGGGACTCTCATTTTCAGTGCTGTCACTGTCTTTTCATACATTAATTGTGCGCGTGTCTCCTTGTCTGCCTGTCAGTCAGTAGAAACTGCAGGCTTTTGCTTGACCTGTAGTAATCAGTGTCTCCAATCACGTTCTGTAGTGTGTAAAATACACACAGAAATCCGAAAACAATGCAGAAAATTTATGTCACTGCATCCCAGGGATGCACACATATTGGTCAGAGCTGACGACTCATTAGTTGCACAAGTAGTATTGACTAATGATGATTTGACTCGAAGTTCAACAACTGCCCAGAAGAAGCAACCAGCAAGTCATACTGTGGTGGTAGATGTGAACCCACTGCTAGAGACAGCACCAGTGCCCTGTATGGTTCAGAAAAGAAACGATAAAAATTATTACAAAGGGGCTCTCACAAATTGCAAAATGCCTCCCTGAAATTCTGGAAGAGAGTCCCTGAGACCCTTTGGTGTAAAAACTATTGGAAACTCTGGTAAATAGAATGAGACTATATATTTACGTAAGACAAGGCATATTTCACCTCTACCAGTTGTAGACAATCTCTGTACCTCTGGTTCATGTATCCATCTATATAACATATATACATATATACATGTACCTCTCATCTTTTCAGGGTACTCTGCAGCAGTTTGTGGATGACTTGTTTGAGCGTATCTTCAGCACAGCACATCGTGGCTCTGCCCTTCCACTTGCCATCAAGTACATGTTTGACTTCCTGGACGACCAGGCCCTTCTCCACAATATCCAGGACCCAGAGGTTGTTCACACATGGAAGTCCAACAGGTACACCCACTCAGTTTACCATGCTTTTTTGCAGCAAGCTAATATGTCCACGATTCATCATGATGTGACCACAACATGCACTAAATATTAGTAAAGTTGGTAAACTGATTCAGTTGCTTATCTAACCCTTTTGTGAAGCAAGGACAGGCCACAAGATAAGTGGTTTCACAGTACCAGAGACATGAGTAGAGATTTTTTAATTTACAGTGTGAAATATTTCAGCATTTCACGAGGGCAAACAAAGATGGTGCAGTGTTTGCACAGAGGTTTTAAAAAAAAAAATGAAGTGCATCCATGTTGATAACTTGTAAATTCACACTACTTGTTCTTGTGTTCCAGTCTACCTCTGAGATTTTGGGTGAACATCATCAAGAATCCTGACTTCGCCTTCGATGTCCACAAGACCAGTATCGTGGATTCCTGCCTGACAGTGGTTGGGCAAACGTTCATGGATGCCTGCTCACAGAGTGAACACCGCCTCGGCAAGGATTCCCCGTCCAGCAAGTTGTTGTACGCCAAGGACATCCCCAAGTACAAGCAGTGGGTGGAAAGGTAAGGTCTACTCACTACAGCAATGAGAAGAAAATTGTTGGTATTTAGTTCTTTGAATGCTTTTATAAATGTACTGTAGTTTTCATGTACAGTGCAACTCTCTGCCAAAACAGGACAGTCACATTCAAGAATTTTACGAACACCTGTGCACTGTAGTATGATAATACACCTAGTACTGTACACTGTAGTATGATAATACACCTAGTACTGTACATCTTTTAGTTTTATAAGCCGGGTCATTGTTTTCTGTGACAGGTACTACCAGGACATCAAGATGATGCCAGCTATCAGTGATCAGGATATGACTGCCATGTTGACAGATGAGTCAAGAGTACGTTGCTTTTCTTTTGACTGGCTAACTAATTGTACAGTCCATAATAATGCATTTTATTATTATTATTATATAAAAAGGAGGAATGGCCCCATCCCATAAAGTTGTTTCCGCAAATTTCAGTTATTTTGTCTGTTTATTGTTGCCGGTGGCTACCGCCGGAGCAGGTGAATTCCCATTTCATCTCAAAGTAAAAAGCTCTTCGATGAGGTGCTCTAGGACATAGCCACAATTACATCACACACACACACACACACACACACACACAAACACACACATGTTGCACAACTCCCACCAAAATGAACGCAGCAGCATTGTGTGCACGTAATGTGCCTATGACAAAGATTTTGTTATGTCACTGTGTGCGTGAAAGTATCTATTTGTCTGGAGAAACGTCACAGTCTTGTTTTTTATCTCTGAAACTTGCTACTGCACGCAGCGAAATCTGCCCCATCCCGTAAAGTTCTTTCTCTATAGAGAAACAACTTTTAAAAAAAATGAACAGTGTCTTGTTGTTTGTGTGTGTAAGTCCTATAAAACTGAAATTAGAGTTCTCACATAGCGATTAGAATTAGTCGCTGTACACAGGGGGACACGGGAGAGTTTCTCCCTCATATCACCAAACAGGGACACCAGAAAACACAGTTTACAGTTCTCACATCACAATCAAAATTGAGGGCTGTACTCAGGCGGCCATTGAAATCTTCTGGCGGGAAAAAAATCTTGGAAAATCAGAGTTTAACTCCCTTTTGCACGACGTATCACCAAATGGGTAGACCAGAAAACACAATTTAGAATTCTCACGTCATGATCAAAATCGGTGGCTGTACTCAGGGGGACCCCAGAAATAACACCAAAAAACAAAACAAAAACCAACCTCGGGAAGTCAGAGTTTAACGTCCTTATCCATCACATATCACCAAACAGGGAGGCCAAAAAAAACACTTATTAGACAGATCACATCGTCAGCCCTGGTAGTGCTTGGGGGACCCTGAAAACAATCTGGAAGAGAAAAAATTGAAAATTTGGAGTTTAACGTCCTTTTCTGCCATGTATCACCAAACAGGGAGACCAGAAAACACTTACTAGACATCACATCATTAGCCCGGGCAAAGCTGGGTACATCCACTAATATGGTACTAACTGGAGACTGTAATGTTCGTAGTTCACCATATTATATATATATATATATATATATATATATATATATATATATATATATATATATATATTTTCCATTTCGCACATGTCCTTTTGTTTTTCTGTATCAGGAATTTGAGTTTATTCACATTCTTCCTTTGGCCAGTACAAATAAACATTCTGCCTGTGTTACATTGTTTATTGTTGTAAAATATAATGATCTCTGTGTTGATTTCAGATACACCAAACCGAATTCAATCCTAATGCAGCATTGATGGAACTCTACAAATATGCACAGAAATACAATGAAGAAGTAAGTCTATGGTCTTCTTGACAGTTTCTAAACACCCCTAAACATCTTTCTGAATTAATGCGTCTAATCTACTGTGGAAAAGGAGGCAATAGAGGGTGGAGAGGGCAACAACAACAACAACAACAAAAAGGATTTCAAGACATCTAACCCCTTATGACCTAAAATGTCATAAGGGGTTAGATGGCACATTATCAGCAAAGACTAAGGTTTAATAACACAGAGACAAACCATGTGATTTTTATTTCCTGCCCCAAGTCTTTGCCAGCTCTAGTGGTGATTCTTCCCAGGTCATTTTTGGAATCTACAAAGAGGGCAGAAGCTGGGGCAATTTTGATTATGCACGTGGTTTGAGATTGTGTGACAGGGCCACATTCCGTGCTTCTTGTCATGAATATCCCGGTGTCAACCAGGCCTGGGAACTACGGTACCTGCTGTGCCAACCCTGTAGTCATCCACATCATGAGATGTGTCATTAACACCCTCAAAGTCGCACCCGTGAAGTTGGCAAGTCTTGACTGTGTGGCAACAGCATCCCCATTGGGCCAGTAGCATGCCCGCTCTGAGTAGAAGCTGACCTAGTTAGGAAAAATCCTGCTTGCGTCAGCTGGGATTCAAACCTGGGTTTCTTGGTCCATGGTCAGAAGTGCTAACCACTCCACTACATGGGCTGGTAGTGTCATGATCTTTGCCAGAACCTTTTTAACATTTTTTTCCCCCTGCAGGTGATGACCGCCTTGGAGGAGGATGAGTTCGCACGCAAGAGCAAGCTGAACTACAAGTTGGACCAAGTGCATGCAGCAATGGAGGGAAACACCATCTGCTAGTGCTGTGGACACTGATGGAGCATTTGGACCAGCTTCTCTGTTCAGATTCTTCTCCTGTGCTGATGTGTGTGGGTGTGTGTGTAATAAAGACTCGGTCATCTTTATACAGAAGTATTGCCAAAAAGCCTGAAGTGACTGCGATACAGAGACGCTTTTTTTTAGCTTGTTGAGTAGGAGGTTGAAGTTGGTTGTTTTGGGTTTTTTCCTTTTCTTTTTTTTTTTCCATTTGTGGAGTGAGGTCCAGTTCTCCTGACGTTCCATGGCTTGCAGGTTGACATGCTACATGCTAGTTATACCTCTTAAAGCTTTGCAACCCCCTCCCAGGTAAAGGGGTGACATGCTGTATGGATGTAGTGTGGCAGCACGCCATGTTTCTTGTCTTTCTTAAATTCTGACCGAGCACATTGCTGCTTTTCTTTGCTGACAAATTGCCCCACGGCATTATCTTTTTCATCGAGAGCAACCCAAGCAATACCATGTTGACTTTTGTAATGCTAGGGTGTGTTCTGCTGTGTCAAGATTGTACCTGCACTTGACGTTTGTGT
Source organism: Batillaria attramentaria (assembly GCA_018292915.2). NCBI lineage: Eukaryota > Metazoa > Mollusca > Gastropoda > Batillariidae > Batillaria > Batillaria attramentaria. Next base: position 1,649,559 of record JACVVK020000088.1, read on the forward strand.
TTTGCCCTTGCCCTCCAGATCAACACAGGCTTATTATGTGCTCACTCGTCATCTGAAGAAGAAGAAGATACTTACTGTGTGACTTGTTTTTGTTACATTTTGGTGCCAGACCTTTTGGGTCTATGACTCTGCAGCTTGGCCGTTAGACCTGTGAGATTTCAGTTGCAAACGTTTCTGAAGATTTGAGGTGAGCTGCACTTGAATATCACCTCCGCACAGAGCTTCCAAAGAACTGCGTTACAGCTGTGCACCCCTACAGAAAGAGGTGGTGCTTTGGCCATATCTGATCATTGCTACCAACCTGGCATCCCTTCATTCAAACCATGCAAGTTTCACTGGCGGCCAAACTCGGTGTTCACCAAGTTGGTGGATGTCAATGCCCTCAGCAGTGTGTGCACGAAATGCTGTTCACCAGGAATGGCTAATGCCTTATGAAAATAACTGTGTTCAAATTTTCCCCCCTGTCCTTCAGTCTGAGATGTACATTTGTGGTTTTCGTGATGGGAGATGTTGCTCCTTGTGTCCTGTTAATGATGATCGATGGAAGCATATCCTGATGAGATTTTATGAAAAGGGGATGGGGGATGGGTGGGGTGGGGAATTCACATGAATACACATCATATGGGACTCAAACTATGAAGAGATGTGGTTTGAATGTATGAGCATGATTTTAATAGCATTTTTAGAAGCCACTGATGATTTCCTCTTATTGTTTTTGTTTTGTTTTGTTTTTGTTTTTTTTCTCTCTCTCTTGTTTGAAATTATGTGTGTGGTGTCGTATTATGCACAACTTTCTAGTTGGTGATGAGTGTGATTTTTCCCCCCTATGAATGAATACAGCGTGGAGATGTTTTGTCTTTTCTTGAGTAGAAGCAGTGTGAGAGAGATTTTGACTGTTTTGTTTGTGTGAGAGTTTGTATTCACCTGTTCTGATGTGGTTTTGGGTTTAGTTCATTTGGTTTGTTTTTTGTCTTTTTTTTTTCATGTGCTATGTAGATGTCTTTTATCCTCCGTTTTTAATCACAAGGGAAAGTGCAGAGAGAACAACAACCAAAATATGTGCGCTTCCCCTATGCTACCTGATTTCATGGTGCTCAGACCCTGTGTGTCTATGCAGCAGTATGGATATTGTATCTTGTCCCATCTGTTACTGCACACATTCACTCCTTGAACAAGCAGGTCACAGATACACAAGTAGTCGTGACATTGTCACCAGTTTCTGGTTTTCCAACCGTCACGGTCTGTAAAGCCAAACATCTGTGCAGTGTCTGTCAGCCTGCGGAATCTCATGTGAGGAATTTCTGACAGTGCTTTACTGTGTCTGTTTCACACGCAACATGTGAGGCTTTCCCAGCACCTGCATAGTCTGAAAATAGGAATTGTGGACTGCATACTCTTTGTGCATGACTATTTGTGTGTCTGTAATCTGCTTGTGTTTTTTGCCTTCCATGTGCCTGGGTTGATGCAAAGCAAGGGTCTATGATCAGTGTTTTCATTTTATGAACCAGCTTCCGCTTCTTAGTTCCTTTTTATAACATGTTGTAAGAACAATCTCTGGCAAACCCTGACACTGGCTGCTTGGGTTTGGTCTTTGCACAGCTGCTCAGGTTCAGTGTTGTTTCATTCTTGTTCCATTGTCTGTCTTTTTTCATCTGTTACGTTCCCGCCAGAGATATTGACATCTCACACAATAGTTTAAATTTCTCTAGACGTTGTTTAGTGCTTGAGATAAAAGTTCCTACCTGCAGAATATGCATATGTTTGGCAAAAATAGTATGTCAAAATAACCATAGTGCATGTAGAACAGGCAAGAACGTGCTTTGCACATCATGTAGAGATTACATACATTTTATTTGACTTTGGCAGACAAACGCATAGTGTACGTCAGTACTCAGGACGCCTCTTTGCACTGAAGACTAAGTCCTAACCTTTTACTCATGAGTACATGTGGTAAAATCTTATTCCTTGTAAAGCATATTGCATGGTGATTAAATCAAACATGTCGTCTTGAATACGTGTAATGGGGCATGTGGATGTACGCTCCTTGTGCTTTAGGTGCAAACTATTCCTGTGTCATTCATTAGCAGAAAGTGAGGATGATCATACACTAGAGCAAACTGAATGTGATCTGTATCATTGTTTAAAGTGCCATTATATTCTACTTACATTTTATATTGGATTTCTGTTATCACTTGTAACTCACACCCACCATTTTACCTGATACAACTTTCTGTTTTGTACCAGTTGTGTTGTCAAGCACCTCTTGTCAGTCATTCACAGTACGCATCATAGTGTACGCCATTTTACTCCAGTCCTCCCTCATCAAACTAGTACATTTACTGTGAGGTGGGAAATCTCAGTATCTCACTTTGTAAAATGCTTTTCTCAAGAACTATACCTTTGCCAGCATTGTAGTTTAATCGTTCACCATTCTTCTGTAGTTTTTAAACGTTTGACGAATGGTTTGCTTTGAAAGCGAATAATGGCAGAGTGTGTTGATACACTGTTTTTCATGACCTGGGAACAATTCAAAATGCCAAAGAACACTTCATAGTTTTGCATGCCTGTAGAGTTTGCATCATTCTAAGCTGAAACACCAGATTCTGTAATGTCTGCTAAGTGTAGCATCAGTTCTTTCTGTGTGAATTCAATTTTACATGTGTACAAAACAGTTCAGTGTAAAAACAAAAATGTTCATACACTGTACAGTACTATTTCAGTAAGTGTGCTCAGCACTTGTTCATCAGCATTCAGTTTTCTCTGCCATCTGCTGTGTGACATCAGACCAACCTTCTCCATTTGTATGTGTACAGTTAACTAGTGTATGCTGGTTTTGTAACATTTTTGTCTGGCGGAAAATCTGGCACTTCTGACAATCTTTATGATTTGCATGTGTTTTTACATCTTCACCTCTCGGCAAATTCCAACAGGTGGATGTCCACAGACAGATTAGAAGTCCTGAACAAGATTAGTTTTCATCCCTTCTCACAATTTAATGAAAGCAGTTGACCGAGAGAGTATGATGTGCATTATCATATTTAGCTAGCATACTGTTTTGGAAACTACTTTTGGTGTAGATGTGTAGTGGTACTGCACACACTTTGGATGCTCAGTGCATACTGATAGCTTTGGCATATATGTATGCTGTACGTTGTTGTGTCGATTGGGAATTGCACTTTGTTTTCAACTTCACCTCAGTGGCGTATGGTAATGCCTGTGTACTCATTCATCACTGAACAAGTGAATTTTTACTCAACCCATTATGCACTCGCACGTTGCACAGTTTCTTCCATCTTTTCCACTTGTTGAATTATTCGAGTAACTTGTTCAGTTTTGGATGTTCCTTTCACTTGTAAGCATGAGTGTTTCTTATTAGTACCATAGTGTTTTCTAGCTGACCTTGTGCACTTGCATGTCTTCACTTCCCATCATGGTTGAATGTATGTGAACTGAGAAACAGTACGTAACACCCGGATGACGTTTATGCTGAGAGACTGACCGTGCCATTCTTTGTTTTTTGTCATTCTTTTGGATACAGTTACACATGTACCACTGACTTAAGAATTCTCGTTCATATTCTCAGGTACTTGTATCTGTGCTTGTTTGTGTGAAAACGTATCTGTGTACTCTCGTTTGTAATAACTGAAGTGTAGACGCAGGCTTGTTTTTCTAGCTGTAGAAGCTGTTGCACAATTCTGTGTCATTGTGGGCGCATACAGAACATAGTCTGGACAGTCAAGCCTGTCGTATTACCCCAACCCATAAAATAACAAAGGAATTATTGTGCAACTAACAGCAAAAAGTAAACAATCTGAAATCCTAGGTTTAACTTCAACTATGGCATAGTTCCTTCTTTCAGTGATTGAACAGTTCTTGAATAAACTGCAGTACATGTACATGTATTTTGGATGGTTTCAGTCATTTGAAGTGAAATATGACACTAGGAATTGTTTAGACTGCAGCAGCAGTAGCATATTTGTTTGGGTCAGGTCACAATATTTACTGTAGGTACATGCATGTTCTAAATGTTTGGTACCATGATCATTTTCTTTTGCTCTCTCTCCACTGGTGCTGATGAAAACAAAGTAAAATTCAAGAGAACTACTTTAAAGAGCAGAGGAAAAGTCAGTCAGGATATATCGGGTACGCCAGATGTTCTTCTTAGGCAAATGAAGCTCTGAGCTTGACCTCTTGGCTCAAAACCTGGTAAACTGAAAACCTATTGTATTCTTGTACATTCTGGCTCATGTTTCACAGCTGCCGTTTCAAGGTACTGTACAAAAAAAACAAAAACTCAGTTCAACTTGGCATCTTTTACTCTAGCTGTGTGTGTGTACTGTGTGTATTTTAGCTGATGAGGATATCCCTGTGTGGTCCTGTTTTCTCTCTCTACCTGAATGCTCATTGTTGTAGGATTTGCATCCCCCTTTTCATTGTACAGTTTTCTTTTAGCCATCTTTGTGATACATGTAATGTAAACATTTGTACAGTCAAATTCTAACCGATTTTCATAGCTATGCAAATCAACAGAGGCATGTGTATACATGTAATTGAATGTTAATGTCCGTATGCGCTGTCACGTAATGTGTTTAAGGTCTATAATTTACCTGTGTCGATTGTTATGATGTATGTACATATATTTACCTTACTTGTTATGTGTGCGACACTGATGGAACACCATTTTGTGCTTTTGTTTGCGTTTTAAAACTTGTCACTGAATGTCTGAAGTATGAAGCGCTTAACTATAGCTGCTACAGGTATCAGCAGTCTCAAGTTAGAGGTATTTACCAAAACAACCCAACAGAAACAGCTCTGCTTATCAATCCTGCCTTTTTTTTAAACAGTCCATACACACAATTTTTTTATTTTTTTTTAAAGAAATGATGCTGTGTAGGACTGTGTGAAGTTGGTACTGATTCTTTAGGAGATCTTTTTGGTTGGCCATACATTTGACTGGATAGATTTGCTGATTTTTAATTCAGTTTTTACTCAGTTGGTACTTGCATGCTAGTTAACCTAGAGCATTTTACAGTTTTCTATTTGTAGGCTAGCATTTGCTGGCATTTTGACACATGAACTCTACATTTGTATGGGATTCAGTGTTGTTTTAGCCATGATTGGGGTGTTTAACATGTGAACGTACTGTTGAACCTGACAGAGAACAGTTGTGTAGTGTGCATGAGGTGTGTATGTCTTGCACAGACTGATTGTGAGGAAATTGATAAAATTGTGCATAGTGCACATGTGAGTGGCTTATGTTGAGGTATGCATGATGTGAATGGATGGTAGTCTTTTTAACTGTTGTTTATACTTTTTTGTTGTTAAAACACTGTGACATGTACTAGCAATTAAATTGTATTTCATCCAGATGATTAGGGCTTTTTTTCCCTGGAACTCATTTGTTTGTTAAAATTTTCCTTGTTTTTTAAGTTTTGCAGTGCAGCTCTGAGACTAATTAGCTTTTGTTTTCTTTAAAGAATAACTGTCCATTGTGCTATGACTAGTCAACACTGCTGGATCATCTAGTGTTTAGCGCTTATTTTGCTTTTGTTAGACCATATTTGCTTTGAATTCTGCCTGAATTGTCTTGAAAGTTGACCGAGAATGGGGGAAATGGTTTTATGTTGGGCTTTGTATTTTCCATGATTATGACAATGATTATTTAAAATGCCAATTTGTCAGTCTTTTATTATGCAGGCGCAGTTGTATGCAGGTTCAGTGCATGTCAGCAGTTTTCTATAAAACAAAATATATTTAAACTAAGATGTGTTCCTTGATTGTGTGTGTGTGTGTGAATACGTCAGTCTATGTATGTCTCTGATGACACATCTTACAACAAATACATATTCAGTTCTTCAGTTTGTTGTAATTATACCAGCCCCACCTCATCCCTTATAACAAAAAGTAAGCATACAAGTATATTATATACATTATCGGCAAAGCAAAATACTTAAAAACCAGCCAGCTTTCTCACACACACGCATGCATTTTGAGACATAATTTATATAATTATCAAAACTGGGGCCATAATAGCTAGATAGTCAATAACAGTGAAAACTAGTTTACAAAGAGAATTCACTGGTTTGTCACTCGTATATATATATATATATGTATACTTTTTTTTTAAACGGAAACCATGAGCCTTGTGCAAGGAGTAGTGGTGTCTGCTGACCATTAAAGACTTCGTGTTTCAAGATAAAATTATGATGGTCAGCATAATTTTGAGAGCGTGTGTGTGAGTTGCATTTGTGTCACTATAAGTACCAAATCAGTATATTCTTTTGAAAAGTTAACGGGTTATTTACAGATAATCACTATATCAGCCACGTTCACGCATTTGAAGAACCTGCCCCTGAGCTTTGGTAAATGACGCGTGTGTACACCTCATCTGCACCCTCTGCAAATAGAATGGGAGCGAACGGCTGCAGGTACAGAAGAAAGGTACCCCTGAGCCATCAAGTTACGCCGCTGTATCCTTGATGGCTCAGCGCGTCTGTTGTGGAATGAACATCATGTTTGCACATCCATGCAACAAAAATAGATTTTCTGGGCAATGTTGAGACGGTACTTACATAAATCATCGTGAAAAAAAGATTAAAAGAACATCCGAAATTAGTGTGATATTGGAAAAAGATTCTCAGTGTAAAATAGCGTGTACTGCTTTTCGAGAGCCTGTGAGTGTGAGGATAGAAAGTGAGATACGCAACTGCGGAAGTAGCTAGCTCTGCCCCATCTCGGCTGGGCGGCGACTCCAGCGAGCGAGATCGCACAGAGAGTGATGGGTGCGATGAGATGAGTTGGATGTGGCTGTAAGATGCCCCATCGTGCAGTTTATTGGAGAGGATCTGATTGACGCTGAACATGTCTGCAAGTTTTCTCCACGTCGGTGATATTGTGTCCCTGTACGCGGAAGGGACCGTAAATGGATTCCTCTCCACTCTCGGGTAAGAAACGTTTTCCAGCGCATCACTATTTAGCAGACGTAAGGTTGGGTGTGGGGCTGGTCACTTTCATTGACACCGGACCGGTGCTTTGTCAGATTAAGGGACCACGGACGTTCTTCTCGACTGAGTTTGTAAAGTTAGAGTTATAGCAGTATCTCAGTGATTACTGCCAAACATGCTTGGTGCTCCAGGCTCCCAAGAGAAACAGCAGGCCTTGGCATGGCGAATCTGATCTGGCGCAGAACCGCTTTCACTTTTCAGCTTGTGCTTCAGTTTGTGCCGTGCAGTATTATGTTGGAGTCAGTTTAGAATAAGCACACTCATGCTGGAATCGCAATGTGTTTCACAACATCCCCCCCCCCCCCAAAAAAAAAAAAAAAAACAACAACAACAACAAAACCTACTTTAGTAAGTGTACCGCACCTCCTCGGCATGCACAGGGGGGAAAAAAATTCACTCTTGGCCTGAGACTTTCAACTTTGCACCACACTATCCCAGTTAACAGCTCGTACAACTGCATCAGGTTGGAAGTAATTTTACTTTTATTCCAAGTTACTGTACGTAATAAATAGTATTAAATACTGTACAGCAACTCGATCATTAACTTTTCTGTGTAAATCTCCACCAAATGAAAAAGTAGTACATGTATTATTGTATACCACAAGGCTGGTCTGGTTAAATGTTACTGCTGAAATTTTAGCAGGCTGTAGAAGACAAGAAATATGAAGATGGACACAGCCACTAACTCTGTTGTCTACAAAAGCAAGGCTGACGAGAATAAGACTTAGTGGAGCACTGCCTGGGACCAGGGGCTCAGATGTATGGGTTGATGAATGTATTTCATACAGTCTGTGTAACTGTTGCTTTAAGTGCATGGTCAAATGGATGTAGTACAGGAAGTTGTTGTCTGTGTCAGCTGGAGTGCTCAGTCACTTATTCAGAATGAGATGTCTGTACAGCATGTTTCCTGACATCTGTCATAAAACACTGCTATGTTCCATCCAAAATACCTAACTAACCGCTATACATGTTCCATGATCTGGCAAAAAACAAACAGAATGGAAAAATTGATCACTGTGTCAGTATTTTTAAGTGGTTTCGCAGTATAGAGGAACAACTTTATGGGATGGGGCAGATTTCGCTGCATACAGCAGCAAGTTTCAGTGATAAAAAACAAGACTTTGACCTTTGACCTTTGACACCTTCCGTGCAACTGTGCTGCTGCATTCTCTTTCGCGGGAGTTGTGAGACGTGTGTGTGTGTGTGCGTGTGCGTGTGCGGATGAAATCTCTAAACCACCTCGTTGAAGGGCTTTTTACTTTGAGATGAAATGGACATGTATCCATATAATTATGCTCCAGAGGTACCTTCCATGATTTTTCTCTTGCTGCATTTTTACTTTTTTAGACGAGTTATCACCTATTTTTGATCTAAAGATATCAGTCATGTTTCCAAATTGTTCAAATGCCTTCATTTTCTAGAATTCAGAAGCCCGTCCAGTTATACTGAATGGCCTTGTAGCACAGCTGTATAGCTCTGACAGATTTTGTGTTAAAGAAATATTTTTGAGGTAGGGGTGGTTTGCATAAAAGGCCTAATACACATATAAAGACTCCTTCAGATTACTTAAATCATCCCTGCATTCTTGTCATGTGTGACAACTACACATATGCCAGGAACTACTGCACTGTTATAGCTTTAATAACAGAGCATTTAGCTAAACCTATTTTTTTTAACGTTCAGTGAGAAACACTAGTCCAAAAAGTTCCAATTTTGCGATTTCGTAAGTATACTTCAAGGTAGTTCATACCAGCCCTCTAGGTTGTTCAGATTAAATACATGTAAAAATTAATTCTGTCGCGGAAGTCACAACAGCAACAGGGAAATCACAAGATATAACCCAGGGATGTCACTGGTGCCCGGACACAGGACTATGACCGATAGACTTGGTCAAATGTCCGATGAAAAAACTGTCCAGCAGGACAGATGTCCGATTGTTTACTTCAAGAGGAGGTCATATGTTCGATTGCATTTCTGTTGATTGCGGACAAATTAGTGACATTTTTCCGAGTGAGGGCTGCCGCCTTGCTCTACTCAGGGAGCTTGCTCGCTTGCGCAGAGAATATTTTTAGTTGCACGCATGCAAAGCGAGTGATGTGTGGTATGTGGTATTCCCTAAAAGAAGCCCTCTGATTGGCAAAGAGTTTAACCCTGACCTGTGTTTATGTGGTTCCTGTTTTACAATGCTTTATTGTCGCGCGCCAGAATGTCCTATTGTTTAGGTCCAATTCAGGACAAATGTCCTGTTCATCTGCCACCTTCCAGGACATTGGTCCTATAGGTTTCAAGCTCCAGTGACATCCCTGATAACCAAGCATTCTCTTTCAGACAACCTGCGTGAGGCTGACGTCAAATGTTCCGTCATCTCTTCTCTCTCTCCAAAGATGCTAGATCCGGTACAGCGTAGCGGATCTAGTGTCTTTGGTGGGCCTTACAGACCTGAAGAGAGAAAGAAACAGAAGGAAAAAAACCCACACACACAAAAAACAACAACACACACTGGCAACAATAACAACAAAACAGACAAAATAGCATGAAATTTGGAGAAACAATTTTATGGGATGGGGCCATTCCTCCTTGTTGTATAAGGAACTTATCACAGTAAATGTAAAAATAAAAACATAATTATTATTATTATTAATTTAATTCCTATACATGATGTATACTAGTTTAATCTGAAAACTACTGGTTTAATCTGAAAACTACTAGTTTAATCTGAAAACAATCTTGTCTTTCCTGGCCTCAAGCCTCATTTGTTCTCCAGTTGTATGGTGACAAACCAAACCAGAGAAGCTAATCTCACATAATGACTGGAGTGGACATGAGCAGTGTGTGTGTGTGGGGGGGGGGGGGATAAACAAGAGCCACCTAGATGTGCCAAAGTCTGTACAAATTTTGTATCCAAACAAGCTCGTGCACCAGCACAAAACGCAAAAGTTGCCAGCACAGCACTGCAGTGTTTTCTAACTTGGGTGTGCCAGAAGTTAAGGCTCTCCTGTGTGATCATCACAGCGCTGGCTTGCACGGTGGGGAGGCCTGTGTCAATACACCGGCCACGCAACCCCCATTGTGCACACAAGGGTGGCCTGCCACACTTCAGGTGGATTAGGTACCTGACAGTACACCAGCATACAAACAAACAAACCTCTTGGTTGAAAGGGGAAGTCTTTTGATTCACGATGTTTGTTAGGCTAGGTGGCCAGGTCAGGTGGATTCAGCGATTATACACTCACAAGAGCAAGATCGCTGGCAACATGCGTGTCCCTAGCCAGGCTGATCGTGAAATTGGGAGGGGGGGGGGGGGGGAGTAGCACAAAAAAAGAGCGCGATATCCCAGTTTTGCCTTTACTTGATTTTCAGGGTCTTGGACATGATTCACACATTTTCGTATCAGCATAAGTTTCTGATACATGTACACACATGCATGCATGTATGCTGTCAGCAGCTCAAATTCTGTACAGAGATGTTTAAGACATTGGACTCTTACAGTTTCATCCCTTGACATCTTGCCATTCTTATGCCTCAAATTCATGCAAGTTAACCATTAATAACGGCTGTAATATTCATAACTCATAGTAGGGATGCCTGCTGTTCTACTTCTAGTTGTTGCAGCACATGAGATTACAACTGTTTGCACAGACCTGAGTAAGTAACATTAATTGTTATGGTATTTCTGCTCCATGCACTTTTTTGCACTGTCACTTTCCTGTGCTTAGAACTGTCCAACACTGTTATGAAAATTTTACTTTGAATGCATGTAGTGATGTACATAAACCTGCAGAATGGTGTGACTGTGTTTCAGCCTGGTTGATGACCGGTGTGTGGTCATGCCAGAGGCTGGGGACCTTGGCAATCCACCCAAGAAATTCAGAGGTCAGTATACAATTATTTGTCCAAAATGTTTCCTGTGTATGTTGATATGTAAAGTCTGTAAGATTACATACATCAGTGTACAGAAAAGAGAAAGTTTTTAATCTTACGCCTTCACTAGAGGAGAATGTGAATGATGTGTGTAAGGTGAAAGATTTGATTTGATCAGCATAGCAAGCTTTCAAAAGAAAATTATCCACCAAGGATTTTACCCTACTGATCCTTTATACTGTATGTCATTTGCTTCATGTGGTTTAAGCAAGTTTCTCCTTATGCTCCAGACTGCTTGTTCAAAGTGTGTCCCATGAGCCGATACTCAGCCCAGAACCAGTTTTGGAATGCACAAAAACAGACAAGTTCCGCACCAGACTCAGTGCTTCTGGAGAGGCTTCATGTGAGTGGACTTTATCTCAGTGTCAGCGTAGAAAGTTCTAGAAGTCTTTGAATTAGAAAGCTCTCTTCTCTTTTTAACCCTGTTGGTGCTGAGAACGGAATAAGACCCCCCCCAAAAAAAAAAAAAAAAATTGTATTCAGCAAGATCAGGTTTAGCAAGACCCTCCTATACAAGCACTGCTGTTAGCACTTCAGCTATTCACCTCCTTGGCATTACCACGAGCAGGACATTCCTTCTTATAAAGAGGATGAGCAGACTTTCACTAGCACTGCACTACTACATTATTCAGCAGCAAAGGCAGAAATATCCAGTTGACCTTTTGTGTTCAACAGAAATATCAAACAACTTTTGTCCTGAGACAGTCATAAGGGTTATGTGTCCACCCACATTTCTTGACTGCTGGTGAAGTCACTACATGAATAAACAATGATGCATTGTACAGCACAGTTCATGTTCCTTTTCTTCCCCTGCGAACATCCTGCCTGAAACGGTCTTTTCTGGCTCACTTGTGTAACAAAGGGAGTCTGTGTACTAACCCTCTGTTGTCTGTGTGTGTGTCTGTGTGTGTGTGTGTGTGTGTCCACATTTCCAAAGGAAACCTGAACATTGGCATTTTCTAAGAATCTACAAACAGCAAAGGCACCAAACTTGGCATGCTGATAAAGAGCCGTACGACCTTTCAAAGTATATATATATATCATTTTGAATGACCTTAGGTCAAGGTCACTAAAGCTGTCTGTTTGAAAATTTTACATTGGCATTTTCTTGGAAACACCAGAGATTTTAAACTTTGCATAATGACAGACATTGATAAGACATTACAGATATATATATATCACTCATTCAGTGGCCTTGTGTCAAGGTCAAGGCTGTACAAGCTATTTTCTGCATTTCTGCAGTAATCTTTAACATTGGCATTTTCTTAGAATTGATCCACAAACATCAGAGGCACCAATCTTGGCATGCTGATAGACAGTCCTAAGACCTTTCAAAATAGATATTTTGAATGACCTTCACTCAAGGTCAAGGTCACTAACACTGGCTATTTGAAAATTTTACATCTAGGCATTTTCTAAGAATCCACTAACACCAGAGATTTTAAACTTTGCATCTGTATATATATATATATATAAGGAGTGTATTTTCTAGTTATATATATATATATATATATATATATATATATATATATATAGAAAAGAAACACAGGCGTCGCTAAAGCCGAAAACATGCGCTCAATCAGGTCAATTTGAAAGTAGGGGAAGTAAGTAAGCACACATCTCCTAGAGCTTTACTTCCCCTATATATATATATATATATATATATATATATATATATGGTCAAGAGTACAGAGGTGAGTCGACTGCTCAAAATGGCTACCCATTCACATGAATGATGCTACAAATTTGTCTAAAAAGCATGCACAGTTGTCTACTTTGGCTCACTTGTTCAGTATAAATCAGAGTTTCAAACAGTGAGAATTGGATGTGGTACATTTACTTCTTGCGTTTAAAACTCTGGGTTTTTGGCGAAAAATCGGTGATTGCAGTGGAAGAAAAACGTGACAGAAAATACTTGCGATCGCTGAAGTGTTATTTTGAAAAACATGGAGAACGGTCAGTGAACCCATTTGCTGTCTCCAAATGCTCAAAACTGCCTTTATTTCAGTCGGCACACTGGCAGGTGTCAAATATTTTCCGTTTTTTAGAAAAATGACTGAAAATGTAGGCACGTTTGGACATAACGTCGTCGTAAACTTCCGATGATCAACATCGACCGCCGAGGTCGAGCGTACTTTTGTCCTGCGAAATACCTAACTTGCATAATCTCAACATCGTTTTTTCACTCTTTATTTTTCATGGAAGAACATCGATATATCTCGTGTTGTTGAAAAGAAACTTCGTGTTGATTTCGAAGACCCGACGGTGTGTTAATTTTCCTGTTATGTTCATGCGAGAAAAAATCGATCGCTACACTCGGGTATGAGATAAATTCAACCAGCGGCCGTTTCAAACACAAGCTGGAAGCATGATTTCTTTGAGCCGATGACTTTGATTACCGTCACTGGAGGAGGCAGCCGATAATCCCGAGGGTAAGTTTTAAGTGTTAAGTGTTATCTTCAGACAAATCTAGTCAACTCAGCAGCAAAAAGTGAATAAACACAAAGAGTCTGTGTTCTTGTGCATTTTGGAATACTGCTGACAACAGCGGCAATGGTAAACTCGATGTTAGTGTGGTGATTGGTATCACCAACACGTGGATGTTAATCCTTGTCGTGATTCTAATCGATACAGCCGTGGAGACATTTGTGGTTTAGGTTGTAAACGTTATGTTCATGACTTTGTTACAAAAGTTGTGTATTCAGCAACAAACAATGAATGCCTTAGGTATTTTTAGGTGGAAAGCTACTCGGAAAAAGATCCCTTGCGGGGAGTAAAGCTTTCTTATGTAAAATTTCAGATGTCTCTGGTTTGAACACAACTTTACTCACAAACGAAGGTCGTCAACATTATGTTCAAACTCATATGACGACAAGTCTAGCACCAAACAAAAATAGAATATCCTGCTAAACATCTTTGGAATAATTTTTCTCCCTGGAGTCTTGAAAATTTCCATTCAAACACATTTTTGTGTGTTCATCTGTTTGTTTATTGAAGTTAACTTTACACACCGTACCCAGATTCATGCAGTTGTTATGTTATGTACAAACAACAACTTGGGCATTCCTTCATTTTTTTAATGGCCAGAAATAGAGGACAGCGAAATTATGTGTTTTTATTCATGACTGTGTTTTTTTTTCCAGGATCACACCAATAGAAAATGTGCAGGAGCTGTTTGTGTTTGAACACAACTTTATACACAGACAGTGGGTTTCAAGTTATGTTCAGTCAAAGGTTACATTTTTTTCCTTTGCTGTACTGAAAAATGATATGTATTCACTATTTCCTATGCTGTGAGCCCCTTTTTGATTATAGCAGTTTGTATACATCATTCCTGTGTGTGTTTGAGTGAAAGCTGTTCCATGAGTGTTTGTCAAGTTAAGTCCCAGCAACTTGATAATGACAGTTAACAATTTTATTATGCTTTTAAATCATATTTTTGTGAAGAGAATGTGTACCTTCGATTAAAGCACACTTCCTGGTAATACATTTTTTTTGTTCCGTTTCCTCTTGTTTGATTTTGACAGTCTCAAATGAGTCTGTCACAGTGTAGTGTTATGTTCGAAGTTGCGTAAAGTTACATTCATGTAGCTTGAGATAGCAATTATCTATGGGATTAAGCTTAAAATCATACTTTGAGGGGGTTTAAGAGTACCTCCCATTGAACCACACTTACTACAACTGATATGTTTTGTTCTTTTTCCTTCTGGTTGACTTTAGCAATCTGAAATTTGTCTGTCACAGTGTAATGTTGTGTTCAAGTGTGTCAAGTTATGTTCAGACAGCTGGATATGGTAATAATTCATGTGTTAAATCTGTTAGATACATTTTTGTGTGACTAAGGTGTATTTACCATAAAAACAAAGTCACTGGTAATATATTTTTTTGTACCTTTTCCTTCTGTGTGACTTTAAAAGTTTGGAATGAGTCTGTCATGTTGTAATGTTATGTTTAAGCATGCTCAGTTCTTTCTTTGATCACTTTGTTCAGGGACACAGTGAAGTAGCAACTGTTATTTTTGTTTTTGCATGTATTTCAAGGGTCAGTCTTTAATTTCACTGGGAAACAATAATAACTGGAATAAAATGTTTAGCTTTTTAAAGGGTTTTATTGACATGTTCCGTCAAGCAGAAAACCAGAAACATTTGAATCCATTTCTGTTCACGTATCATTTATTATTGTTCATGTATTGCACTACATTATTATTGAGTAACCCAAACAATGTTCTTAAGAAGGTTTTATTGACCAAACAGTATCAGTACTCTGTCATAATGGTGCTCATTTCAGTTTAACATGCCGCTTGACGTAAAGTTATGTTCACACCACTTTTTCATTGCATTTCTTTGCATCTAGTGAGTCTTTCCTTCTCTTTTGTGATATTGCTGAAGGTTAAGCCTTCAAAATAAAAACACAAAATGCAAACAACATCACTGGTTTGTTTTTGCCTTGAAATTTCAAGTCTGCAAAATTGTGACAGTGTTTAATGTTATGTACAAACTCACAACTTATTTCTTCAAATACGGCCAATCGACAACTTGTATGAGAAAATCAGATTCTGTGAAGATTGCTCATGACAAGACACACCAAATTCATATAAAATAGTTTGTTTATCACTTTGCTGAAAACTGGGTACTCATGTCACACTCACTAGACTCAACTCTGTACTCTTGACCATATATATATTCAATGGCCTTTGTCAAGGTCATACAGGCTATTTTTAGGGTTAGCATGGTAGTGTTGAACTTGATACAGCATCAGTAATCTATTGAATTATACAGTGTATCTTGTTTGCTTGTCACACACATTTGTTTCAAGGGGCAACACTAAAACAAAAATTGGAACAGTGCCTTCAGACCTCAGAACTTGCTGCAAGAGAATGTCGCTCATGCCGGAAATTGTGCAGTACAGCTGCACTTAGTCACGCAGACAAAGTGTAGCTAGGATCAGGAATGTTAAAGCCGTCCAGGTACAGAGACTGTTTCTCTGACGGTCCAACCTCCTGCCGTTAGCAAAGTAAGGTGCTCCTAAAGCACACCTCAGGTAAACCAGTGCCGTGTTTACAGTCTTGCTGCACTGCCGCGGGGGGGGGGGGCGGGGGGGGGGGGGGGGGAGTGAGTCTCAGAGGCAAGACAAGGCTGCTGTGAAGCAGAGCACTCAGGAGAGGAAGACCTTTTTTTGTTGTTGTTCTTCTTCTTTTTTTTTTTCTTTTTTTTTTTTGGTTTTGTTTACCGTGTACGCTTTGGGGTGGAGCACTGTCATTCCAGATTTGCACCTTTGTGTAAACATCCGGTGTTGTGAAAAGCGCATTACACCGTTTATGCAGGTGAAAATATTTTGACAGCTGTGGTGCATGCAGCAGTTGGGTTGTTGAAGACGAGGGCAGTCTGGCAGACTTTCAAACCCTCCTATACAAGCACTGCTGTGCCATGTCATACACAACTGTAAACACGACACATGTTCACAAAATCACAGTCTGAAGGGGGCCTTTGACTGAGATCTCCTTACGACTGGACCTAGTTGACCGTGTAACAAACTGTGACGACAGTGATCGCACTCGCAGCAAGGGTGTAGTCAGCAGTGATACATTGTGTGCATGGTGTATCAGAAAATTGACAGTTTTGCAAGAGGGGGGGGGGGGTATCTAAGCTCCTGACGTGTGTTTGCTGCATATTGTCAGCATGAGTACTTGAGGAGAAACAGATGCTGAAGAGCTCAAACTGCAGAAGGCCACACTGTTTATTGCAATTTAAGTACTCATTAAAGGCAACACACATTATGTCTGTCGCAGGTAATTGGAAGTCACATTCACTGTAGTTGCCTTGGCTGGAGACCAATGTCGGTGTTATGTATTTCTTTCCTTGTTCGCCTATGAACCCCTCTAAAAAGGCCGCACAAGTGTGTTCCGGTTTGTACTGTATGTATTCCCAGTTTACATTTCCAGATACGTGACTAGTTTGCACTCACAACATTCTCTAGTCTGCTTTAAATACACCACTGTCAATTCAGGTCTGCTTAAAGGCAGTCAGCTTGAATTAATAGAGCTTAAGCACGGAAACTGACATAACGTTTTCAGGTTTTTTCCTTTCTTTTTATAACTGAGTAGGATACGACTTGACCTAAGCCGTGTTACATGTTGTTAGGGCAGCACCAGCACCGATCCTGCACTGTACAGGAGTGGGCCCCATAGCTGCATGGTATAAAGACCAGATGAGTTGAGGGTGCCTGGTAATTACCGGCAGACCATCTGTCTCTGATGTCAGTTCACCACCAGTAGCGCTGTGTAAACCACAGTGGTAGCATAGACTGCATGATGATATAGAGGCAGTGGCCAAAACGATTTGTTGCTCCACAGACTATTACAGCGCCAGTAATACAGAGTCCACACTGGTGGCCAAAACTGTACGACTGCAGTGTGCTGTACATTGACTGCAGGGAGCAAGTCTCTCTCCGATGTGGAATGGAGTGTTCAACAGGTCTCTCTCCCCATTCCATCCCGGCCACCCGGCCCTCCCAAGTCGCCCTGCTTGAATTTGTTGTTGTTGTTGGGTTTTTTTGTTTGTTTTTTTCATCATGTAACTCATTAGTACTGAGATTTTAGGGGGAAAACCGCCACTTACAAAACTTGAAGGCTGTTTGCCAAATGAATATGTTCCTTTTGGTCTCTGCGACCATTTTGACTGTGACTTAGCAGCTTCTAATAGTCACAGTAAAGAATTGTGACCTTCATTGGTCTTCCTCTTCCCTGTACATGTACTACACGTCGATACGACGGAGTCACAACAAATAGCCACCAATCAGTACTGCGTAATTGGTGTTCAGTCTGCAACCAGATCATAACGTCTGCTCAGTACCTGGTACGCTTCAACATACATAAGGTATCACTTTATTCGCCCCTCGAAGGGAAATTGTACTGTCAGCTCAGACAAAACTGACAATAAAAATCATTACAAACATTGCGCCGAAACAACGCGCACACACGCATCCCCCCCCCCCCCCACACACACACAAAAATAAAAACGATCATCCATACATATATATTACAACCGTCAGGTAATGATAAAACAATATGTAAAACATTCAGAAGAGCTGTCGTATCACAGGAACGGACGGATCTAGTTACTATACTGTGGGATATAAAAGCATAACATCACAGTTACTGGGCCATGTATAAACTGACTAACCACCACTACTACCACCAGCACTTTTCCTCTCTCTCTCTCTCTCCGCACCCACCCACATGCACCCCCTCCCCCTCCACACACACACACACACCACCTCTCTCTCCCACTCTCTCTCTCTCTCCCACTCACTCTCTCTCTCTCTCTCTCTCTCTCAGCAGGAGTGCCTCTGGTGGATGTTGTTTAAAACCATGACTGCTGTTGGTACAAATGAATTTTTGTAACGCTGGGTTCTCACTTTAGGCATTCTCAGTCTACCACTGTCCATCCGCCGGTCTGCTGTCAAACTCCCCGTACAGGGGGCGTGTCGCGTCGCGTCGTTGAGTATAGTTGTCAGTTTGTCCCTAAGTCGTCTGTGATAGACCGAGGAGAAAGTGTCCAGCTTCCGACCAACAACTCCTCCTGCTTTCCTGATCAGCTTTTCAAGCTTTTCCGCATCTTGTTACCCCCCCCCCCCCCCCCAACAGACAGCTGCGAAGGCCAGCACGCTGCTAACAGCAGAGGAATAAAAGATGCTCAAAAGTTTTTGATCAACGTGAAACGATCTCAGCTTTCTCAGGAAGAACATAGTGGACATCACATAGAACGACATATGCGCTAACCGGAGTCACCACGATGAAAAGTTTTCCACTGCGTTGTTGTATGCCTGACAAATGCAATGAGACTTTACACTGAGTTTTAGTTGTTTTTTCGGTTTTTTTTTGTTTTTTTTTTTAAACTGTTGTGAGAATGACTGTTTGTTGGGTTTTATTGTGTATTTGGAAGGGGAGGAGGCCGGGTTTTGCAGGTACCATGTTTGTCATTAAGTTTGAGGAGAGGGATTGCAGGCCACTATGTCTGAGGTGTGACCGTATCACAGTAAACACCTGTAAAGTCCCTTCCTTATCAGTAACCGCTCAGAGTCTTAAGCTTGCATTTTACCCTCTTGCTGTCAGTGCACCCGTATTTTATGCCCCATTTAAATGTCAACATAATGGATGTAAAGAAGTTGGAAGCGTTCCCCATTCAGGAAAGCTTTAGCGCTGACTTCACTGAATATCTGATCAGAATTTCACCTCTCAGCCCTGGGAGCTTGTCCATTTATCTAAAAGGGCGCTTTCTGATTGCCGTTGTGCCGGATGAAAAACAGGTCGCCTGGGGCGCGGTTTTACCGGTCCTAACATATATGGATGGTGATCACCGGGACTGCGATTTATGAGCAGGCCTTGCCTGTCCATAAGTGGACATCACATTTATCATGCATGATTCCTGCAGTTAAGCCACATGACTGTCCAGTGGTCTTCATGAAAACTGATAGGCTCAGTCATCTATGCGGGGTGTGTGTGTGTGTGTGTGTGAATACGAATACTAATGGTTTATTGGTGAAGGCCGTCATAGCCCATTACCAAAGGGGGTGGGGATGGGGGATACAAAGCAAAACAAGCCACTTGTGACATGACATTACCAAGTAACAAATCTCTAGCAAGGTTAAGCAGTGCGCTTCCATGTTAGGTATTTTCAATACTCAATTAGACTTAATGATTATGCCGTGTGATTATTGCAATCAGAAGGTACGATGTACACGTCCCTTATACATGATCAGGTGCAGTGTGTGTGTGTGTGTGTGTGTGTGTGTGTGAGGGAGAGAGAGAGAGAGAGAGGTACCAGGCGATATAATGGTGTGGATTTTGTCTTGGGCATACATAGAGACCAATTCAAAGTACATGTACTCCTTCATGTCTCTAGCATGGTCGATGGTTTACAATTATCAGAATGTTGAGACCAAGCAACAAAGGTAGGTGAAATTTAAAAAAAATAAAAAAATAACACACGCACACAGAATATCAACCAGCAAAGCTTATCAGTGTCTGCCTGTTGTGTGGAACGTCTCTTTGACTTTCAAGTCATCATCCCAACGTGCGTTTTTCTCATGGCAGAAGTACTTTTCACACCGGTATTATCTCCGATCAGCTGGCATGCCAGCCAGCCTTTCCCGTGACTTGTAGCGACCCGGTACTAAGCTTCGTTGGCTAGGAGTCAAACTCAGGTGGGAATGAAGGTGTGGACGGTGTTTGTTTGAAGAGGGCAAAGCCCCCATCATACTTACCTGCAAGCCGCTCTTTGAACGCGCGAACACTTGTGACAATAAACAGGCCTAATCGTTCCTGACCGTCATATGTACCTGTTTTACCGATCTACGCTCATTTCCTGTGCTCGGGTGTCAAACGAGCGGCTGTTAATATAATAGGAGCTGAGTATGGAAGTGGGAATGCCTGTGTCAGGTTTGGCACCGGTTAGCTGCTTAAGAAATTAAATGCTCAAAGCGAACTCCGTTGCGCACTTAACAAATGTTCCCTCCCAGACCCTGTCCTACCTCACTCATTCACACACACACACACACACATTGATGCACACCCTACCCCCTTAGCAGCAGTGCACGGTGGTAAATGCAAAGGATTTGAAGATCTATTGCCAGTGCATTGTGAGCGTGTTTCACTAGCGAGAATAGGACTGGTTCAGGGCAGGACAACTCAATTCTGTACCAGGGCGAAATTGATTTTGTATTAATCCGGTCTTCGGCTGTAGCGTTCGCAGCTTGTACTCATTTAACAGCCTGCACCCTCAGCATAGCAGCGTGTACTATGGAGAGAAAAACCCGAACGTCCACCTGATGGAAATGTTGAGGCACAGAGAATAAAAACAGATGTCATAATAACTGGTTTACCTTCCACGGTTAGTTAGCTCGCATCCACCGTAGTGAGTAAGGAACAGTAGACCGAGCAAACCTGTTACGCACAGCAAGCTCTTGTAAGAAGTCGTGAGAGGGGATTACATTTCTGGTGTTTCCCAAACGTTTCACAACACCTTCACCACGCCACAGCACAAGGCGTTTTACCAGACAAAGGGGTCCACATCAGTACATGTAACTTGTTATGCAAAATGTGTGAGAAGTGTTTGATCTTGGAGAATTGGCTTTAATGTTGTGGACGCACACTGTTTGTGCAGAGTATATGGGCACCAACAACTTTAATGTCTAAGCCCTTGGTGCAATGGTGAAATGTAAAGAAAAAAATAAAACGGCAACAGTCTCACTCATCACTGATTGTAGTCACATGAAAAGATCTGCATGTTCACAAAATGCGTCGATAAGTCCTGGGGTTGAGTATATTTCGTAGGATAAAAAGGTGTATCAGTCACTTTCACTCAACATAAAAATAATTTGTTTATACAGGAAGTTTCTTCATATCATGCATGTGATTTCAAAAGATGAAGACAATGCAGGTTAAATGGTCACACGACGTGGCAATCAGTGATAGGTTCGTAATCTCTGGGAATCGGACTTTGGCTGACCTGTTTCTTGTTTACTGCACTGATTTCATTTATCACGTGGCTTCCTGGTTTAAAAGAATCCACTAGCATGCGTGCCTCTAGATAATTTGTTCAGGTCACTGTTCAATGATAATGGTCACACGACGTGGCAATCAGTGATAGGTTCGTAATCTCTGGGAATCGGGCTTTGGCTGACGTGTTTCTTGTTTACTGCACTGATTTCATTTATCACGTGGCTTCCTGGTTTAAAAGAATCCACTAGCATGCGTGCCTCTAGATAATTTGTTCAGGTCACTGTTCAATGGACATAGATTGCAAGCTTACTGTCACACTGACTGGCACTCAAAGTGTGTGTGTGGGGGGGGGGGGGAGGTGCCAGCCGAGCTCAATAAATTGACAGTAGACCCTGTTTCCTTCACTGGAGTCTGCCTTCCTACACACGACCGGGGTGGAAGCCCTCGCAAATACCGTCTGATTCTGAATCAGTGAATGGCTCCTCTGAGGGCATTATTGCATCCTCCATGGTAACTCTTTTATAACGACCCCACCCCCCTCCTCTCTGTCTCTATCTCTGTTTTTTGCCTCCCATCCCCCGACCCCCGGTACTTATCTTGGGACGGTTCCAAATTCCGTTTTCAAAGGGAAAGGAACAGCTGCAGTGTGTTTATGTTTATTCTTCAAGCGTGCTTCCTACGGACTTGTTGTTTATGATGCCAGCAGCCTGATCTGTGTCACTGTGTCTTCGGGCACGTTGTGCAAGTACAGATCTGTTCCTGCCCGTAGCGCCGCAGGTATGCCAGAACCGGAACCTCTTTTGGGAGACCACTTTGGGGGGTTCAGTTTAGGTCATGTCACCAAGTTGTCCCGCTGGCGGTAGTACATTATGTGCGGCATACAACTGTGATCTTTGCTCTGTGTGTGTGTGTGTGTGTTTGTAGAATTTCTATGAATTTTTATGAATTTTAATGTTTTGTATTGTATTCCCTTATGTGCGGCAAACAACTGTGATCTTTGCTTTGTGTGTGTGTGTGCGTGCAGAACTTTTATGAATTTTAATATATTGTATTGTCGCTGTGTCTGAGCAGACATGAAATTTCCCCATGAGGGATTAATAAAGTAATCTTATCTTATCTTATCTTATCTTATCTTATCAGCATTATTCAGTTTAATACCTTTTGAGGAAACCATTATCTACTGTCCATGACCCAATTTTCAACAACAACAAAAAATGACTGAAACTCACAAACGGACTGAGAAAGGACATAAAAATGAGCAGCCGCCTAAATACAGGTTCATCTGATCTCTCCCACTGTGATTGTGGCTTGTATTTACACAGAGTTTCAAAAGGAAATGCAAATATTTCTGTTCCCTTTTATCCCCTCCACAATTGAGTCATCGCATCAGGTATCTTATATTCACGTAGAAACTGTGACAGTACAATATACCGAAGTTGTCCCGCTGGCTTCTCCCTGATGCCTCAAGAAAAGTTTCATTTTGGGCGTGCAGCTATCCGCACATGTTCTTGAAAAACCTTTCATCTGCCCTGACACTGTTTTGACTAGAACGCCCAGTGTGAGAGTGGTAAAGACACACAGTTGGCCTTACGGGCTTCCCAGGTCTGATCTTGTAAGGTCTTGGGGCAACACTTACCGCGGGTAGCTGAAGCACTTAGATAGTGAGGTACCACAAACCTCATTTCCAGACCCGCTCTCTCACCTGTGTGCAATGTATCTGAAGTGTCACTTGTAAAGAGTGGATTGACCCACATTGTGTTCTGATGATCACCCGTGTCATAAAATCGTGGCATGCCTGAACATCACCCACACACAAGAGGTCACTTGCATTTCACCTGGCATAGCCCCCCCCCCCCCCCACACACACACACTCACACACAATAATACACACAAACTGACACACACACACACACACACACACATACACACACACACACACACACACACACACACACACACACACACACACACACACACTAATAAACGCACACTCAACAAAGAAAAATTACAGCATACACACGTGCGCATGCACAAGTACATGTACTCACGCAGACGGCACACACACACACACACATGCACAAGGCAGTTGAGGTCATAGCACACGCGTGCAGTCGCTGTTATTGAAAAATACCTCAGAGAGTCTTTCGTCTTCCTGTTCATTTCATCGCATATTTACCCCCAACACCCCCCCCCCCCCCTACCCTCCAACACCCCCAACTGCGTCTTCCCTAGTTATGGAGACTATCCCTTTCCATAGTTATGGAGAATATCTTGATGGCATTCAACACACTGATTCATATACCTTCTCTGTCAGTAAGGATACCGAGTTTTAAAAAAACACCCCACAGTTGCTAGATCCTGCTTTGCTGCAGTATTCTGGCGTTATCAGTGTGGGGCATGTAGGCCGGCCATCTGTAATGCCAGGCAATCTGATTAGTTTGTCTCTGCCAGTCTGTCGGAGATTTTACCTTCTGGCATATTGACAACACCCATCAAGGGAACCAAAGGCTTGATGAGAGTGAGGGAACAGGGGGAAGTTAGAGACAGTATGCACACGTTTTACCACTAGATGACATTTAGGAGTTGGAAATATGATTGGCGGGATACCGATACACATTTATGCATCCACATACACACACATATACCGACATACATAGATGCAGTGATAAATGCACAACTATCAGCTCCCTGTTCCCCATGCGACATGTTCACAAAATCCTCTCCATTTATTGGTACATGTTACCCTGGCTTTTTTGTTGATTTTTTGCACAGTGAGGATTAAGGATTCTTATTTTGCTGTTGAAGTACAGGTTCCGGTAGCAAGTGGAGAACCAGTGTGGCATATATTGAAACATACGCATGAATTACTATTAGTGAAGGCTTGGGAAAAGCGTTTATATCTTCGTACTTTGAGGTTTAAGTCAGCGTCAGAAACAGTGCTGTCTTGTTGAAGCCATTTCTATCGTCAAACTGTGAAAGGACTGAAGTGCTTATTAGATTGATTGGTGGCGCTTCAGCACTTTTGCAAATGACAGCAGATCTCAGTAAACTTTGGCTATGACTATTATGTATACATGCGCCACTGCCCCCCCCCCCCCTTTTTTTTTGTTTGTTTGTTGTTTTTTGTTGTTTTTTATAACCACATTGACAAGTAAGAATTTAACTGAAACTGGATTTGTCTTGGTTGTGGGAAAAGGGCGTGTGGGAAATTCATGTGTTACTTTGTTATAGTCAGTCATCAGAAATAAGCTGTTAACATCATGTCATTTATTCAGGATTTCTTTCTTCTTATGTTGCAGCATGCAGCGGTTCTGGAGAAGAAACAAAATGACACGGAGAACAAGAAACTCATGGGAAGTGTGGTTCACTATGGCAATGTTGTCCAGGTACAGTGTGTTGAGCCTCTCTTATCAAGTACATGGGATTTTTTTTTTGTTTTTGGTTGTTTTTATTTAAGGGTGTGTCTTTATGTTCTGAGTTATTTAATTCTAATTCCTTTTCATTTGTTAGTGATATGGATTGCTCAACTGTATAACGCAGCCTGCAGTGTATTGATGGAGATGTGTACATGTATAGTTAAACATGGCCCTGAAGGAGGAGGAGCAGTAAGTGGATCAATAAGCACACAGTTATATGGATGTCTGGGAATTATCTTTGCTTTGTTCAGGACTGTATGGGTTAAGTCCTTGCATGCACTCAGTGAATCACAGATGCGCAGAAGGCAATTTCGTCACAGTGAAACAGATTGAACCTTTATAGGGATGTTTTATGATTCCTCCATTTACTCGGTCTTTTGCGATATTATTTCAGCCAGGAAGCAATTTTCTTGTTGGATCAAATCAATGTAACTGAGGACAGCAGTAGCAAGGAGAATGAATTACGCTGGCAACAGATTTCAGAGCCTATCTAAGGTCACCAGAAATATGGATGGATTGCATGCATACATTACACTACAGCCCCTCCTCCCCTCCCCTCCCCTCCCCCCCCCCCCCCTTAGTTGCGTGTCGCTTACAGAGCACACTGACTTAGCAGCTACACTTGATGTCAGTTTTTATACATGTACACAAAACCATGCATTAGCTTTACACTGATCACTTGGCTCAGCAGTTTGTGAAACTACATCTGTGTGTATTACTTCTAGCACATATTTAGCATCTGCTAGTATAACTATGTAGTGTAACATGTACTGTAAGCCAGTTTCTGTGTCTCTGCAGCTGTTGCACTTGAAGAGCAACAAGTTTTTGACGGTCAACAAGCGGCTGCCAGCTCTGCTGGAGAAGAATGCCATGAAAGTTTTGCTGGATGGTTGTGGTAATGAAGGGTCGTGGTTCTACATCAATCCCTTCTACAAACACAGCTCTGCTGGAGACAAGGTCAGCACAGAAAGTTTACCAGCAGTTAAAAAAAAAAAAAAAAAAAAACAAGAAAAAAAGGAATATTATAATGATTCTGAAGCAACCAAACTATTGCACCACAAAGTATCATCGTCTAGAAAGAGTTCTTTTTGGTTCCATTTGCAGATGTTTACATAGATTAGAAAAATAATCCTTATGATTGGGAAAAAGTTGGTCACTTGAGCAGTGGTGGTTGGCGTTGTAGGTGGATATATTTGCTGATACACCTGCTTCAGTTCCAGCAGACAGAACAGGCAAACAAAAGCTCTGCATCTTTTGTTCAATAGCAGTTCAGTCATGTTACAATGTAACTCTATGGTTTTGGGGTCTGAACAAAGAAAAACTAACAAGACTTGGTTGAAAAATTTGGCACAGATTGTGGTGGGTGACAAAGTGGTGTTGAATCCAGTGAACGCTGGTCAGCCTTTACATGCCAGCAACTGCGACCTTCCTGACCATCCTGGATGCAAGGAGGTCAACTCTCTCAACTCCAACACTTGCTGGAAGGTCGCACTCTTCATGGACAACAAAGAGAACCAGGAGGACATCTTGAAAGGAGTGAGTAATAAACCTTTTCCACATAATTATTTCTTAGGCATTTACCTATCACTTCAAGTTCAGTGTCTTGGATGGGAGCCACAGAATGTTGCTGGCCTTTTTCTAAACCCTGTCGTTGATATCACCCTTATAGGGTGAAAAAAAAGGATGTGAAATAACCAACCAATTACCCATCTCCTGCTAGGAATACAAAGACGTCACCAAATCTTGCAGTATTCATCTGCATGCAGGCTAGGGGTTTTTTTGCTGTATCTGCTCAGCCCTTGGAGCAGTTGGTATTTTTTCCAGTACATGTACGTGTACAATAACATGTACTGCACTCCAGTACTTGCACTCAGATCCATTTTATCAGCAGTGAGAGAACAGTGCAGTTGTCATCATGTTTCCACTGCCTGTTTTTTCCCCTCCCTGGTTTACCAAGTTTGCATCTGCACAGTTGGCTGATAACTGATAACATTTTTTTTTTTTTTTTTTTTTACCCCATCTCAGGAGCTGGTGGCCTTTTTCATGCAGATTTTGATAATATGTCACTAGGGTTTTATTTGTCTGTGCAGCTGTACTGCTCCCAAAGGTTTACAGGGTGGTCCACAGTTTCATCAGTCATGTGCTATGGTTTAAGTGAATGGTGATAGTAGGAGTTACAGGTATTCCTTTATCATGCCAGAACGTCTGCATGGCAAGTGTTGTTGCTAGTGGCATCAGCCAGGCACACAGCAGAACAGATAAAGCCCCCTTATTTGCCAGGATTTACCTGTCACTGTCAGCTGTAAAGCACACAAACCCACATAGCATCTTTGTTTGCAGTTTGATTATGGGTTTTGTTGTTTTTTTCTTGTTCCTTGGGTGGTTGGTTGGGTGGTTGGTTGTTTCTCTCTCTCTCTCTCTCTTTAATTGCTCTATTTTGACTTTTTTTTGTACAGATTTTTACACATTAGACAGTGAGTTACAGACATATATGTGTACAGGACAGGATAAACAAACAGGGGCGCCGGAAGATGTTGGTGGGAGGGGGGGGGGGTGGGGGTGGCAGAATCTCAGAGGGGGGAAACGCCAGAGCCAGTGAAAGGAAGGACGTTGCCCGGAGAAAGTGAAAAGCGGGGGGGGGGGGGGGGGGGGGGGGGGTTCAAATGCTGCGCAGACAAAAACCTTTCCAAACCAGTGAGCCAGTGAAAGGAAGGACGTTGCCCGAAGAAAGTAAAAAGTGGTGGGGGGGGTGTTCAGATGCTGCACAGACAAAAACCTTTACGAACCAGGGAGCCATAGGGGTTATGTCAGGAGTGATTACCAGCAGTTGTGCCAAACTGGATTTGGCACTTGCTTTAGACAAGTGAAAAACACATTCTTCAGATGTGCTTGATCAATGCTCTTCTTCTTCTTTTTTTTTTGTCAAACAATACTGCAGTTCTGCAGGAAAGCTGCTTGGTTCATCTTCTTGTATGGTATGTGTGTATATTATCAAGCTTCAGACTGTATTTTACATTTTAATTGTACCAACTGGTAATGCTTGATATTCTTGCATGTACACGTATGTATTTTCTGTGTGCAGGGTGATGTGGTGAGACTGTTCCACGCAGAACAGGAGAAATTTCTGACAGCCGACGAATATCGTAAACAGCAGCATGTTTTTCTCAGGACCACAGGCAGGACATCCGCCACAGCCGCCACCAGCTCCAAGGCATTGTGGGAAGTTGAGGTATGACTATAGGTTTTTTGTGGCATTGTGTTGGCCTGTGTACATTCACTTGGTTTTGTGTCAGTCATGCTTGACATGCAGACAATGATCTGCCATTAGAGCGACATCTTTTGTAGTAGCGATATATCCTTCTCAGTGAAGAATAGATTTCATTTTCACAGTTTTTGAACATTGATTAGGTTTTGAAATACTTTTTAAAATGATAAGATAGTGCAGGTTGCAGTCAGATATGCAGCTTGTAGTCTGATATAGGAATATCACAGCGATCGTCAAATGTGTCAGGACTATGGTAGCCATTCGGGCTACCGCCCTGAATAAAACTAGTAGCCCGAAAAAAATTCTGGAAGCCGGAGTGGCTGCTAGGTTCTGATTCATCTCAGAATTCCTGCTCCCCATTCGGGCTACTGCTACCGGAGCTTTCACTCGCCCGACGGTAAATTTGGTAGCGAAAGCGAGCGGGCCAGCACATTTGACGATCTCTGAAATCAGGGGGATATTTTAAAGCGTTTTATGTAACAGTACACTCGCACTTTTTTCTTTCTTTTTTTCTAGGTAGTGCAGCATGATCCATGTCGAGGAGGGGCAGGTCACTGGAACAGTCTCTTTCGCTTCAAACACCTTGCTACTGGCCAGTATCTGGCTGCAGAGGTCAGTCTCAACTTGTACGCATGTGTCTCAGGTATATTATATGTGATTACATGTACTGAAAACAGATGATGTCATTGAGGACAAACATATATATGTATAATCTCTGTGGTTACTAAAATGTTGGAAGTGATCACATAGCTTTGCAATGGCAACAAACTGCAATAAATTGCATTGAAAATTACCAGTGTTGCTGTACATTATAAAAATCTGCTTTATCGTGCTGTGCACCATGTGTGTAGTGTTTACTTTGTGTTGGGATCTGCACTCAGTTTTATGCAAAAGGTTTCATGTAATAAAGACCTTCAAGCGCAACCTCAGGATGCACCTTTTCTCTCAATTTTTTTTTCTTAACCCTTTATTGTTCTTGTTTTTCCTTTCTGTCCCCCACCCAAAGGTGTCGTGAGCATGAGCAGGCATGGAAGTTGTGTTTTTTTGTGTTTGTTTTTTATCATCATCATCACCATGTAATATGTTGTGTGAATGTGGATGTACAGGTGGACGTTGACCCTACGCCTGTCCCCCACCCAAAGGTGTCGTGAGCATGAGCAGGCATGGAAGTTGTGTTTTTTGTGTTTGTTTTTTATCATCATCACCACCATGTAATATGTTGTGTGTATGTGGATGTACAGGTGGACGTTGACCCTACGCCTGACCCCACCCGCACCAAGCTGAGGGGACAGCCCAACATGCAGGTGTACTGCCTCGTCTCTGTGCCTCACGGGCATGATATCGCCTCTATTTTCGAGCTTGACCCAACCACCATGATCAGGGCAGATTCCCTGGTGCCAAGGTTTGTTTATGTTATTGCAGACACAGCATTTAGAATGGAAAAGATGCGATATCAGTGATATTTGAATTTCAGTTTTATACATTTTTGGCTTAGCTATGCCCTTGGTTCAGTCCAAATTCCTGTATTATCCTCTAATGGAAGTTTTCTGCAGAAATTGGTTGACCAGATAATGTTGATGGTGCACTGCAGCAAGAACTTGTTTTAAAATGGGACGGGCGAAGAGGGGGCAGGGGGAGACACAAAGAAGCAGCTGGAATAAGCTGTTGGTTTTTCCAGTTTAATCTTGAGCATTTTATGTCTTTGTGTGCAGACAGACATATGTGAGACTGCATCACCTTTGTACGGACACCTGGGTTCACAGTACTTCCATTCCCATTGACAAGGAGGAAGACAAGCCCATCATGAACAAGGTAAGTTCAGGCTTGTTCCCACATTTATGACAGGCAGCTTAAGTAAGGAGACTGCATAATTCTGTCAGGTGAAGGAAGAGCAGAGACAGTGGTGACAAGAAGTAATGCACCTAGCAAATTCCAGCTATGCGGTAGTGACTGTAGTGCAATTATAATACACTGTAATGATAATAACAGTGATAATGTTTAGTTCTTATAATGCAGATTACATGTATTACTAAAGGTGGCATTCATCTCATCACCATTGCAGATAGTTGTTAAAAGATAGTATTCAAATTTGGCACTTGTCTAAAAATATTGACTGAGCTGTAAATTGTAAGAACAGAAATGCGCCATTGTTTTGTGTGTCCATTTATAAAGTGGGATGTTGAGGAAACACCTTAACAAAAGCCTGAACAACAGAGACTTGCATTTCAGACCATTCTACATTCGGCAGAACAATAGTCATAGCTACATGTGTTGTTGTGACAGGTTGGATGCGCCAAGATCAAGGAAGACAAAGAAGCGTTCGCTATTGTGCCGGTATCAGCACAAGAGGTGAGAGATTTGGACTTTGCCAGTGACGCAGCCAAGGTTTTGACGGACATCGCCAACAAGCTGGAGCGCTCGGCCATCACACAGAATGAGAGGAGGTCAGTACAGCAGACCAGGTTACAGCTGGGGTTTGGGTTTGAGTATCAGTATAGATGTCAGCAAATGCAGTATTCTGAGGAAGTCTGTGCTTGGGTGCCTCATTGGTGGTCGGTTCAGTGTTTATGACAACTTGTATGTATCTACTGTAATCTTTTGTGTCTGTTGTTAGTTTTGCTTCTTTCTTGAGTTTTGTATTAGTGATGTACTCAGAGGCTTGTTGTGTAGCGTTGGTAGGCGTTATGAGTATGCGAATGTCACTCCAGCAACGGGATTTCGTTAGCTGTTCTCCTCTGGCTAAGGACCATACAGTTTATGATACATGTAGTACCAATATATTTAGTCTTGTCTTTCACACCAAACCGCATGCAGTCTGCCAACTGATCCCTGTACAAGTTTCACCCTGTAAACAAATAAGGAATACTTTCGGCATACTTTTGACGATTTGGCATACATATTTCCACTAGATTGTCAGTCGTTAATACTTCATTGAATACTTCGTTGAATACTTCGTTGAATACTTGAATACCTCGTTGAATACTTCATTTAGTACTTTTCATCAAAGACCCCACGTTACTAAGATAGTAATGTAGGGTCTTTGTTTTCATCATCAGTGTGGGTGATCAACATATCCAAGAATGCTATCTTGCCATTCTCTTCAATTTCTGAGGACTGCATTAAAGAATGAGCAACTACACATACTAACATGCTGTTCCTTACACACTAACCAGATACTAATAACTAATATACTATTAAAACAATGATTAACTGCTTATTGTGAATATGAAAAGAATTCACTCTGCCACATCCACACCCCTTTCATGAAATGGCATCTTCATCATTAACCACAAACAACCATGCATATGTACTCATACTGTTCCTTACATACTAATTAAATAATAATTAATAATGTACTAAAAAAACAACAACAACAACAAAAAACTGATGAATTACTTATTGTGAAATTGAAAATAATTCACTCTGCCCAGGGAGGACCAAATGTATAGAGGCCCCAGTAGCCATTGGGGCTACCAGCAGTGTGAAAACTGGAATCCCAAATATTTTCCTGATAGCCCAAACAAATTTGTCGCAGTGTGCGTGTGTACTTCTGCTTTGTCAAGCACAGTGAGAGAAGCAAAGCAGACAGTGCAGCAACTGTTTGCGCTAGGCTACGCATCGTGAGTGCTGATTTCGGTAAACTGGCCACCGGACTTTGTTGATGCTGTCTTCAGAAATTCATTTGCCATTCGTGTGACTACTGTAGGAGAAACATAAGATCGTTTTGTCCACCATGAAATCTTCTAGTATTTGGCGAGGCACGGGTGCTTTTGGTCCTCCCTGTCTGCCACAAATCTTTACAGTAGTTGGTGGTTGTTCATTGTTTATCTTTACAGTAGTTGGTGGTTGTTCATTGTTTTAAGTCCCTTTGTGTTTTGTCACAGACTGTTGGTGTTTGTGTTTGTAACCATTTTGGATTGGATTCCTTCTTCTTTTCTTCTGCTTCTCATACACGATTGGAATGTTTTGGTGGAGTCTGGGTGGGGTATGCTACGGAGTCTTGAGTTGTAATTTGTATGTGTACATTGTGTTATAAACTTGACAAGACAAAAATTGCCATACATGCATACAGAAATACTGATGCATATTAAATGATTTACCATATGAGTAAGGATGTTGGATCCATTCAGTTTCAGTTTAACAAGAGTACTTCGAAAGAGAACTATCGCGTAAGAATGTCTGGAATTTCCCTGTTGCCTGAGGGCAGATCGTTGATGCTTTGCCCTTTTCCCTTAGTTGATGTGTGGTTTTAAGTTTAAACCATTGTGCTTTTGTCTGATTTGTGGACAGTTTTCCCGTCCCATGGCCTACAGCCCTGGGTTGCATATCTTCTCTGTGCCCCTGCTAGCTGCCAAGCCCCGTATAAACAGAATTTGAAAGCATTGTTGAACTTATTTTTATGCATTTTATACTATGTCACCTAGAAGAGGGGAAAGTTAGGGAGACTTTTTCATCTTGTTATAATGTAACGTGAGGTATTTCTGCGTAACGTGTAAGATACTGTTGTGCAAAAGGACTTTCTTTGTTGAAATGGGGTGAGTGTTTGAGGGTTGAACGTCCTTTTCCACCACATATGGGTGACAACAAAGACAGGGTAACGAAGAAATGGTCAGCACAAATATTTGGCCCCAGCCGGGGAATCGAACCCGCAGCCTGAGAATTGAAAGGGATTGATTTGTAATACATGTATTAATTTCTATTCCTCCTGGTATAATTAAGATAATACCAGTTCCGCGCTTACAATGCACTTCAAATTTGAATTTCCCACACACTTAGCCCATATAATACCATATCAGCATTATTCAAGAGGAAAGAGAGGGTGGTTGTGTGAGCATGGGCTTGTGCATGTTTTGAAAGCACAGAATTACATGTAGATCAGGGAATTGCATGTATCCCTCTTCCTACCTATCCACCCACTACTCCACCATACATGCACACTGCGGGGCGCGCCCACACACACACACACACACACACACACACACACACACACACACACCTACACACACACACACACACACACACACACACACACACACACACACACACACACACACACACACACACACACACACACACACACACACATATAGAGAGAGAGACTCACACACGTGCACACCATCACACACACTCACACATACACATGATTCCATCATGTTTGGGGGGCTAATTAATATGGATTAGATAAATGCCTGTTGCAGGATGGTGACCAAGCTAATCTCAGAGGTGATCTGCTTCCTGCTCGGTGAAGACCCCAGTACCTCCAGTGACCGTGATGTCATGGATACAGACATTGAGGATGCCAGCAAGACGGATCGTGAACGCCAGAAACTCATTCGGGAGCAGAATATTCTCAAACAGGTTGATTTGCAATGTGGTTTTAGTTTGAGTGTGTGTGTGTGTGTGTGTGTGTGTGTGTGTGTGTGTGTGTGTGTGTGTGTGTGTGTGTGTGTGTGTGTGATTGAGAGAGTGAGCAGAAACAGAAACGGTTGACTGTCAGTAGGGACATAGAAAGAAAGTTACAAGTGAGAGTCATTCACCCACTTTTGATACTGAAGACAGACAAGACAGTTGTTGTTTGTCAGCCTTAATCCAAGTGGGTTACTGACTCATTTCTTCTTTTTTATTATTTTTTATTTATTTATTTATTTTTTTTTTGCCCCAACTCTTTGCTAGTTCCAGTGGTGTTCCTCCCAGGTAATGGGTGGAATCCACGGAGGGCTCGGAAGCTGGGGCAATTTTTATTGTGCATGATGATGGAGATGAGGATGATGGTAAGATGATGCTATGGAGGTCCGTGTGGTTTGGGACTGCAGGCCAGGGCCGCATTCCACGCTTCCTGTCATTAATATCCCGGCATTAACCAGGCCCGGGAACTGTGGCACCTGCGGTGCCGGCCGTGTAATCATCCACATGATACGACGTGTCATAGTAAGGGAAGCACCCCCAAAGTCGCACCAGTGAAGTGGGTGAAACTCGGCTGTGTGGCAACAGCCTCCCCATCGGGCCCGTAGCACACCCGCTCAGGGTAGGAGCCGACCTAGGTAGGAAAAATCCTGCTTGCCTCGGCTGGGACTCGAACCCGGGTCTCCCAGTCCATGCTCCGAAGCGCTAACCACTACACTACGGGGGCTGGTATTGACTCATTAAGTATGCTGCTATGTTACTAATTAGGACATTTCAACGCTGCCTGCAAAAGTGGTTTTGTCTACTTATTGACAAACAGCGCTGGCAGCTCTAGCGGCTGTTTCTGCCGTCATGACGTGTCAAGACATGACATGCTTTGTGAAGCCACTAACGTCATTGAAAACATCGAGGGTGACACATTTGTGAAAAGTATACAGCTTGGATATTGTACAGATTGGAGAAAACATGCCATGATATGAGAATTGCTGAAGTAAGTTGAAGCTGAGTTTCTCAGGCATGACTGCCACTCCAAAAGACCTGTGAATACTTTGTTTTGGTTTTGAGTAGGCAAACTTGGCCAGATTACTCACCATTTCATCTGAAGTTTGTTACATGCTACAAATGTGGGAACCAGAGATCGTTTCCATGGAAACACAGCTGATGCCACTGTTCAGCGAATCTCCAGAGCAGTGAATGCAGTTTTTTGACCTGTGTTGACCCACACATGCAGTGCAGCTCAACTTAGTACATGTAGCAGGCTTTACTGTCTGTAAGAGAGTGAGTGAGTATATGACTGTTTTTCAGAAATTGGCCGAAAATCAGAGCAGTAAAACTTTGAAAATGACATTGATCAAAACCCTTTGGGAACATTTTTATACTAAAGCATAAACGTAACACATTATATGTTTTGAATATCTGACCTTACCGACAACTGAGAGATGAGGAATAAAAAAAATATATATATATATATATATGCGTGAAAATGTCCGTCGTGTCACGAACATAACAATTTTTTTTAGAACATGACTTTATACCAGTCAGTGTGCCTGTTTGCAATGAATATGATGAAAAGATGCCAGACGTTTGTATTCCAATCCAAAACTGTGATTTGTATACAGAAAGGGTGTAACTTTGGGAAAAAAAGAGAGAGTGGATAGGAAAAAGTTAAAGTTCTGTTACATGTCAAAACACATAAAAACGCAAGAAGTTTATGATTTCTTGTCAAAATATTTTTTACTGGTAAGTTTTGATGGTAACATTCACAGAACAAAATCTGGTTTGTAACAAACAGTATTTACTGTTACTTTTTACCGTTTTACGTAAACGTGACACCACGGACATGTGCGTGACACGACGGACATGAGCGTGACACCACGGACACACTACCTCCATCAATATCCAAAGTTGCTGAAACTGATTGTTACTTAACTTTTTAACAAGGGAAACGGGAAACACACACGAAAACAACAAAATCAAGAAGAAAACACTTTTACCGAACTTTCACCAACTTTAAAAATACAAAAGGGAAGGAAGGGGAGAAGAAAACGTCATTTTTACATGAAGTTCACATGTGGGTTCCCACCTGGGAAGACCCACACCGCCGACTGTTACTTCGTTTCGGGATCGTATTGGTATACCCAGGTTTCGTCTCCTGTTACGATGTCCCAGACCCGAGGGGACCTTCCTCCGTCACATTTCACTCTGCACCAGTTCACCCTACCCCGATTCTGCTCTTCAGTCAGGTTGTAGAGCACCTAACGGGTATAACGTTTCCCTATGCCAAGGCAGTTGTGAAGGATGCAAATGAGATTTCCCGATGAAATATTCATGATATCCTGTGTTACAGCGTATATCATTTTTGGGTCCTTCTTAATCAGGGATTCAACCCTATAGACTTTTTCTGGGGTAACGGTCGTTGCCATTCGACCACAACGGTCATCGTCTTCAACTGTTGTCTGGCCAGACATGAACCGTCGGAACCACCTAAAACCAGTGGCTTTGGACGGAGATTGATCTCCAATACAGTTTTTTTTTTAACTTTGAAAAAAAGCCATGAAAAGATTTTCCCCAGCAGTAGTCACAATACATCATGGCTCGAAAATCCCTTCCAGAAAGGTCAACACTGCTGGCAAAAGACCCGTCACCCGTAGTGCACATTTTGTCGCATGGAATATAAACGGTTGTACGAAATCAAGTAATTTTTGTTTTCATTAGTATTATGAAACTGGTCTGCGATGTGATGTAAACAGAAAAGTAGTGACGTCATTAGTTCGTCCAGGTTGCAAAACATAATGAGAGGCCCTCGTACCACAACCTTTCACATTGAAACTGCAAGTCACTTCCTTACTTTGTCCATGATAGAAGCCCACACAAAAGGGTCAACTATGAACAGACCACCATCTTCAGACTACAAACTGGACACTGCAGACTGCGCGCCCACCTGTGCCGCCTTGGGCTGTCACACTCACCAGACTGTCCGTGCGGAACAGCCCCTCAAACCCCGGAACACATTCTGCAGTCCTGCCCCCTTTTCAAAGAAGCAAGGACACAACACTGGCCGAACGGAGCCACACTGGCAGAGAAACTCTGGGGCAGCAAAACAGACCTCTTGAAGACCACTGCTTATATAAAGACCACAAACCTAATCATCTGAGGCGGAGTCCAGAACAGGGAACGCAGAAGAAGAAGAAGAAAAGGGTCAACAATATACTGATCATGGGAATCGTCCTTCAAAACTGGTTCTGAAATCACTGCTAGTATATTTTCATACTCATACCATAGCAAGTCTTTCATCTTTGGCCAAAAGAAACAGTTCCCTCGTCAAACCTGATGCATGCTGCACTGGATTTAAAGATCCCCCTCATCTACATCTAATACCATCCCAGGGTAGGCCTTTTGGTCATATCTAACAACGACCCAGTGTCCAATGCAGTCTTCAGGCAAGGGGAGTTCTTCAGAAGAAGGTGTTTTGCCGCTAGTGGTGTTCGCACTGTATACGTCACCTGCGGACTGGCCTGCTTGTGGTGTTTCATCAGATTCCGTTCTTGGCGCATTCTCTACCAAGGGCACAAAATGGTTTGGAACCCAGTGTTTTGTGGTCATGTCCATCCTAGTGCTGCACCACATGATCATCAGTTGATCCCCACATGGCGGGGCTGTGTTGGAGCAGGGTCTGGGCAGGACCAGTCTGTGCAAGTCTGCACGTACGCTGGGATTACCAAGGTTGGGGTAGACAGAAAAGATCGGTCTCCTCACCACCGTAGACAACGCACAGACCTGCCAAATCCCCATGTACTCTTTTTTCTTGCTGACTTTTAGGACCTCTTTTTCATAGACAACCCTAATCTTTTCTTCGTTTAATCGAGTCCCGGGAATATACTACTTTCTAGCCCGTTCGGCAGCCGAAAGAGCCATGAGGCTGTGGAAAACAGATTTTTGCCAAAATGTTAAAGGGTACGGCAAGTCAAGAGCACTATTGGGTTTAAATGACAGATATTGAGGTCCTAAGCTGTTAGACAGGAAAAGTTTTCGTACCATTTACTCAAAAAGGCGCCGAAAACACCCTCTGCTTTCGGTTCCTGGGCTGTGCCATGTTGCCGCACTCTTTCGCGAATGAGACGGGAAAGGTGCTGACGGTGACGTCACTCCACCACCACTGTCAGCAGTGCCCGCTTTGAGCGGGTTGTTCCAGAGTATTATTTTGTGTTCGAGATGCCACAGTGCAAAGCGTTTGGTTGTTTCAGCAAACAGGGTACGTGTAAGAATGCAGATGGAAGCCACAAAAGCTTTTTTGAATTTCCGAATCTAAACAAATCAAAGGAAAAACGGAGTTGTGTGCGAAATGGTTGGAGACCTTGAAGAACGGCTCGCTTGCCCCGCCGAGTGCAGGAATACGCCTGGAACAATCGAGACCTCGTTTGTGGAGATCATTTTACCCCGGATTGTTTCACTGGCGCTTTTGCGAACGATGTTGCTGCTTCACTTGTCAAACAAGCATCTCCCACAATTGCACTCGTCCTCATCAATCGGCTCTTCCCCATCGTCCCCACTGTTTTCTGCCTGACCTCTTCCTCAGAATATTCTGGCTCGAAATTATAGGGAACTATCCCCAAATCCATTCTAGCTTTCAGAAAATAAGCAAAGTGTGTATACGAGCCAGAAATAGCACGCCTAAAACGTGTAGCAGGCACACCTGCACGCACAGTGTCAGAATCTCGCCTGCTGCTGAGTGGTGGAGTGACGTCACTGCTAGGATCAACATGGCAGTCTCCATGGCATCGCATTTCGGATGCCGTTTGGTGTGAAAAATGCTGAATGGTGTATTCGTGTTCAAATCTTTTGGGCTGCAGCCACCTAGGACCTCAATATCTGTCATTTAAACCCAATAATGCTCTTGACTTGCCGTACCCTTTAATTTACAATCACGGCGACAAAGACATAAACTTCATGTGTACCCATCTCTACCCCCCCCCCCCCAACTTAAAAAAAAATATTTTTTTAAATTTCATACCCCTCCATCTTTCACCTCTCTTAGCCCTCATCTGTGCATCACTGAGACTATTTTATATACTGATCAACTGAGCAGTACAGTTATATTTAGCTTTTAGTTCTATTCCTTCCAGCTGTACATTGCTTAACAATAAATAGAAGTTTCTCAGCACTTCGGGTATTGTTGAAAAGAAAATGTCCGTAGTGTCACACTTTTGTCCATCGTGTCACGACTGAAACTGTGACACGACGGACTGTGACACGACGGACGGAATTCGTTGTTAAAAAATGAGTACTCCCCCCATGTGCCGTTTTATGAAAGTTTTAGATATACCATGATAATAATCCAAGAAACGGACCGTATGAATTGATTATTTAAAACTTTCAAGTTCTAATTGGGAAAAAATACTATGTGACACCATGGACCACATAAAATAGGACACCTTACCTTGACAACTTTGGATGAAACAAAAAGAGAGATTAAAAAGGAACATCCGCTCCAAACTCGAAAAGAAGTCATCGACACAAGGAACTTTTCGCTGAAATCAGCGTTAAAAAGGGGGGATCGTTCATTATTTGCTGTGCGTTTTCTGTAAATGTGACACGACGGACAAAAAAGTGAGGGACACCCTTTTTTTAATCTTTAATCTCGTATCACGATGAAAATTTGAAAGAAAGTCGAACAAACGCCTGTCAGACCCATTAACAGTCGCAAAAGGTATTTTTTGCATATTTTTTGAATGACTTAGAATTTTTTTCTGCTGATCTACAGATGTGGGAATTTTGACACCTTTTCGGGGGGACACCTACTTTTTGACACCCCTACTAACTTTTTTGTTTCAAAACACATCAAATATAATAAACGATAATGCAGCTTTCTAAATGAAGTTTCTCGAGACCTTTTGAAGAGTAGTTAAGCAAAGTGTCAGGAAAAATGGTGCAAACGGCAATGAGCTATTTTATTTTGAAGTCAGGGGACAAGGTTTTTGGCACTTTTTTGAAATACCGTCAACTGTGCCCAGAGGTACAGCGATTCGGTGTAACGAAGAATGGTCTGGTCAAGTGGTCATGTCCCCTCCCTCACCCCTTGTCCAGAAGTCCGCCTGGCAATAATAAAAGTGAGATGTCCCGGCGATCTCAATAAATGGTACTGTACATGTAAGCGTAGGGGCAATGTATGAAGTGAGTAAGAGTACTCAGGTTAATCAAGTCCCTCACTGCCTGTCAAAATTGTCCGCAAGGGAACTTTGCCGGAGCGCCAAAGTTCCAATGGGATCAATGTTTTAACAAAAATTACATGGTACAATTTGTTTTTTCACTGATCTGTAAATAAAAACCTTTCCCATTCATATCATGCCATTATGCTTATATACATGTATTCTATGGCCTTGCTTCAAGCTCAAGGCCATACAAGCTATTTTTGTGAAATCTTAACATTGGCATTTTCTCACGAAAAAAAAACAAAACAAACAGCTGACGCGCCAAACCTGGCGTACTGATAGTGATAATTAAAGGGTACGGCAAGTCAAGAGCACTTTTGGGTTTAATGACAGATATTGAGGTCCTAAGCTGTTAGACAGCAAAAGTTTTCGTGAACAAAGTACTATTTACTCAAAAAATGCGCCGAAAACACCCTCTGCTTTCGGTTCCTGGGCTGCGCCATGTTGCCGCACTTTTTCGCGAATGAGACGGGAAAGGTGCTGACTGTGACGTCACTCCACCACCACTGTCGGCAGTGCCCGCTTTGAGCGGGTTGTTCAGAGTATTATTTTGTGTTCGAGATGCCACAGTGCAAAGCGTTTGGTTGTTTCAGCAAACAAGGCACGTGTAAGAATGCAGATGGAAGCCACAAAAGCTTTTCTGAATTTCCGAATCTAAACAAATCAAAGGAAAAACGGAGGTTGCATGTGTGCGAAATGGTTGGAGACCTTGAAGAACGTCTCGCATGCCCCGCCAAGTGCAGGAATACGCCTGGAACAACCGAGACCTCGTTTGTGGAGATCATTTTACCCCGGATTGTTTCACTGGCGCTATTACGAACGATGTTGCTGCTTCACTTGTCAAACACGCATCTTCCACAATTGCACTCGTTCTCATCAATCGGCTCTTCCCCATCGGCGTCCACGCTGTTTTCTGCCTGACCCCTTACTGAGCTCTTCCTCAGAATATTCTGGCTCGAAATTATAGGGAACTATCCCCAAATCCATTCTAGCTTTCAGGAAATAAGCAAAGTGTGTACACGAGCCAGAACTAGCACGCCTAAAACGTGTAGCAGGCACACCTGCACGCAGTGTCAGAATCTCGCCTGCTGCTGAGTGGTGGAGTGACGTCACTGCTAGGATCAACATGGCAGCCTCCATGGCTTCGCATTTCGGCTGCTGTTTGGTGTGAAAAATGCTGAATGTTGTATTCGTGTTCAAATCTTTTGGGCTGCAGCCGTCTAGGACCTCAATATCTGTCATTTAAACCCATAAATGCCGTACCCTTTAAGACCTATGCATACATACCCTTTTAAAGTAGTCTGTTT
This sequence comes from Batillaria attramentaria, assembly GCA_018292915.2. Classification (NCBI taxonomy): domain Eukaryota; kingdom Metazoa; phylum Mollusca; class Gastropoda; family Batillariidae; genus Batillaria; species Batillaria attramentaria. The sequence goes on from JACVVK020000088.1 coordinate 1,690,585, forward strand.
GTAAATTATACATTTACATTTTCTCAGAAACTAGAACAACGAGGAGCATCTTACTTTGCACGACGATAGACATAATTGGCAACACCTTTACTGACACACCTGTATGCAATGACTTTCAGTCAAGGTCAAGGCCATGCAAGCTTCTTTGTGTGTGTGTGTGTGTGTGTGTGTGTGTGTGTGTGTGTGTGTGTGTGTGTGTGTGTGTGTGAAACTTTAACTTTGGCCATTTCTCCAAAACAGCAAACAGTAGAGGCACCAAAGAAGGCACGATGATAGACAGCAATGAGACCTACCTTCTTGAATGACCGTTACTGAAGGTCAAGGTCATTAAAGCTGTGTGGTGTGAATGTTAACATTACCGTTTTCGGAGGAACTACAAACACTAGAGGCGTTCAACTTGGCATAATGATATAGACATTGAGGAGATCTCATTTGAATGACCTTGATCTAGCAACGTCCCTAAATCTATTGTTACTCATTCAGTCTACTTAATGGCTCCCTATAAACACAAGACAAATACAAATCATCTCTATCATTATCTCGGCTAAGCAAGATTTCTAACTAGCATTACGAACGAACACGTCTAATAATAATATGCGCAAGAAGAATCCTGCTCTATTGCTTACAGATCTCTGTGATGATTCCTCGTGGCACGCGTTGTCCAGCCACAGACAAGTAGCAGGTTTTGTGAAGGGTCTGCTGCAGCCGGTTCAAACCCTAAACTTTCCTTGCACGGCACACAAGAACTGGAATACAATTCTGTTGCTAGTCGTCACGAACACAGTTGTGCTTGGCGGATTTACTGATTCAGGGGCGCCGGAAGATGTTGGGGGGAGGGGGGACAGTATCTCAGAGGGGGGAAACGGGGACGTTGCCGGGAGAAAGTGAAAAGCGGGGGGGGGGGGGGGGGGGGGGGGGGGGGGGGGGGCGTTCACATGGTTCACATGCTGCGAAGACAAAAACCTTACGAACCAGGGAGCCACTGAAAGGTAGGACGTTACCCATAAAAGTGAAAAGCGGGGGGGGGGGGGGGGGGGTGAGACGACTTTCTGTCAAGTCGTTTTGATATTTCATGCAACGGCTAAACTGAGTTCTCCGTTTGGGTGGGATGAGGGAGAGAGCAGGAAGAGGGGGAGGGGTTGTAGGGGAAGGGAGGGGGGGGGGGCAAGACCATGGCTTTGCCCCCCCCCCTCTTGCCATAGTCACCTGATTTTCCAGGGGGGGGGGGGGGGCAAAAAGATACTCTTGCCCCCCCTGCTTGGGTACAGGGGGGGGGCAGCTGCCCCCCCCCCCGGTTCCGGCGCCCCTGTGATTTTACTGACAAAACCAGTCAACATCCGATTAAACAAGGAAAGAAACAAACAGACACACGAACAAAAGACACACAAACAAAACCATTCAACATCCGATTAAACAATGAAAGAAAGAAGCAGACACACGAACAAAAGACACACAAACAAAACCATTCAACACCCGAACAAACGTACATGAATGGTTTCCTTCGTGGTGTGTGTGTGTCTGTGTGTGTGTGTGTGTGTGTGTGTGTGTTTTCGGGTGTTGAATGGTTCTGCTGGTGTGTTTTGCCGGTTCGGGTATAGATTGATTGGTTTTCAAAACTAAAGTGTTTTACCATCGCCGTAGGGCACCTAAAAACTTTGCGGCTTTAAGCCCTATTGGCTAAAAACTCACTCACCCCTAAAAACTTCCGCGCCGTACTTTTTGGGTGAACACGCACCTATTCGTAAAACAAGAAAACTTGCGCGCTGTACACAAACCCGTACTATACATTGTTTCTGATTTTTGGCTCACGTATGTAACAACGGGAGTCTATGTATGTACTAACCCTCCGTCGTCTGTGTGTGTGTGTGTGTGTGTGTGTGTGTGTGTGTGTGTGTGTGTCCGCAGTAAATGTATAGAAAACCTTAATATTGGCATTTTCTCGGGAAGTACGAAAACCAGAGACACAAGTGGCAAATCTTACAAGATGATAGACAAACACAAGATCTATCCAGGGAATCATTTTCAATGACCTGTGCTGCAGGTCAAGGTCACAGGAATAGAAAGCAAAATTGTAAGCTAAATAGACGTACACACACACACACACACACACACACACACACACACAGAGAGAGAGAGAGAGACGACGGAGGATTAGTGCCTAGACTTCCATTGTTACACAAGGGAGCCAAAAACCAAAAAAGTCGAAGTAGACCATGTAACCAGAACTTGCTAACCAAACACATTTTACACACACACACACACACACACACGCACAGGGCATGGCGGTACTGCTATAAGCATGATAATAAAAGACAAGTTGCTTAGTATTGACGTCAAACTACTTGCTGAAATCGGAAATGTGGACTATTGCGTCAGAGCTGTACAGATTTTACGTCACTAACGTTTGCGACCAGAAGACCGGTGGACGTTTTCATCTCTCCATGGACGTTCGAAATCAAGTCATGTCTTCAGCCTCAGTCTGCTAGTTGTCTGTCCGCTGTCACTACACTGTGGGGTTTGTTGTTAGTGGACGCCAGATTTGCTGATTTTGTTTTGTTTTCTTCTGTTTTGTTTTGAAAATTTCTTACAGTCGTGCAGTTGTTGATCTGTTGAGCTACCGGTAATATTTCTTTGTTTATCAGTTCTTCATTTATTGGGATTTTTGTTTTGTGTTTGTTGTTGTTGTGGTTGTTGTTGCTGTCGCTGGCGTGGTTGACGTTGTCGTCGGTGTTGTCGCTCTTATTATTGTGGACGTGGTATTGGTGGTTGTTGTAGTTATGGACTGTGAGATAACTCTCTCTCTCTCTCTCTCTCTCTCTCTCTCTCTCTCTCATGGTTGACGTCATCCACTAACCATCTTCTCCATTCTCTGTAACAGTGACGAACTGGATGTCCTGTACCGAGCGCTAGTCAACAAGAAGATGAACGTCAGGCTGTGGGCAGCAAGCCTACAGCCTGGCCTTGCACCCTCATGTCTACAGAATCACGTTCACACGATGACAACTCCCTTGCGCTGCCCCCCGTGCGTTGTACGGGAGGTGGCGGAAGCAGACCGCATTAAGGAAGGACGTGTCCCCGACTACACAACACCAACGGCTCCCCTGCCAGCTGACGGACCGCCCGTCATCACTGTGAGGCACCAGGGACCCGGGCACGATGAGGAGGATACAGATGACTGTGAGGCGTGCGGCCGGGAGGTGGGGAGGATCCTGACAGGTGTTACACGTCGGTAAGTGTGCATATATATATATATGTGTGTGTGTGTGTGTGTGTGTGTGTGTGTGTGTGCGTGCGTGCGCGCGCGCGCGCGTGCGTGCGTGCGTGCGTGCGTGTGTGTGTGTGTGTGTGTGTGTGTGAGAGAGAGAGAGAGAATAATATACCTGTAATTTGTTGCAGGACAAGGCAACACTTCCGCTACGACAACAACCACAACAACGTCCTCCAGCAGCACCGCTACAACGAACTCAACCGGTAATCACAATGCCATGTTTTCATTCACCAGTTGAATGTGTAGAGAACACACCAACAGGGGAGGTAAATTGTGTCGGGATCGAGAGTTAACTTTTTCGCACCGCGTCACATGCGGCCATGTGACATGCTGTCTTCCCCTCTGTCCGCGGCACATCCCGGGCTGTGCCACTCGCTAGTCTGCGTTGTACGGGGCACATCGCGCGCTGTGACACGTACTGTAAAAATTCCCCTTCCACACCTCTGCGGTCTAAGAGAGGCAACTCTTGCTATAATGTTTCAGTGGTTATCGACGAGTAAATTTGCTGTTACTGGCCTTTACAGAAAAGGTCTGTTATTTTTTTCTGGAACTTTTCCTTGACCCACTTGCAGAATGGAATGTGACCGAGTTTGCAGGAAAACAAAATGGCGGCACCAAGAAAAAAAAAAACCATGTGCGCGCGTTTCACTACAATTTAAGAGGTTCTAGCTGAAGTATCGGACGAAGAGGGTGATTTACCTGTAGAAAGTGAAGATGAAGGAGCGGATGATGCTGATAATAAGGAATGACGTGCTGGATATCGGACCAAATCAAGTCGCACTATTCGACTTTGAAACATGGGCCAGCGCTGCTAGATCTAAACAGTGCCGAGTGAACTCGTGAAAAGTGTGTTTTTTTCGAGGATTTTCTTCATCTAACTACAAAATGTTACCTGGTATACAGTTCTGAATTTTTGCAAACCATTTCCAAGGTAAGGACACAATTTACATTGTTGAAAAGACGATCGCTTCTGTTCTGTAATAACACAGCTGCATGAAAACAATGTCTGTTTGTGTTTACTTTTCACGTGTTGTTTAGCATGTTCTGGTGTCTCTCTTGTGAAATCAGCACACAGGCGAATATTTTTCTCTGAAAGTGCTAATGTTGAACTTTCCATCCATACCAAACACTAGGGCATAAAACACTGCCAAAGCGGTGAACAAAAAATCCGAAAACTGCTAAAAATGCTACGTACGCAACGGATGTGCGATGAGACTGAGCGCGAGTGCGCTGGGAACAGCCGAGGCTCGAGGCGCGCGTAGCGAAAAAGTTAATCTTGTAGATCTAGTTCAGTGAGAAATTGTTTATTCTTTGGATAAAGGGGTGGGGGTTGGGTGGGTGGATAGGGGAGGATACATATGATTTCCTTTAGGTTTGTTGTTGCTGTTTGTGATGGTGAAAGTGTCGGTGTTGTCGTTGTTGTTGCGTTGGTCGTCGTATGTGCTGTGTATGATTCAGATCTAACCAACGCACTGTTTAAAATTTAAGCGCAGTTCTGAGTTTTTACTACGACAACGACAACCGCCACCATCCTTACCATCATCGTGGTCTCCACTACAACCTGCCCGTCGTCCCAGCACCACCACCACCACAGCCACCACCATCACTGACGTTTGTCGTTGTACGTTTCAGGCCAAGGCGGCAACCCCAGCAGCAGCAGCACCACGGCCTTACAGTACCGGGACGTCTTCGTCCTGTTGTCGTCGTTGTGTAACCTCCACGATGACGAGACAGACGACGCGGGTCACGTGACCAGACGAGCTAGCGGCCCGGTGCGCGGTCTCCGTCAGGCTGGAGTACCGGTGCGGGTGGTTGGGCATGATGATAATGTGGGTGTGGGTGAGGTGGGTAGCATGTCAGGTCCAGATAGTATTATAGCAACAGATTGTGACTGTGTGCAGGGACTGGAACGGAAGGTGGTCGTGTGGATGACGAGATCACAGTATAGTGATGTTGATGATTCAGTCTTGGGCCGACTTCGGGCAATGTCTCGTACTACATCACAACTTATCTGGGTAAAGAGATCCTAATCCTCCATCCCCTGACTCCACACACCACAACGCTGACGACAACGCCCACACCGACGACGATGACAACACACCAACCACACCCGCGACAACCACCACCACCACACCACCGACACCGACAACGACCACTACAACAACGACGACAACATAACCGACACTTCTTCCCCCTATCCCCCCCTTCCCCTCCTTCTTCTTTCTTCTCTTTCTCCTCCCCCGCCTCCTCCGTTACTACCACCACCACGGACACCGACAACGACTTCTAACGGTCACTTTCTTTACACGGATGTTAATATTACCATTATCCTTTGTTATTTTCCTGTTTGTTTTCCTTTTGTTGATCCCGCCATCGTCGGCTCGTTTCCGTCGTAACGGTTATTGTCCCTCCGATGTCGTCGTTGTCGCTCAGTGACACCCCCACGAAAAAAAATAATAATTCGTGTTGACATATTTTTTACGTTCAGCTTTTGCAGTTTTGACTCGCGCAAAACACTTGTAATTGACGTCATTCGGAGACAGGTTAGTGTATGACGTGTTTATAATCGTGACGCCATTTCGCTTTGACGTCAGAGAACGTGTACTTGATTTGTTTGTGTTGAACATCTTGGCAAAGGTTGCGGTACTACAGATTCTCTCTCTCTCTCTCTCTCTCTCTCTCTCTCTCTCTCCAGCCCCTTCTTTCTGTCTCTCTCAGTCTCTCTCCCTCTCTTTCTCTAGATCTGTCTTTCTGCATGTTCCCCCTCCTCTCTGTCTGTGTCTCTGTCTTTGTGTCTGTCTGTCTGTGCCTCTCTCTTTGTGTCTGTTTCTCTCTACGTCTGTCTGTCTGTCTATGTCCGTCGCTGTCTCTGTGTGTGTCTCGGACTCTATGACCTTTTCCCTCTTTCTCTATCTTTCTGTCTGATCCCATCCTCCCCGTCTGTGTTTGTCTACGTCTGCCTGCCTGCCTGCCTGCCTCTCTCTCTCTCTCTCTCTCTCTCTCTCTCTCTCTCTCTCTCCGTCGCTGTCTCTGTAGCTTTCTCAGTCTCTGTCTCGGTCCATACGACTTTGTCTTTTTCTTTCTGTCTGCTCCCCTCCTCCCCGTCTTTGTCTGTATACCTCTGCCTATCTTTGTCTATTTTTGTCTGTTTGTGTGCTTGTCTCTGTGTGCATGTCTCTGTGTGCATGTGTGTGTGTGTGTGTGTGTGTGTCAGTGTGTGTGTGTGTGTGTGTGTGTGTGTGTGTCTCTCTCTCTCTCTCTCTCTGTCTCTCTCTCTCTGTCTCTCTCTCTCTCTCTGTCTCTCTCTCTCCGCCTGTCTTTGTCTTCGTCTGTTATTTGGTCTGTCTGTTTACTTTGTCTGTCTGTCTGTATATCTGTTTGTCTGTTTTTTATTTTTCCTGACTCTCATACTCTGTCTCTCCTTCTCCCTCTGTCACTCCCTTTATGTTTCTCTCGCTCGCCGCCCCCCCCCCCCCCCCTTCTGCCTGTCTGCCTTATTGTCGCTCTCTTATTTTCTTTGGCTTCGTCTGTCTCTCTCACTCTGTCTTTCATTTTCTCTGTCTGTTCCCCCTCGTGTCTGTCTCTCTACATCGGACTGTCTGTCTGTCTGTCTTGTTGTTGTTGTTGTTTTACTTCATTCGTCTCTTATGCTGTCTCCTCCACCACCACCCCTCCCCCCCCCTCCCACTCAACACACACACACACACACACACACACACACACACACACACACACACACACACACACACACACACACACACACTTCTCCCCTCTCTTTGTCCCTATCTTTCTCTCTTCACTTGCCCCCTCTCCTATCTGTCTGTCTGTTACCTTGTCTGTCTTACTGTGCCCATCTTCTTTTCTGCCTCTCACGTGTGTGCGTGTAGTAACGGGCTGTCGTCACGGTGGTTGTTGTCGTGTGGGGGTTGTCTATGTATTCCTTACCCAGTGTTGCTGATGTTGCCCCCCCCCCTCCCCCAACGACCCCAGCAGTTCACACGACACCAGTCTCTCCAGTCCCACACATCAGACAGGCCTGTGTCACTTCTGGACAATATTGTGTACCCCCTGAAGGCCGTTATCTTACAAGTTGTGTTGTCTTTATAGTTGTAGCTACAGTGTTTTCTGCCTTCACACTTGTACAGTGCTTGCTACATTGTGAATATGCATCTAGCGGTGTTTATGGATCACGTGACTGGGGCAGTGCCTGGCCAGCTGTACGTTGAAGACGGGATGTATTTGTCTGTCCCATAACTACTATTCTTCTTTTGTTCTTTTCTGCCCAACATTTTTTTTTTCATACACAGTCCATGGTCTTTTGTCACCAAAGGATGGGTGTTGTGATATTTTTACTATTTTTTCTGGTCCTTTTCTCGCCCACCGGGTTTTTTTTTTTTTTCCCCGCGCCGTGTATGTCAGTTCGTACGCAGAGTTACCTTTTGTTTGTTTGTTGAAGTTATGTTCCATTTGTTTACGTCCTGAAGAAGGCGTAAGCCGAAACGTTGACCTGTGCCGTCCTTTGTCAAAGTTAAGTGGTTTCTGTCCCTTTTATGTCGCTTTTATTTGCTTAACTTGTTACCACTTCGCAGTCATTACCGTTTCCGTTTCTATTTGTCCCATAACTGATAAATATTGGTATGTCTGATCCGTAACTGCTAAATATTGGTTGTATTTGTCTGATCCGTAACTGATAAATATCGGTTGTATTTGTCTGATCCGTAACTGATAAATATTGGTTGTATTTGTCAGATCCGTAACTGCTAAATATTGCTTGTCTGATCTATAACTGATAAACACTGGTTTTATTTGTCTGATCCATAACTGATAAATACTGGTTTTATTTGTCTGACCCATAACTGATAAATACTGGTTGTATTTGTCTGATCCAGAACTGTTGTTTTCCTAAAGTATTGTATAACCTGATCGTTTAAACATTGGTTTTATTTGTCTTATTCATAACTGTTGTTTTCCTGATGTATTGTGTAATCTGGCTGTATGAATAGTGCTGTCTTTCCCTGCACCCCCGCCCCCCTTGCCCTTACCCCTCCTGTCTAGCTGTATCTGTTGCTATGTCTGTATGTCTATAATTGTCTGTCTGTTTTACTTTGTCTGTCTGTCTCTCTCTCTCTCTCTCTCTCTCTCTCTCTCTCTCTCTCTCTCTCCTCCTTTGACTGTCGCTCCCCCCCCCCCCCCCCCCACACACACACACACTCCCCCTTGTCGGTCTGTCTGTATGTCTTTCTTACTTTCCTGGCCTCAGTGTCTGTCTGTCTGTCTGTCTTTGTCTGTTTGCCCCCTCCTCTCTCTCTCTCTCTCTCTCTCTCTCTCTCTCTCTCTCTCTCTGTGTGTGTGTGTGTGTGTGTGTGTGTGTGTGTGTGTGTGTGTGTGTGTGTGTGTGTGTGTGTGTGTGTATCTGTCTCTGTCTCTCGTTCTCTGCGCCCCCACCCCACCCCACCACCACCACTCTTTTTGTCCCTCTTGGGACATGCATGGTACATGTGATTTCGTGTATGTAGATTATGATCAAGGTGAGTTGTTGGAGCTGTAAATTCTGTACTAGATATTCACCTGTATGATGAACACGGGATGTATTTGTCTGATTTTATTACTGTAGTTTTCCTCATGTATTGTGTAAGCTGACTGTATGTACATCGGTTTAGTTTGTCTAATTCATAACTGTTGTTTTCCTAATGTATTGTGTTATCTGACTGTACGGACAATGGTGTATTGGTCTAATTAATTCATAACTGTTGTTTTCTTTATGTACCGTGTAATCTGTCTGCATGAACATTGTCTCTCTTTCTCTGTCCTCCCTCCTGTCTGTCTGTGTCTGTATCTTTCTATGTGTGTCTGTCTACCTTTGTCTGTCTGACTGGTTTTTACTTTTTTCTGTGTCTCTTACTCCATCTGCCCCCACCCCCCCCCCCTCTCTCTCTCTCTCTCTTTCTCTTCTCCCTCTGTATCTCTCTTTGACCGTGTAAAGATCGCTTTTATTTGTCTACTTTATAACTGTTGGTTTTTCTTTGACTGTGTAAGGATCGCTTTTATGTGTCTACTTTATAACTGTTGGTTTTACTTTGACTACGTAAGGATCGCTTTTATTTGTCTTTAATTTTTTTTAATTATAACTGTCTGAGAGTGTTGGTTTTCCTTTGACTGTGAAAGGATCGCTTTTATTTGTCTACTTTATAACTATTGGTTTTTCTTTGACTGTGTAAGGATCGCTTTTATTTGTCTGCTTTATAACTGTTGGTTTTACTTTGACTGTGTACGGATCGCTTTTATTTTGTCTACTTCATAACTGTTGGTTTTACTTTCACTGTGTAAGGATCGCTTTTATTTGTCATAACTGTTGGTTTACTTTGACTATGTAAGGATCGCTTTTATTTGTCTACTTTATAACTGTTGGTTTTTCTTTGACTGTGTAAGGATCGCTTTTATTTGTCTACTTTATAACTGTTGGTTTTTCTTTGACTGTGAAAGGATCGCTTTTATTTGTCTACTTTATAACTGTTGGTTTTCCTTTGACTGTGAAAGGATCGCTTTTATTTGTCTACTTTATAACTGTGGGTTTTTCTTTGACTGTGTAAGGATCGCTTTTATTTGTCTACTTTATAACTGTGGGTTTTTCTTTGACTGTGTAAGGATCGCTTTTATTTGTCTACTTTATAACTGTGGGTTTTTCTTTGACTGTGTAAGGATCGCTTTTATTTGTCTACTTTATAACTGTGGGTTTTTCTTTGACTGTGTAAGGATCGCTTTTATTTGTCTACTTTATAACTGTGGGTTTTTCTTTGACTGTGTAAGGATCGCTTTTATTTGTCTACTTTATAACTGTTGGTTTTACTTCTTACTGTATAGTGCAAGGGACATAATCTAGCCATATGAACACCGGTTTTGTTTGTGTAGTTCATAACTACTGTTTTTCTAACTGTGTGAACACTGGATTTGTTTGTCTAAATCATCACTGTTGTTTTCTGTTGTAGTGTGTAATCTGGCTATGATGTAAATAGAGTTGTTTTTTCTGGTCGTGTTCACTGTCATACATGGGTTTCATGGAACATTCTACAGATTGTGCATTTGGCAAGTTGTCTTTATTGACTGTAGTGTCTGATTTTTAAAAAAAAATCTTAAGTGATTTGAATTTGAGTTTGGCATACTTAGTACAAATATTACGTTTCTATGCCCCCCTACCCCCCCCCCCCCCCCAGCACCCTCCCTCAAAGTAGTTTATTTATAGTATATAATGTTCTTCATTTTTCCTCGAACAATTTGTTTTTTATTTGTTTTTGACAGAATACAAGCATGTAGATAATGTTCATAATGATCTTACCGAAACTAATATTGGTATGTGTGCCCTAGAGCCAATATCGGTATTGATTCTTTGTATGTCGCGTGAAAACTAACATAGAACGTTTCTGTTGTTAGACTGATTTCTCTAAACAGAAGTTATTTTGTGAGACTGTGGTTTCCTCTGTAAACAGAAGTTCTGCTGCGAAACAATGACTTCCTCTGTAAATAAAAGTTTTGCTTGTACAAGTCTGTGTTTGTAGTTTGCTTCTGTACATGTGTGTGTGTGTGTGTGTGTGTGTGTGTGTGTGTGTGTGTGTCTGTACGTACATGCGCGATCATGATCAATAATCCATGCACAGCAGACAAGATTCTTATACAGATTTCAACTTCTTAAACATTTTGACACGCAAAATTAAATGAACATGCAGATTTTTTATGTCTCAATTCAAACCGCAAGACCCACCTACATAGAAAACACAGACAAAGATTACAGTCACAGCACGATGTCTAAACACAAACTTCACATTCACGTCTTGGTTCATTAGTGTGTGATTACTGTACGTAGCTAAATGTTCCTTCGTTTCTGACACATCAATCAAGAGTTCACATGACACATCAATCAAGAGTTCAAATGAGTCAATCTACGTCATTCCATCTGGATGGAACGTAACTAAGCACTTCGCCACAATGTGCGCATGCTCACAAGATCACACTTAGCTAAAAGGACACATGTTTATTGATCCAGTACCGGTACCGGTATGTGAATGCGAGACACTATAATAATCTGTTGATTCCTGTAGTGAGTTGTTTATGTCTGTACAAACATCAGGCGGAAAATAAACCAACAGAGACTTGTGTCAGAATGGTAGAGGTTGTACATTATTCCATCACACACACAAAATAAACTGACAGACTTGTGTCAGAATGGTAGAGGTTGTACATTATTCCACCACACACACACAAAATAAACCGACAGAGACTTGTGTCAGAATGGTAGAGGTTGTACTTTCTTTCATCACACACAAAAATGAGACAAACATTGTGTCGGTAACTCTAATTAAAATTTTGGTTCTTACATAATTGTGTATGGTGTGAAAACGAAATCATTGACAATCGCAGGACATGCGTATAGTTGTGACGAATGGACATATGGGGTTGGGGGGAGGTGGCGGTGTGTGGGAGATGGGGGGGGGGGGGGGGGACATTACTGGGTATAAGAGGTTGAGTCGTGAAAGATTGAAGGTGTCTGAAAGGTGAAAATTAATGTAGGTTAAAGTGATGTAACAATCATGTAGGTGTTGAATTCATTCACTGGACTATAACACACACACACACACACACACACACACACACACACACACACACACACACACACACACACGTTTGTTTGTGTAGGAGATAAATCTTGGTCGTGGGAATAAAAAGGAAGATTAACACCTTCTATACAAATCGTGACCCCAAGTGTTCAGGGACCTTATGCATTTCAGAGGGCAAGACAGCTAGGTCACAGTACCGCTTGTCATCTTTGGCAGTTAATCCAGGTGAATGGCAGCCGCTCGTTTAATTTTTTACACCGACTTCTGGTGGTAGGAAAAAGCCTTAGCAGGCCACCTAATTTAATATTGCAGTGCTGTGCATGGAGTATAGCGTTGATGAATTTCACTGTGAAAACTGTGTCAGGCCAGAGTCGGATGATATCACAATATATCGCCTACTTGACGTCAAGGTCAGTATCAGCTACAGGACAATCATGTTTACTGTAATGGGTCTCGTTACACTTTCTTCACCGTAAGCACTGAAGATCGAGTCAGCATGTGTGAACAAAGTGACTGACAGCTAGACAAGGACATGTTGGCATGGTGTATCTCTGATACATGTGGGCTGTATAATAGGTCGTATCTCTGGCTGATAACCTACGCTGGTTGCTAGGTTACCGCGATGTCGTCACGACTGCACTGATGGTGTATCTGGATACTTCGTGTTTATCTGTACAGCCAGAAAGCTGTCTCTGTTTAGAGATCTAGGTACAGAAATACTTGTTTACGTTTCAACAGATAGTAAGACTCATAGCATCGCTTCTCTCATTCTGACAAATATGCCAGTGACGTGCGGTTTGGTCTTCCCTTAATAACTTGTTCTGCGTGGGGTAGTGGTCAGTTATAGAGGTCTACAACCCTGTAAACCATCTATACTGGTGATTCACCCCATTAATCCTATTACAACCAACCAACCAACCAACTACCTAATTAAGCGACCGACCGACACCCCCTGTGACCAACCAGCCACTAACACTCTGAATGATTGGACCGGATTTAACACAGAGCATTCGTCAGATGGTGATAATAACAGTTATTACCTCTTACATGGTGCTCTCTCCCAAGCGTCCTAGGCCCAACGTGCTTTCCAGGAAAAATATTTGCATACTTATGTCGTGTTTAAATTGTGAAGTTGTCAACCAGGCAATTCACTTAGGCAGTATGTCAAACTTCATCAAACAGGCAATTCACTTAGGCAATAATGTCAAACTTCATCAAACAGGCAATTCACTTTTTACTAACACCCGAACTGTGCAGCGCATACATTTCTTTTCACGTGATTTAAAAAAAAAAAAAAAATATATATATATATATATATACGTACTTCATGTATTAGGCACCTTAATTCATGGGACAGGCAATCTATTTTACTGCCGAGTTCACGAATTAGGAAAACTCAAGACTGAACAGAGAGAAATCTGGCATCAGTATACGTGCCACCTACCTCAAGCTCAGCCCACAGAGTTCCAAACCTCTACCCTTTTTTAACAACTAGTCTTGTTTGAAGTCTGTATGGTCAGTATCTTGATTAAACTTGGCTGCATATTTCACAATTTAGCTAGCTGTTGAAAAATCATTTCAAATTTAGGCAAAGTCACTTGCCTATTTCATGAATTGGGCAATTTCAGAATTTTGGCAGCACACACACACACACACACACACACACACACACAAAGCTGATAGCTAGTTCTCAATGAGAGGGAAGATCCATGGCCAAAGGTGGTGCGATGCACTTGACAATGTCATTGTCAAGTAGATAGTTGACTATAAGCGGGGAACGCCTTGTCGTACAGTGTTGGGTTAGGTGCATGGACACTGATTGTTTTATCTCTGACTGTCTAAAGTGATCTCTCAGTGACGTAACAGGCCGTCAGTCGAATCAAGTGTTGCCGCGTGGTTTGCACCCTCTCGTCCACTACCTTTTGTTCTCTGGCCAGCTCTGTGTACTGGTCACGAGCCGCGAGGCCAGTCAGGGGCGCGTGCAGTCTTGTGTAACCACTGTGGCGCATGTGCCAATTAGTTGTGTTTGTGTGTCGGAGTACATGTATATGCTCAAATGTATCCACAGTCGGTTGACCTAGAGCAGTTCTGTAAACTGCAGCAGTTGCGGGAGGGTGGGTGGGGTGGGTGTTTAGGGGATTTACGTCCGTTTCCATCACATACGGGTGATGTCAAAGACGGGGCAACGATGAAAAAGCCAGCACAAATATTTGGCTCCAGCCGAGATGCGAACTCACGGCAGCAGTTGCAGAAGACGTTTTACTTTTTAACAATATTTTGTTCTTGTCACTATGCTATAGTTTACTGGGTCTAATTAGACATTACCACATGTCAAACGCAAACGCTTAGTCCTGGACTTTACGCTCTTTAATCGGCGATAGAAAATTCCCTGTATTTTGGTGAGATCTAAACTTATACTGTCCTAAAGTATTTTTCACGCTCTTGTAGGCGCAGTTTGTTTGAAGTTTATAGCTGTTACATTACGCCCACTGTGGCCAGTTTTCTGTGTCTAAGAAACACAAAATTCGCTGCGGTTGGTCCACGTTCTTTTGTTTTTTTCCTACTGTACGACTGGGCGGTGCTTTCTTTGCGGGCCGCACAGAGCCTCGAAATAGCCGCTAGCTACGCTCCGCTGGACAGACAAAGGGAAGTCGGTGGCTCAACGCTTTGACCGATGGACTCGAGATCGAAAGGTTCAAAGTTCGAATCCCGACAGGGCCAAAAATTGTAGGGCCTTTTTCACGTTGCCCCGCTTCCTCTGACTATGAACTGGATCTGTTTGTTCACTACAATGAAGGATACATAAAATGTGGTTGACCTGGCAGTCTGACTGGATTGAATAAATGTTCAGCTGGACTGTTCAGACAGTGTTGCTATCCCCATCCCCCATAACCTACCCCCTAGGGCCGTCTCCAGTCACCTCGTTGTGGCGTTGGACGATAAACGTCCCAGCTAACCAACCAACTTCGCTGGACAGTCGCCAGCCAGTCTTGCCGCGGGCTAGATGTCTTTGAGTCCCCGTGTCATTGGGCCCCCGTGTCATTGGGCCCCCGTCTCTTTGGGCCCCCATTTTTCAGTTACTATGTAGACGTGTCTCAAGCTAAGAAACTTTTGTGACCCTGGCAGGTATGAAATGTGCAAGCTCCAGAAAAAAAGTATTTCTGCAAAAAAGGTTTTTCCGCGAAAAAAGTAAAAGCAGTTTTTTCGCGAAAAAGCACCCGTCAGTTATTTCGCGAAAAAACAGGGCGGTGATTTTATCACACAAAAAATGACGGCGTTTTTTCGCGAAAACCTAACTGAGTTGGCTAGTTTTGGTTTTTTTTTTTTTTTTTTTTTCGCCCAAAAAACGGACACCAACTTCTGCAGAAAAAGTGCGACAGGTTTTTTTTTTTTTTTTTTTTTCGCGGAAAGATTGAAGCGGTTTTGTCGCGGAAAAAAACGTATTTTTCGCGAAAATTTTTGTCTCTTGCGACTGAATTTTGTCTGCTTTCGCGAATCATAGAACTGACCCACGTTTGAACTTCAGGCACGATCACGTGCAAAAGTCCGAATAAGTCAGTAAAACTATTCTTAGAGCGGCATAGGCTAGATCCCCGATCGCGCACGAGTACCGGCGCCCAGACTGCCTTCTTGATCGTGCCTGAAGTTCAAACGCGGGTCAGTTCGACTCCTGCTATTTTCTTCCTGTTTTGCATTAATAATGGACCATGCACTCAAAATTCATCCTTCTGGAGCTTGCACATTTCATACCTGCCAGGTTCACAAAAGTTTCTTAGCTTGAAAAACGTCTACATGGTAACTGAAAATGGGGGCCCAAAGAGACGGGGGCCCAAAGAGACGGGGGCCCAGTGACACGGGGGCCCAATGACACGGGGGCCCAATGACATGGGGGCTCAAAGACATCATCCCGTTTTCTTACTAGTGTGGGGGCCCAATGACATAGGGGCCCAATGACACGGGGGCCCAATGACACGGGGACCCAATGACACGGGGGCCCAATGACACGGGGGCCCAGTGACACGGGGGCCCAATGACACGGGGGCTCAAAGACAAAACCCCCTTGCCGCGAGTCATATACTGCACACTGTGGGATTTGCTCTGCCATTTGATGATCTGCATTTTTTTCCTGAAATAAACTCATATCATATCGACCGCTGTGTTTTGCATCCCTGCCTGCATGTACCGGGGCGTTCGGTGGTCTAGTGGTTCAGAGACTCTGCCACCAATAGGAGAGGTCAGGTTCGAGTCCCACTCGGGATAAAAGAATTTTCCTTCTCGTACGTGGCACCGTTCAATCGGGCCGATCGTCGGGGGTTCTCTCTGGGTACTCCGGCTTCCTCCCCGTCTCCTTTGGAAATGTTCAGCCCAAAAAATTTCAAATAAATGCAAATCTAAATTCCGAAACTTAAACAGCTGAGCTGACCCTTCGCACCAGGTGATTGCAATGTGTTCATGTCCAATGTGCGGGAGAATACGTGTGATTCACGTGAGCGTGCGTGCTGGTTTCAGTTCGAGGCGCTTTGGGCCGATTCAAGAAATTGGGTAATGCGCCTATACAATACTCAGTTGTTATTATTATATTACCGGACCCTCCCTTCCGTCGTAGGCCGTGGGCCGCCCTCGGTTTTCGTGTCATAAAATATTTTTGCAATGCAAATGACATTTTCTGGTTTTTATCATCAATAATACACCATAACTAGATAGAAACTGGGAGATCTCAGCTGAAATGTTGCGCACTGGTTTTTAATCGCGGATGAAAGATAATTAGAAAGAGCTTGTAAGGGAGGTAATCGGATTTTACTGAAGAGGCGCCGATTCATTCACTTGATGAATAAATTAATTTTTCGACCAATCAGAAAGAGACTACGCTTGGAAACAAAATGGCTGCCCACGCTTGTACGGGCGACCAACAGTAGTGAAACAGTTTTCTTTCAGCGAGAAAACGATGCAAACAGTCTCGGAATGTCGCGAAAGGTGGTCTTTGTTCGTCTGCACTCAAGGAGACGTCGCTCGTCATTCTTTGGAAGCCTTTAGTGACCTCAACGTTGACGAGGCAGGGTTTCACAAGAAATGCTACAATCGATTACAGGCATATATCATAGTTCAAGGTAAGTTTCTGCAACTTTTGTTCGTGGTGCTTCGGATTAGGTTTGATTTATTAAATTGAATGAGAAGTTCGTGAAAATAGTATGTAATCACAATGATAATATGAGCATTTTTCAGTGATCTTGATAATTACGTTGCCGGACCTCATAATATAGACAGGTCTAGACTTCTTTGTAGTCACGGTCAACTTCAACGTAGCACGATGAATAGCGTATATTTAAAAAATAAAAATAAAAAAAATTGAGAGTTCCACTACTTCCTAGATCAGTACTAATTGAGTTGTTTGGGGAGGGGATCGGGGAGTATTTCGGCTGTGCCAAGCATCCTGCCTAAGGTCACTATATGCCTGTTGCTGGTACAATATTTTTTAGATGAGGCCAACAAGAGGCAACTTTACCATGGGAGCATGTATCTGAGGGAGCAGGTCATGTCAGTGACATCACCAGCAGTATGGCCTGCTGACAGCAAGGATCTCACAACGGAGCATGCTATGGAGATGGTTCTTGTGGGCTTGTTCAATTTATTGGTGTGGATGTGTGGTACTTCTATTAATGAAGTTTGGCTGGACAAATTTGCTGATGTCAGTGGGACTGTAAAGAGAAAGATTCTTGCCACTGCACAAGACATCTTACATGTAGCTAACAGTGCAGATGAAGCTGAGAGCCAGGTGTGTGATGGTGCTTCAGATTGTGACAGTGACACATCAGAGTATGACAGTGATATCTGAGGTGACAGAAATTACTGGTAAAGCCACAGCATTGGGGGCTAAGGCAACGCCAGTGTAAATTTTGACAGTGACGTCTGATGTATTAACAATTAAAGCCACAATATCTGAGAGTGTGACAACACCAGTTTAAATTCTCACAGACCAGTCAGATGATGAGACAGGGCATTCAGGTGCTACACCAAGAGACCGTGAAAACAGACCATGCAGTTTTCTGCCTTGTATTGTAAGTAATTATGAGCATTACTGTTTCGTTATGCTGTTCAACTTTATCGTTTTAAATACTAATGGCACTGTACTCAGTCAGGAGGTTTTTTTTCAGCTTTATTGCATACTACTGCGTCTCAATCTCCTCATTCCCAATATAATATATTATGATGTTTGTTGCCCATCTTTACAATAAACTTTGTTGAGTGGTGTCATTTTTTACATCTCAGTATTGGTAAGACCAGAGAAATGGTAATTGATTTCAGGGAAAAAAGCCAAGTATGTTGATCCTGTAGATATTAAGGGGGAGGTATTTCAGAGGGTTGACCTATATATTATATACTTGGGGGTGATTATTGACAGCAGACTGAACTGGAATGCTAACACTGATCATGTGATAAAGAAATCTCAATCCAGACTGTACTCCTTGAGGAAATTACACTCTTTTGATGCTAGTGAGAAAACTCTGAACATGTTTTACACACATGTATGTATACATGTCCATTGTACTTTTTGTAGGCAGTGTCCTCTTCTTGGGCTGTGTCTGTTGGGGTAGTCAGATCTCAAAACAGGACAGGGGTAGAGTGGACACAGTTGTAAAGAAAGCTGAGTCAGTGGTGGGGAAACCCCAGAAGAGGCTTGAAGTGATAATTTATTATAAGAGACTTGAGAAAAAAACATCTCTGTCATGTCCAGTGTCTGACAGTGACATCCCCTGTTCAGCCTCATTGAGGGCCAGAGAAGTACATTCAGTGGGAGAATAATTACTCTTGCAAGCCAAACTTAAAGGCATAGGAGATCTTTCTTGCCTGAAGCTGCTAAAGCGTTTAATTGATGATTAGAACTTAGCTTTGATCAGATAACTGTAGGTCTTAGTCTGTTTTCAGAGCGTGCCGTCCACTACCTGTTGCTGCTGTACAGTGTGCTGCTAAAGTGAAATAACCCCTGTTGTGGTTGTGTTCTCAAAGTATTCTAACAGTTTTAGTTCTTTTTATATTATGTTTGAAATTATGAGGCAAGATGACTAGTGCATTGGAAATCCGAATGTATTTCACCAGGTGATGTATGGCGTGGAGGTGTGGAGTGTACGACTATGGCTGAGTGTGTGTGCGCATGTGATATGTGGATGAGCAGATAAGTGTGCAAAGCATGGTTGATTTTATGTGGAGATTTTGTTTTTGTGATGGACTAAATTATTTTGAATTACAGTTTTCTTCTTCATCATGAAATTCATAACAGTACATATATATATATATATATGTGATGGGTGGACGCGCGTGTGGGTGCATGGCTGATTTCTTCATGGAGATTTTGTTATTGTGTCATAATAGTTGTACTGTGTATTATGTGATCAAGAGCTGTACACGATAAATTTTCCTGAGGGGATTAATAAAGTTCTTATCTTCTTATTATCTCTCTTATATTTTTCCTACCTGCAAGTAACCTTAACTGCCAGATTTGTTTACTAATCATGTATAGTTTATATTGTCATAGGCAAAAGGGACAAGACAGATTGTTTTGAATAGAATAGTGCATCATTTGCAGCCACAAAACATCACAGTATTGATACTTCTTATGAAGGGTCATCACAGACTTGTCCCTCATTTTCTGAAGTAGTGCGCATACTTACGTTTGGGATCTCTTCAGATTTGAAATCAGCGTGAAATTTACATTTAGGGACACTTAAAATTTTGTGATTTGCACAAATTTGAAAAAAATAAAATAAAAAACTAGGCCTTTTAGAGGCCTCTGGCCCACGGCCTATCGTAAGTTCGTATCCCGGCTGGAGCCAAATATTTGTGCTGGCTTTTTCATCGTTGCCCCGTCTTTGATATCACCCGTATGTGGTGGAAAAGGACGTTAAACCCCCAAACCCCCACCCACCCACCCACCGGACCCTCCCTGGGCACCCGGTCACATCAACTATTACTTACGACAAATGTCCTGATTAACCTTGGCTTTGAAAAGTCCATGGGAAAAAAATCGCAATTTACTTGAAATATTCAGATCATTAAAAGCCACGTCAAGCCATTAGACGGCATAATTTACAGTGGTCTCGGGTCTAGCGGGGATGGCCAACGTCTTGTGTTATAGTGGCTTGAAGAGGCTCCTACTGGTGTGCTGTGGCTTGTTCTTTTTAACCCCAATCTTATCATATAGCGGGCAGGGTCCGGGCGGGCAGGGCACGGTGAGTTAAAAGGACGTTAGTCCTCTCCTTGATTTCTTTAGTTCTTTAGTCCTGTCCATTAGTACTTTATTTCTTTAGTCCTTTGTTGTTGTTGTTGTTGTTGTTGTTGTTGTTGTGTGTGTGTGTGTGTGTGTGTGTGTGTGTGTGTGTGTGTGTGTTGTTCTTGTGGTTTTTTGTTGTTGTTGTTGTTGTTTTGTTTTTTTGTCCGGGCGAGCAGGGCAGGGGGAGTTAAAAGGACGTTATTCCTCTCCTTTATTTCTTTAGTTCTTTAGTCCTTTGTTGTTGTTGTTGTTGTTGTTGTTGGTGGTGGTGGTGGTGGTGGTGGTGTGTGTGTGTGTGTGTGTGTGTGTGTGTGTGTGTGTGTGTTGTTGTTGTTGTTGTTCTTCTTCTTCTTGTGGGTTTTTTTTGTTGTTTTTGGTCTTTTTTGGGTTTTTTTTGTTTTTTTTTTGTTTGTTTTTTGTTGTTTTTTGTTTGTTTGTTTGTTGTTTTGTTGTTGTTTTTTTTTTTTTTTTTTTGGGGGGGGGGGGGGTTTGGGTCGAAGGGTGGGGAGGGGGAGGGGGACAGTAATGGTGTAGTAAGTTTTTACCATTTTCCGACCAAACGTTGTAAGCTGCACGAAGCAGACGCGGCAGGAATTGAGGTGAACAGGAAGAAGATCAGGACACGACAGAATAAAGTGCGCCATTTTATGCTAGCAAGATGTCAGTTCACTCAAAAACCCAAACAAAAACACAAGTTCTAAACATTTGACTGAAGACATAAGAAACTTGATACTTGAATACTTGAAGTCAAAAAATAAATTTGCGAAGTGAACTGAATGCGAAACCGACAGTGGCCCATACACCGCTCTGTTCACGTTCTGCAGGTCTGGACAATAGTCCGTCAGTTGTTAATCGAAAACCCTGTTTGTTTTGTCACCCATAAATGTTAGTTGGTATACTTTGTGTTGCGGTGGTTGAAATCCACAGAGCCATCGGTAATTTGTGTGAACCCCTATCCCCCAGTCCATTTCTTTTTCCTTGGACGTACCTGGTCACAACTACCTATCTCGCCAAACAATTATCTTATCGATCGGCTGGGGTGTAACATCGCTAAATAACAAGACCTACTCGGTAAGCAAGTGTGAACCTGAAGTTTTTATCAGTGACTCAACCAACTTCTGTATTTAGTCCAGTGTGTAGTACGTACTTACGTATCATGACACTGTGTTTTCTGGGGGGGGGGGGGGGGGGGGCGTAACATCGATAAATAACATTACCCTGACTCTGTATGACAATCAATTGTGTCGTCAGTACCTGTCTGTCTTCTCTCGGATGAAACGTTGGGTTCAGTCTACGCATCTGTGTTCTCCGGGGTGTAACATCGGTAAATAACAATACTCTGTCTGACAGTCCAGTGTGTCAGTCGTCGGTATCTGTGTTCTCTGGGGTGTGACATCGGTAAATAACAAGACTTCAGTGTACGTACCACAACCTGACACTGCGTTCTCTGCCAGTAATGTTCGTCTACGCGTCTCTGTAATCTGATACGGACACAGGAACACGGGGCAGTGACCACCAGGTATGTCGCTACACTTACCTGTATCCGAATTAGATTACGGGACAAATCAGTCAACAAATCAGTCAACGGTAGGAAGCCTAATGAATAAGTCAATATTAGGTGGAATTAAAAACGTCAAGGTTCAGCGGGATAAATACGTCTATTAGGCTAGGAAAATTGCCGAACAAGGTAGAACAAATTTGATCCTAACTTTTTATTACAGATTTCAGTAGAACACAGGCCCCTAATGCCGTGGTGGTCTCCGTGAATTTTTTCTCCGTCCGCGTCACCGTTAAAAACGACCGTTTATCTTGCCATTTTCACTATATGAGCCCTATAAATGGGCTTTTGAGGGTGTGCACAAAGTATGCGTGTTTGCGGGTACAGAAATGCGCAGAACTCCACTCTAAATACGGTTACTGTTAGACAAGACATGCATTGTTGACATACTGAAATTTTACCCCAATCAGAATGATGCTTCCTGGAAAATTGCGGCCATCAGTTTGGCCGTTGATTCAAAGGACCGTGTAAAACGGCAGTATTTGATGCTTGTGCACTTATCAGGTCACTGCAGGTGACATGTATCGCGGAAAACATTTACGAACATTGAACAATTTAGTCAGGAAACGCTTCTTTGGTGTTGTGAAGTTCCCTTGTCACCGCATGTCCAGGTACGTATGAAATATGATATCCAAGTGAGCACTTTTTTCGGTAGCGATATTTTGGGGGTGTACTTACTAAAGTAGTTGCTGCGTTGTGAGTAGTGAACGATTTTTCTCAAAGAGCAGTGCACACTCAAGAATAGTATCCCAGTTGTGTCATATCAAAAGTTCATTGAAATCGCTTTTGTACTTTTGTCACTAACAGCCAACGAAAGTGCAACCTATTTAATAATGGCTGCTAGTTCAGTACTAGCAAAGTGCAATGGAAATTATGTAGAGCACAACCTGAAGTCTATAGTAGTATGTGTCTGAATTCATTTCAAGTGTTATGAGGTATGTTAATCACACGGCAAACATGTTTTCAAGGTCAAGGTCATTGGTTTGTCTGTTTACTCCAAAACATTTTACTTCATCGCTCAGAATAAGCATTTTGGTGCTGCTAACTTTTGTCCCCATGGTTTGGTGAGTTCACAACATCCTCTGAAACACTAAAAATCAAGTCCAAAATGCACCAGTTTACACATATTTTCATGTCTTTGCGTTGTTTTTTTTGTTTTGTTTTTTTTAATCCGGGGAGCATGCCCCTGGACATCACTAGCTCTACACGTCTGCTTTGCAGATGCATGCGTCTGGCTTTGCCACGTTGTCAGTGATACACTCTTTTCCTCCATTTGCACCATGGATCATTTTAAGCCGTGGATTTGTATCTTTTTCTTTTTTCCTTTTTTTTCTTTTATTATCTGGAATGCAGTTTCCGGAATAAAATGCACAGATGTGGATTTCAGTAGGCAGATTCAGTATCTGCCAGCACACAACATACGGTCCTTCAGAACGGTGTGATGGGACATGTGGTACATGTTTCTTGTGGGGCAGGTTGGTGCGGACACAGGTGGAGATGGAAATGGAGATGGAGAGCACAGACGGTGAGCCTGTGGACCAGATCATCACGGTGGAGGAAGACGAGGAGGTGATGCTCCTGTGGAACAACGGCCAGACTCAGAAGGGCATCCGTGAGCTGGCCATGGCTGCCGCTGAAAACCTGAAGGAAGATAAAGACGTCCTGCAGTACTACAGGTGAGGGTCAGATGGATGAAGGCATGTGAACCAGTGAGTAGTACAGGTGAGGGTCAGATGGATGAAGGCATGTGAACCAGTGAGTAGTACAGGTGAGGGTCAGATGGATGAAGGCATGTGAACCAGTGAGTAAAGTTTGTGCCTGCAGATCCTGAGGCAGGGTTCTAATAATGATAATAATAATTGATAATTATATAGGCGCTTTACCCAATTTCTTGAATTGGCTCAAAGCACCGCAGACTGGACCCAACATGCACGCTCATGTCAGTCACAAACATTCTCTCACAAACTGGACATGAACACAACACCAGAGACGTCCGTCTTGATTTTATCTGCATACTGGGCTCTTGGCATGGCATGGCAAGTATAGATGCTTTGCACTGGTTTTTTGGCTTTTCGGTTGATTAGTTTTTGAAGTCTTGTTCTGTTGATGTGCATTGCACGTGCTGATGTGTTTTTTCAGACATCAGCTGAACCTTTTCTCCAACATGTGTCTGGACCGTCAGTATCTGGCCATCAATAGTCTCTCACCTCAGCTGGACGTTGATCTTATCCTCAAGTAAGTCAGGCATAAGTTATGTCAATTCCATGGTCAGGAATGTTATTATATATAGTGGATTTCTACTCAATAAACATTACATTTTTAGTCATATTGATTAGTGTTTGTTTCTGCCAAATGTACTTAAAAGATTGGCTTTTTTCCCTTTTTCTTTCTTGCTTTTTTTTTTTTTCCTTTCTTTGTTTCCTCTTTATCTGTGTCACTGTCTGTCGTACCTTTTTTGTTGTTGTTGTTCAGGTTTTTTTTTTTGTTTGGTTGTTTTTTGTAGTTGTTTTTTTTCTTTGGGGGGTGGGGGTGGGGGCTGTTGTTTTCTTTGTTTGATTGGGTTTTTGGGAGTTGTTTGCTATTTTTTGCAAGTTTACTTTTATGCCTATCAGTCAAGTTTTCCCTTGTGTTCAATAGATGCATGTCAGACGAGTCACTGCCTGCTGACCTGCGTGCCTCCTTCTGCCGCCTCATGCTGCACATGCACGTGGACCGGGACCCCCAGGAGCAGGTCAAGCCCGTCAAGTACGCCCGCCTGTGGGCCGAGATTCCCACGGAGATCTGCATTGCAGAGTGAGTTTCAGTTGTGTTACTGGAGCAGTTGTGTTTGGTACATGCTCAGTGGTGTGCCCTTATACATTTAGTTGTACTGTTCATATAGATAGATTGGCAAGGTAAGTATTTAGTAAGAGTTCCTTCCCAGAGTGGGCGTGCTGTGGGCCCAATGGTGAGGCTGTTGCAACACAGCTGAGACTCGCTCACTCCACCTCTTGTTTTGTCACGTTTTAAACTTACTTATTTTCTTTTGTAAAATTGCCAATACTATTCTATTGTTAATTTTCACTACATAACACTGTTCTTAAGCTTATCTCTTACATGTATTTTTTAGTTGATCAGCAGGTCAAAAGGTAAATTTCCTTCTTGGCAATAAAATATCTTGCATCTTGTTTGTCCCTCATCTGTTATATACATGTACATATTCATGTAATTTCATTTTCTCAGGCAAAATAAGTCATTTGCTTGAGGCAGTTCGCAGCATGCTACGTTTACTTCAGTTCCTGTTCTCATGGTGTCACCCGCGTTAACAGGAAAAATAACGCTTGCATACTGAAGTGTGTGTTCTGTGTCGACAGCTATGAGTCCCACATCAGCAAAGCCCCAGAGAAAGAGAAGGTGAAGAAGAAGTTTGCCCAGACTATGGCCTTTGTGGAGGATTACCTGTGTAACATTGTCAGTAAAGCCTGGGCAAAGAAGGAACAGAACACCATGACATACCAGGTTGGCAGAAGTTAACTCTTTGACGACGGAGCGCAATTTCTGACACACGATTTCCTATAG
Organism: Batillaria attramentaria; assembly: GCA_018292915.2. Lineage (NCBI taxonomy): Eukaryota > Metazoa > Mollusca > Gastropoda > Batillariidae > Batillaria > Batillaria attramentaria. Next base: position 1,715,844 of record JACVVK020000088.1, read on the forward strand.
GAATTGCGCTCCGTCGTCAAAGAGTTAAAACATTGTTTACCCATGAGTGTAAGAATGAACGTCCATGTAAAAACCCTTCGTTGTCTGGGGAGCCGGGGTGGTCGAATGGTAGAGTGTTGGACTTCTAATGCTCGGGTCGTGAGTTCGACCCCGGCTGGGGCCAAATATTTGTGCTGGCTTTTTCATCGTTGCCCCGTCTTTGATATCACCCTATGTGGTGGAAAAGGACGTTAAACCCCCAAACACCCACCCACCCACCCTGTCTTGCCAGTATTGTTGATGTTCTATTCTTACTGAGCACTAGCAGTTCTAAAACAGTGTTTCCATGTAAGGAGTGAACGAAAAATAAGAGGAATATCCAGTTTCAGTTTTTGTAAACAGCCAATTTTACAACAGGGGGAACTCTTTTGGTTTGAAACAGTGGCTACCCATTCAGAAGCAGGTAAGAGTTTTCTTCAAACTGATGCTGTCGCCCAAAAGAAGGCTCAGAGAGGAAATGAAACCCTGTGTGCTGTGAAGACAGATGGTCTCTCAAAGGGTTGGTCATCCAAAAGAGGTTCTTACTGTTCTCTCCGGGTACTCCGGCTTCCTCCCCCTCTGCTTTGGAAATGTTCAGTCCACCAAATTTGAAAAATAAATGCAATTCTAAATTCCGAAATTTACGTAGCTGAGCTGACCCTTCGCACCACGTGATTGTAATGTGTTTATGTCTAGCGTGCGAGAGAATGTGTGTGATTCACGTGAGCGTGCGTGTTGGGTTCAGTTCGCAGCGCTTTGAGCCGATTCATGAAAATTGGGTAAAGCGCCTATTCAATACTTATTATTATTATTATTTATGACATTTTATTTAGCGGAAGGTGCCAAACAGCAAACAGAAAAGTTTGGGCGCAAAGCTTTCAGCTTACAGTTACGAATATCGTGACTTGCAGGTGGTGAATCTGGCCCGACAGCTGATCTACTTCGGCTTCTACACCTTCAGCGACCTGCTGCGCCTGACCAAGACCTTGCTGAGTATCTTAGACTGTGTACCAGAGACCAACAACACTCCTCTCCCACAGCAAGCAGAAGGTAAGACTTGAGTGTGGGCCAGCTGATTATACAAAGTCAAGGTCTGTCAGGACCAGCTGATTATACAAAGTCAAGGTCTGTCAGGACCAGCTGATTATACAAAGTCGAGGTCTGTCAGGAAGTGTTTGAGGTCGAGGAGTTTCAGTGGTGTGGTTGGAGTACTTTTTTGCAGTCAGCCTTGTCACAGTCACCCTTGTATGACCAGCTGTATGTATTATGACAGAGAGTGAGTGATGCATTTCCGTGACACTGTCGCAGGTGAGGAGGGTGAAACGAGCCTGGTGGCGGTGGGCATGGAGATCATGGCCAGCAAGAAGGTGGAGGTGGAGGAAGACAACCTGGTGATGGACACCAAGCTCAAGATCATTGAAATTCTCAAGGTCAGTCTTTCACATGTTTTAATCTGTCCTGTGTAGGCAGCCAATCCTGCCAGCAGTCGAGCCCCCATAAAAACATTCCTGACAACCATGACCATACCACATTAATTTGAACACAGAAGAACACTTACAGTTAATGCATATCAGATCAGTTTATCCAGTTGTGCTGGCTTGAAAGGCATTATTTTGTCTTCAGTTGAAAACCTCAAACATAAACACAAACATGTCTTGGAGGAAGTGAAACACGTCATTTCTTATTGTCTGTGCTGACAGTTCATCCTGAATGTGCGGCTGGATTACCGTATCATGTGTCTGCTGTCCATCTTCAAGAAACAACATGATGGGGATGGTGCACCGCGTGATTCAGATCCAGGTAATTATGCTGGATTTGCATGTCACTTAATCCCCCCCCCCCCCCCCAACGTGTCTTTTGTTTTTGTAGGAATTTGAATTTTTATTTTCCTGCACAAACATGTATCCAGTTGGTTTCAAATGCGGAAATGGCCACTTTCACTCAGTTGTGTCATTGTTTGTTTGTTTGTTTTTAGCTGGACTTGATCTGGAGAGCATTGCCACTCAGGCTGAGGACATTTTTGGTGGGAGGTAAGCGCATCAAGTGTATTGGTGGCCTTAATTTATTTTCAGACCTCGAATGTGCTTGTCTCTCTCACCATCAGTTCTCAAAGTTATCACATCTGTTTTCATCTGCAGTATTTTGCTCGTTGCCTTCACAGGTGTTGGTAAAAAGCATAGTCACTATTTGTATTTTACATTTTTGCAAGGTAAGTGGCATTAGTAAGTGAGGAGTTGTAAAAGAAAAACATTTCCTTGATGCATTCATGGTGTTTTCTATTTTATTTCGTTGCGCCATGACCTTATGGCATTGCAATTTTTTCCCCCCATACATTTTTTTTTTTTTTTTTTGGCAGCGCTTATCAACCAATAGGTTATATCGCTATATAAGTACTGTCATTATTATTATTATTATTTGTGCAAGGGAAATGAGTTACTCATGTTTCAGTTAGAAGATAAACGCATTGGCTTGATTGCATATCAACAGTACGAACACAGCAGAGTTGGACCTAGATGGACAAGGAGGCAAGATGTTCCTACGTGTCTTGCTGAACCTAGTGATGCATAACTACCCCTCACTGGTGTCAGGCGCCCTTCAGCTGCTGTTCCGACACTTCTCTCAGCGCCAGGAGGTTCTGCAGGCCTTCAAACAGGTGTTGTATCTTAATTCATTATTTCTGTGCTGTTTCAGGATGCTGCACTGAAGTTTGAAGTTTAGACTTTGTGCATAACACACACCTGTTCGATTCTATACCATTACTAATTACAGTCCAACTTTGTATAGATCATTATACATTTGTATGCTTCGGAAATAATGAGGGGCCTTTAGTTTAGGTTTAAGAATTCTTTACTTCCCAAATAAAATTAGTTTTCAGTGTATGGGTCCCTCTGTACCCTGGGGAGCCGGGTGGCCGAATGATAGAGTGATGGACTTCTAATGCTCAGGTCGTGAGTTTGTATCCCGGCTGGGGCCAAATATTTGTGCTGGCCTTTTCATCGTTGCCCCATCTTTGATATCACCCGTATGTGGTGGAAAAGGATGTTAAACCCCTACCCCCCCCCCCCCCCAAACATACACCACCACCACCATTTCAAAGATTTTGTCATACTACCAATGTAAGTGTCATCAAAAGAAGTGGAAAAGTACTAACTGTTGTGTCTCGTCTGCGCTACAGGTCCAGCTGCTGGTGTCAACAAGTGATGTGGAAAACTACCACCAGATCAAGAGTGATTTGGACAACTTGCGGCTGCTAGTTGAGAAGTCAGAGCTGTGGGTCTACAAGGGAAAACACGGTGACGCCAGCAAGAAGAAGAAAAAGGCCAGCGGTGGGGGAGAAGGGGGGGATGAAAAGGTCAGTTCTTGCATAGATCTTGACTGATAACAAGGAGCAGTTTTAAGGGGATCGTGAACATACATTTACACAATGCATGCTTTGATGATTGCTTTCACCTTTATTTCGGGAGCTGGGGTGGCCAAATGGTAGAGCGTTGGACTTCCAATGCTCGGGTTGTGAGCTCAAATCCCGGCTGGGGCCAAATATTGTGCTGGCTTTTTCATCGTTGCCCCGTCTTTGATATCACCCGTATGTTGTGGAAAAGGACGTTAAACTCCCAGACACCCACCCACCCTTCACCTTTATTTCCCTGGTATCATGCTTTTGATCATGTCGTAGTCTGGTTATAATTTATATATCACTGGATACATCCTATTCAAAGTGGCTGCTTTTTTTCTTTTTTTTTTCAGCAGGCAGCCAGTTTGAGAATTGGTGTCTACTATGTTTCGAACTATTTTCAAGTGACACGGGTTTTGCTTTGTTTTGTTACAGGAAGAGAAAAGTAAGGAGAAGAGTGAGAAAAAGAACAAGACGCAGTCCTCTTGGGTGAGTGGATGCTTCGAAAAGATTGATGATTTATTTTTTTCTTTCATTTCTCATGATTTTTCTTTAACGGTCTTTTTTATCATTCTTTTCAAGGTAATTGCATACATCATTGTTCAAAACCATTGTAAACTGTACCAGACTGATTGCATTGATGCCCATTTATGTTCATGTATTTGCAGAGTCTTGTTGGAGACCAGGGTTCAGCTATTGACCAGGATCTGGGACCCCCCATTAGTGGCGACTCCAACAAGAACTACAAGAGCATCAAAGCTGTGAGTCACACATACCTAGCTACCCTACGGCTGGCTGACCAAACAAGAAAAACAAATGCGTGGCGCTGTATGACTAGTGACACGCTTCCTGTGGGGGGGCAGTAGCCTGACTTTCCCTTGCTACAGATAGGATTTGGACAGTTCGCATTTGATGACATTGAATTGGCCCTGCCATCTTACTTTAGGTCTTAGTTTTAAGGTGTTCGTCAACAGTTTTTGTATTAGGGAAGTGATAAGAATTATATTAAGACATGGCTTTAGAAAAGTTGATAAAAAAGAAGTATCTATTTCTTTTGCTCATTAGGCAGATTGAAAATATATCTGAAAAGTAGGCAGAATTGAAAATACGTAAAAACCACCCTTTTGCGAGTGAGCTTGCACAGGTCTGGTTGTTGTCTCTGTGTAGTGGTGAAGCTGAATTCCTTATTCTCACTTTGAGCATGTTCAGATGTTTCTCTCCAGATACTGATACGTCTAACACGCCTGTGTCTACAAGAGGTGCTAGGAGACGTCCGCAAGCCACGCAAACATGAGCAGCGGCTTCTGCGCAATATGGGCGCTCACACTGTGGTGCTGGATCTGCTGAAGATCCCGTATGACAATGTAAGCTAGCTAGCTGTTTTGTTTATTTGTTTGTTGTGTTTGGGGTTGTTTTTCGGTCAGAACATGGGTGCAGCAGTGTGTGTGTGTGTGTGTGTGTGTGTGTGTGTGTGTGTGTGTGTGTGTGTGTGTGTGTGTGTGTGTGTGTTTTGAATTTATACAAATATACAAGTATACGATCCATTCTACATACCTTTACATTGTTAAATCAGCACTCATCTAGAGGACAACATAGTAATTTGAAATACAGTTGTTGTAAGAAACTGTTGACACTTCTGTGTTAACCTTTATCAATTAATCTTCCGTCACAATTCATCGTAATGTGAAAGTTTTTACTTCTGTGGCATTAGGACTCTTTTAGTGAATTTAATTTTTATATGTCCATGAACATGTGAAAACGTGACTGAGGAATGTGTGTGTTTCAGAACTCGGACATTCGGATGGCTGAGATCATGCAGCTTGCCCACGAGTTCCTTCAGGCGTTCTGCCTGGGTAATCAACCCAACCAGAACATTCTGTATGGTTTCCTTGATCTCTTCCTGTCCCCAGGGGTAAGAACAAACAGACTATTCTAGCTGGCAGCTGCCGTCGTCATATTTATGATCATGCCATCTGAATGTTGTTGATGTGATAATATGCAGAGGTGCCAACTGGTACGGCATTTTCCGCATAAATGTGGAAATATTGTTTGGCCGCGAAAAATAAGGAGCCAACTTTGAAATATTTCAAAAGGATCATTAGGCAGGAAACCTCACTTCTTTGGTCATTCAGACTTTAGCATGCTGAGTTCAGTGATTGCTGTTGAAATGATAAAAATACATGTAATGATGATAATAATAGCAACAAGAGTCAGCTGTAAAAGTTTGCAATTTTCTCTAAGCTAGAACTGCTTTGCGTTTTCACTTTTGGTTTATTTACTCAATGCATGTGTGTGTGCACACTCACTTTAGCGTTGTAATTATAAGCAATGTATGCTTTCTGTTTATATGTTTTCTTTGTATGGCAGAATGCTGACAAGTGCCGAAAAATACTGACATGCGTGTGAAATAGTACTGACACTTTGGGGGGTTGGCACCTCTGAATCTGTATTTCCAGATGCCAGCCAGCTAAACTTCCATCACTATCCCAATCTGATTTTCTGTTTCTTGTTTTCAAGATTTTTTCTGTGTTGCCTGCTGCAGTGGGTTTAATTGTTGAGTGCTTCCATGTTTCACACTGTTCTACAGTCAAGTAATGAACTCTGTAGAATCAACTCTTTCATGACAAAGAGTGGTAGTGGTATGAACTGGATTACTGAACTTTGTGACCTGCAAATCTTGCAGGATTCGCAAGTTGTACATGGGGTAAGCGCAGACATCTGGCATGAGTGCTTCAGTGTGAGATCACCAGCATCCCAACATGTTTGCACTCTACTGTTTGCATCCAAGGAATAGGAGCCTTCCAAGCTTTCTCTTTTTTGTTTTTCCTTCTTTTTTTTTTAACGCTTTATTATCCTTTCCAGGAAAATCAGAAATTTTGTGCATCTTGTTACCTTAAGTCTCATGAAGTGCTTTCCCAGTGCAGTGTTCACTACCAACATTTGCCTCCAGCCTCCCTTTTCCCCACTCCACATTACCACCCCAGTGATGTTCCCGGGTTGGAGGTATGATAGGACAAAATGTTGTGGACACTAGAAAGCCAAAGGACATCGTGTCCTGACAACGCAATTTGCTGTGTCCACGTTGAATAGAAGTCTATGGGACACTGGACCGCTGCAGCAAAGCTTTGCTTGGACATTGGTCCTGAAAGGGCCCATGGACATTTACAGTTTTAATCGGACTGTGACCAGTGTCCGAGCCCTTGGAACATCACTACCACCCAATCCCATTCATCCAAGCCTTGCACCCTTTTCCTGTTCCCTGGAAAATAGGGGTAATTGAAAGAGAAGATAGCTCAAAATGTGAGGTCAGTTAAACAAAACCAGATTTACTATTACAAGGGTTTTTTCATTTCTGTTTTATGACAGTGTATCACACATTTCCCTGGACCTGTTTTACTATAAACATTCACATGTTTTTCAGCAGCTCAGACAAAAGCTGCCCACATACTCTTATTTTGGACTTGCCCATTTCCATTCTAATTTTATCCATGCCAGAGTCGAATTTTCTGCTTGCTTAAACCTCCATCACTAATCCCAGGACCAATCCCCTAAAGTAGCTGTTCTGAATCAAAAGAACATGACTCTGTGTTTAAAAGCTTAGTTCGAAAGTTTTACTTACTTCAGTTTTGTTACTTCAAGGTGTTGGAAGCTCAGACAATGAGGGCTATTTTCCGTGACAATGCCTCGCTCTGCAGCGATGTGACAGAGCGTGTGGTGCAGCACTTCGTTCACTGCATCGAGTCACACGGCCGTCACGTACACTACATCAAGTTCCTGCAGACCATCGTCAAGGCCGAGGGACAGTACATCCGTCGATGTCAGGACCTCGTCATGGCTGAGGTGAGTATGGTGTCTTTTGTCATGTGCAGTCACTTGTGTCTACGTTTCTTGGTTTGCTGATTTTGTTCCTTGGGCCACTGGTGATGCCTGTGAAATATACCACATGCTACTTTGAATTCAGGTTTCTGTTCATGGTATTGAAACCACGACTCCACCATCCCTTTGAAATCAGAGCAGTATAAACGAAAACAGTTTCATACAGTAAAAGATAAATAATAAAACAAGATTTGAATTGAATTGAATTGAACAGTAGAAAATACACACATGTAATATGTTTCTTGTTCAGATTGTGTGATGTGCCTGTATTCATCTTCTTTTTTTCTTTTTTTTTCTTTTTTTAAAGCTTGTGAGCGCAGGAGAAGAGGTTTTACTCTTCTACAATGACAAGGCATCTTTTGAGGCGCTGATTGAGCTGATGCGATCTGAGCGCCACAGAACAGATGACCGCAGTCCACTGCAGTGCCACATCAACCTCGTGCAGCTCCTGGCTCTGTGCACAGAGGGGAAGAACGTCTACACAGAGATCAAGTGTCACTCCTTGCTTCCACTGGACGATATTGTCCGTGTTGTCACACATCAGGACTGTATTCCCGAGGTGTGTGTGCAGGGTTTTTGTTGTTGTTTCAGTCCAGCAAGATTTTACCCAATGTATTTGGCTTCTGCCCCAGACATGCTTGCCTCAGCCTCGTGGAGATGCTGTTGGCGTACAGCTGAGACAAACCCACTTTATGGGTGTGATTTTCTGATGCTTCCCAAGTTATTGCATAATTATGACAAGTTACACTGCAGGAAGTATGCATTGTTGTTTCCAGGCCTGGTTAAAACTGTGATGCCCATGACATTTTGCATATTGTTTGTGTGTTTCAGGTGAAGACAGCTTACATCAACTTCTTGAACCACTGCTACGTTGACACTGAGGTTGAGATGAAGGAGATCTACACAAGCAGACACATGTGGACCCTGTTTGAAAACTTCCTTGTCGACATGGCCATGGTATGTCTTCCTCCAACTCTGTCTTGTGGCAAACCACAATTTCTTATTGAGAATGGATTCCAGCTTAGCTGTATGGGTCTGTTGGTCCGTCTTTGACTTTAAGAGCAGTTTCACATACAATGACACTCTACAACATGTAGAGTTATTACATTATATACATGTACTGTGCATGCACACTCCTACATCCGCACGCACACAGCCACACCACTCCCCACTGTACCACATGATCTAGCACCTTTTTTTTTTTTTTTTTTTTAACTACTTTATTATCCCTTTCAGGAAATTCGGCTGCTTCCCCCAGGGGAAGCACATCGCCGCGGTGCAGCGCCACCCAATATCTATCCTTTTTTTTTTCTTTTTTTTTTTACAATTTTGATGTGGGAGGAAAGCCGGATAACCCGGAAAGAAACCCCGAATGAGCAGCGTGGCAGCCAGGAAAAACTGGTATCACATATCACAAGCTCGACCTGGGCTCGAACCCACGCTTCATCGCCATGACATTGGTGATGGCCGTTCAGGAGCACAGCGGCTAAATCCGATGCGGTGCCTATTAGACCACCACTCACTCCTTTTCTGCAGATTGCCTTCCGGATGAGAAAAATGCTCTGATGGAGGAAAGAATTGTCGAACATTGACATATATGTCCTGTCCCTGTCTCAAGATATGAAGTGGTTTTTCTGCCTTTTTCTTGGTCTTCAGGTGTGCAATGCCACGAACGACAGGAAGCATGCCGACGTTCAGCTGGAGAACTACGTGACGGACACGGTCATGAGCATCATCACCACATTCTTCAGCTCTCCTTTCTCCGACCAGAGCACGAACCTACAGGTGGGTGTTCTATGCTTGGCTGATTGTACAGTGAGCTAGGACTGTATCTCGTGTTGTGTTCTGTGTTTGTGAGTGTAGGGTGACAGGCAGGGGAGGGTTTTCCTTGTTGCTGCTTATGTGTGTAGTTTGGCGATAGAGGCTTTCATGTTGCTGGAGGGGGGAGGGGGGGAGGTTCTTGGTAACTGTTACTTATACTTACCTAAACTTGCAGAGTAATGGGTTAAACTTACTACGTGTCATACTTTGTTCTCTCCCATTGATTTTTTTTTTGGAGTGTACTCAAGAAACTGTTGTGTTTCTTATACATATAATTTATTATGTTTTTGTGTGTTGTTCCTTTACACGTGGATTGTACTTGAAATGTTCCAGTGTTTTTGTGAATCTCCCTAGAACTTCCCTGTTGTTTCAGATTATTTTCCGCCATGTTCTGTGTTCTAAATTTCCATTGGCTTTTTGTCAGCAAAACTGTGAACTACTTCTTTGTAATTTCATCTCACAGAAAACTTCTACCACTTGTATTTACTTGGGCATGAGAATACCATTTCCCTGTTTATGTGCATGGTTGTGTTGTTATTTGCCTTTTTGGACAGTGAGCTTACTGGTGCTAAATTTAGACCTGGTGTGCTTAAAACTTGAGATTGCTCTCACCGTGATTGTCTTCATACATGTCCTGCTTGTTGTGGCTGTGTGGAATAAGGGTTTTGTGGCTGGTTTGGTTTTTCACGCAGGTCCACCTTATTACATCAGAGGTTTGATATTCATTTTCAAAACCGTCACTACATTTTGTACTTGCATAGGTTCTGCATAATAATGGCATCGTAGGGGTTGTAGATTGGTTCTCCGTAGTTGTTACTAGAAGCAGTCTTTTTTTGAAATAGTTTATCTTTTATTAAAGTAAAACAAAACAAAACAACAACAACAAATGAAAAAAACAACAAGAAAAAGCATTATCAGCATCAAAGTATCTTTTCTCTCTCTCTCTTTTTTTTTTTTTTTTTGGAAATTGTGGGGATGTGATGCATGAAGGATTTAATTGGAGGTGCATGAGTTCTTGTGCATTTATGTATAAGAGGTGGTTATAGAATTTGAGTACATTGATCTATAATTTTGTGGGGAGGGAAGTTCTGTCATGTACGCGCTCCATATTAATTCAAACTGTCGTCCTATAAGGTTTTCTGTACTATCTGTACTAGCTTAGGTACTGCTGTCTGTACTAGCTCATACATTTCACACACATATATATATATTCGGAAGTGGGCACAGTTTGTATAACTTACACAAATGAAACACACACACGTGCATTATTCATCATCGTTCATCATATTTATCGTTTCATGTTTGCTTCTCACGCTTATTTCGCACCTGCACGCAGGAGACGGTAAGCATAGCTTAATGCATACTTTCATGGCTGGGTTGAGTTTGTGCACCACTGTACACTGTCTCAGATGCAGATGCTGACATAATTATTTATGTCATTGGCAGGCAATTATTTTTTGTTTCTGAAGCCACACAATGTTATTGGTCACAGTCCTGGAGAAAATCATTCAGTATGCAGATGTGTACCTACGTGACCAGATTACCAGCTTTGGTGTTTTGGGGTTTTTTTTGTTTTTTTTAAATTAATCTGCTTATTTAATCCTAGTGGCATGTCAAAAGTAAAGTCAGGGATCAGAAGCTTTTTCCAGGAATGAAACAGCTTTTCAGAATTGTTTAACGCTGTCGTCTGCAAAAATGAACAGAAAAAGTCAGGGCTTTCCACATGTTCAAAAATTAATGTCTTAGTGTCTCACACTAAAAGTTTGTGAAGATCAAAACTTGGAACAAGCATGTTCAAATGGGTACACTGAATGATTTCTCTCAGATTTTGACAAAATGCACATTTTAAAAAATGTTCAAGAGAAACTCTGTTAACTGGGTGCAAAGACCCAGTTGTCACGAGGCATGTAGGGATGGTTGCTTGCACACGTTGAGCTATAAGGGAAACCAAACTCTCCGTCTTATCTGAGGTGAAGTACTGCGGCTGGCTGCGTGAACAAAGCTGCCTGGAGGGGTTTCTCAATATTCAGTGTGTGCAAATTACCTATCCCTTAGCAGCGCATTTTTCTGCCCCACCGTGCATTTGAGCCATTGTACATGAGTGTACTGAAGTGTAGTGTTAGCTTTAAGGCAGTGCACACACATTATTTATCACAGTAGTCACAGTGCAACATCATGAGTACCATTTGAGCCATTGTACATGAGTGCACTGAAGTGTAGTGTTAGCTTTAAGGCAGTGCACACACATTATTTATCACAGTAGTCACAGTGCAACATCATGAGTACCATTTGAGCCATTGTACATGAGTGCACTGAAGTGTAGTGTTAGCTTTAAGGCAGTGCACACACATTATTTATCACAGTAGTCACAGTGCAACATCATGAGTACCATTTGAGCCATTGTACATGAGTGTACTGAAGTGTAGTGTTAGCTTTAAGGCAGTGCACACACATTATTTATCACAGTAGTTACAGTGCAACATCATGAGTACCATTTCATTTACAGTGGGTTCAGAACTCTTGACATGTTGAGTTTCAGATCAGACCTGTTTTCTTAGACACTGGCATATTTGAACCAGTGGCAGGCGTTTTTACATTCCAAAACCGTATACTCCTCCTCCATTTCCCGCCCCTGACATATTGTTATCACAGTTTTGGGGGAAGGTAATTGCCTTAATCAGATGAGAATTGATCTCCGGTGCTTCCGATCCATTGATGTACACATGTATTTGATGTTGCACTGTTACAGGGGTTAGTCATTCTTTTCATTTCATTTGGGTTTTGTGACATGTACGCTGGTTATTAAAATACAGCCAGTTGGTGTGTATCTATAGAGGACTTAATTCATTTTGCTTCTGACTGAGGGTCAACTTTTCTTGTGTAGTCTTGCCAGTGCCACATAGCCTGAGGCACAGGTGCTGTTTTATTTGTATGTGTGTTTTTGTAGCTAGGTTTCAGTACCACACACCATTGATTTTTTTTTTTTATTCATTACATTTTCCCCCCAACATTCATTTCTGTTCTACCGTTGGTCAGTAGGAAATTCATTTTTCAGGATGCAGATCGAACCACCCTTTGCCTGATTCCATGTATTAACGGACTTCTGCGCTTGTGTCCGTAATTGTAGCCATGAACTGTGTTGGTTATTTTATTCATGAGTCTGCATGTCTTCATTTCAAGTTATGTATTAAAATGCTGCTGTTTGACATATATACTTCGTTACGACCCATTGTATGCGGATCATTTTTAATGTCATTTAAAGAAACTTGTGCATGCTGTCCTCTTTTGGGGAGAGAGAGATCTTAACATTATATGCATGTAGTTCTCATCCATTGTCAGAATTTTGCCAGCAGATCACAAATGACTTTTCATGAACAACTCTTGTGTTGATCCCCATCCCCCATTCCAAATCCTGCCATGAGACAGTTGGTATGACTAGTTTGGCAGGAAGCAACTAACTGACCAACATTCTTATTTGCGGGATCAGACATGCTGTAGAACCTGTGGTAAATAGCTTTGTGTTTTTTGCAGACAAACCAGCCAGTGTTTGTGAGGTTACTACAGGGCGCGTTCCGCGTCTCCCACTGTCAGTGGTTGACAGGTCCGCAGCGCTACCACGTGGAGAACTGCATCAAGACACTCTCTGAGAGCGGTATGGTCTTAACACTGTCCATCGTTCTCCTCTAGCTCCCACCCCACTCCCAGTTCAAGCAACTAGTTTTCATTCAAACCTTGATTGCGCTGACCAGTGAACAGTTGTGCGCAGGCAACTTAATCTTGTTGCTCGCTAGACTGCTGTGACACGTGTATGTTTTCTAGAACTGTCTCCATATACAAACTGTAGAGTGTACAAAAACTTAAACTGTTGTAATTCGTACTGAATTCAGCATCCCAGTGCATCAGTTGCTGTTCTTGAAAAGTTCTTTCAGCTACATATTATTTTGTCATCCAACAGTGTTCTAGCTAATTTGTCTCCCGAGTCATCATTGGCATTCAGAGATACAAAGACAATTTTGTTTTTTTATATAATATTTTCCTTTTTCCTTTTTTTTCCTACCCTACTTTTTATCAGTGCCTTACTGCTGAGGTTAAAAATTAGGCTAGCAACCTCATCGAATTGAAATCTCAACCTTGTTCCAGCCAAGAGTCGAGGTATTGCCATTCCAGTTGACTTGGACAGTCAGGTGAATTCTCTTTTTGAGCGCTCACAGATCATCATCCGCAGCACCAACCGCTGGCTAAGCGTGCGTCAGAACCGACGGGAATCCTCCCCGGCCACCTCGCGAGACTACCGCACCGCCATCATCGAGGGGCTGCAGGTATGCCAAATTAGTACATTTAAGTAGTATTGAAAACAGCCTGCCTTATGATTGAAAACTCCCAGTGTCAAACAGGTGGTTTGAAAAACAATAAGAAGAAAGTTCTTTGAGCTCACAGATGCAGTAGTCACTTTCTTATTATTGTTTCTTATGTACACTGAACATCACATGATAGGAATGTGTTGCCTCAGATCAGTTTGTATCCTGGTGATATGACATACCACTAGCTAGAGACATACATTTTGGTTCACAACCTTGCAGTGTATGCCCACAGAAGGCTATAATTGTGCTGATGTCATGCTGTTGTCATCGTAAGTGGCCTGGGTGGATGTGTGAACTGGGGAAACGTTGGCCTGTGCCCCTTTACAGTTTTCAAGAAATTAGCTTCCGAGCTTGCTTCCCTTTCTCATTGATAAAATTGATCTGCATCCTTCAGTTACCATGCAAAATAACTTTTCGCTTCTAGGATATCGTGGCTACCCTCGAAGACCAGATGCGCCCCCTGGTGCAAGCAGAGTTGTCTGTCCTTGTTGATGTCCTGCATCGCCCAGAGCTTCTCTTTCCTCCTGGGACGGAGGCACGGAAAAAGTGTGAAACCGGCGGATTTATTTCAAGGTAATGCTTTTAAAGCACCGCTTCCACAGTTGAAATCCTTGCATTGTTCAGTCACTTTTGTGCTGCCCAATTTAAGACTGGAAATGGTTGTAAAGTACATATGCATGCATATGCTGCTGGCGTACATAGGAACAATATTCAGTTCTTGGTTGATTTATTTGTTTGGCAGAAGGACAGGAAATGTATAGCTGCTGTCCGTTGTATGCCACTCTCTTTGTTAAGTTTATGAAACGATGGCAGTTGAATTGATGGGAATAGTGTCTGAATTACTTGTGACGTGCAGAAAAGCAGATTGGAGACTCTCCTTGTTGAAACTTTGTCATGCAAGTCAAGCATCACACGATCCAAAAACTTAAAACTGCTGAAGTTTGTACTGAATTCAGCATCCCAGTGAAACTTTGTCATGCAAGTCAAGCATCACACGAGTCTGAACTGTGCCTGTAATTTGTCCCCAGGCTGATAAAGCACACAGAGCGCCTCCTGGAGGAGAAGGAAGAGACGCTGTGTGTCAAAGTGCTGCAGACTCTGAAGGAGATGATGACCATTGAAATTGACTATGGGGAGAAGGTGTGTACTTTTCACAAATCTTACTGTTATTTTTCTTCTTTTTCTTTGCTTTGTTTTTGTCAGCTAGAAGATAAACATACAGAAAGAATGCTGTGGGTTGTACGTTATAAAAGGGTACAGGTTTTGAAAGTTACATTAGGGTGAAGGTTTTGAGTGTTATGCAGGGGTGAAGGCTGTGAATGTTGGAACGGGGTGAAGGTTATGAATGTTGGAAAGGGGTGAAGGTTATGAATGTTGGAACGGGGTGAAGGTTATGAATGTTGGAAAGGGGTGAAGGTTATGAATGTTGGAAAGGGGTGAAGGTTATGAATGTTGGAAAGGGGTGAAGGTTATGAATGTTGGAAAGGGGTGAAGGTTATGAATGTTGGAAAGGGGTGAAGGTTATGAATGTTGGAACGGGGTGAAGGTTATGAATGTTGGAAAGGGGTGCAGGTTATGAATGTTGGAAAGGGATGGAGGTTATGAATGTTGGAAAGGGGTGAAGGTTATGAATGTTGGAAAGGGGTGAAGGTTATGAATGTTGGAACGGGGTGAAGGTTATGAATGTTGGAAAGGGGTGAAGGTTATGAATGTTGGAAAGGGGTGGAGGTTATGAATGTTGGAAAGGGGTGCAGGTTCTGAATGTTGGGAGCTGTGCAGGCTCTAAATTTTACAAAAAGATGCAGGCTCTGAAGGATGTGGATACCTTGAATTTAAAGATATGGACATATGGAAGTTGCTTTTGGTACACTGTTTTGCTAACTTCAAAAGAAGTCCCTGTGTTTCTAAAATATTTATCTTTATTCACATACTCAGCTTAAATCTCACAAACTTAAAAGTATCAGTATCAATCAGTACAGAGTTTATGCACTAATACTTTACATTGTGTATATCATTACATGACTGTCTTGCTGTGTTACCAATAAACTACCAAGCTTTTCTTGTTGCTAATTATGTACTACACATATTTAAATGTATGTGTGTGTTTAGGTTTAAACATCCTTTGATTTTTGTAACTACAGTCCATTTGTAGCCGTATCACAGAACCTCATTAGCACACTCGCGTTTATCCCTTTGGTCCCAGATGTCACACTTGCATTGTATAGGCTAACATCGTTTTCTCCTCATTTAAATTGTACCATGACGGTGTGTATTGCTTTTAAATTGCTGAGTTTGTCCCTGTTCACGTAGGTCATTCAGAAACAGGCAAGTGGTGCTCATTGGGGTTTTTTTTTTTTTTTTGGGGGGGGGGGGGGGGGTTGTTTTTTTTTGTTAGATAAATGCAGGGAATGGCTGAAGTATGTTGGCTGCTGGCATTCTGCGTTTTTCAGGATGTTGAGTGAAAATTAACAGACATCTGTGGATCTTGCACTTCAGCGGACTGAATCTTTCTTTTTTTTCCTTTTTTTTGTTTTTTGTATTGACCAAGGTTTACATAACCTGTCACCTTCACGCTTTCGAATAAAAGCATTTCCATTTTAAGGATTAATTTACAAATCATCAACACTCATGACTATGTTACTGTGTAGCCACAGTTCAATTGTAGTGTGAAATGGAAACCCATACATGGCTTTTTCCTGTCCTCACATTTCATGCTGACTAAAGGTGGACGTTAAGACTCTTAGTAAGAAAGAGCTTGAAGACCATCGTCGGGTAAGACTGCATCCTCAGTATCGTATTTGTACTGATCATTTTGTTCTCTTGCATTTATTTCTTTTAGTGTCCATCCTTTCTACCCCATTCATCAGTTCTTCCCCCCCCCCCCCCTTTTTTTTTTTTTTTTTTTTTGTTGCAAATTTGGTGAGAACTCCTGGAACAGTTTGTTGTCTAGGCATTGTGGTACGTTATGTCATGGTATGATCATTCATTTTCATCGTTTGTTTATGGAAGACTTAGAAACCAGCTGGGGAACTTTGTTGAATCATGGCATATTTGTTTTGGATGTTTTCAGAAGTTCACACCTTAATCAGTGCTCTCATTGGTGTAGTACTTAACATTTTAATCATCATCTAGATGTTTTGTTTTGTTTCTTATAAGTGTAATGATGTTTGAGGAGCCTGATTTTTTTTAATTTTTTTTTTTAAATGTTGTGCGTTGTTGTGATGTAGGTCAGGGTGATCTATATTGTGATTTTGTTGTCGCAGTGTCTGTTGCATCTGCCGTTGGCAAACTTCAGTCATGATTTTCATCCCCCCCCCCCCACCCCCCATCATATGACTTGTAGTTGTAAAAAGAAGCATGTAATGGAATGTTCTTGTAAAATTGGTTGTTTGTTGTTGTTTTTTCACCAAATCCCCCCTCCCCCCTTCTTTTTTAGTTGTTCTTTCAAATCAGATACGCTTGGTACTGGTTACTGAGGTACAGATAGTAGGCTTTAGTACAAGGTTCCAGAAGTGTTGACTTTTTTCCAACAAAAGGTTACATGCAGGCAAGCTATAAAAAGTAAAAAATAAAAACCGAACCCAGCAACAGCAAATAATGTGGTCATAATAACAAACCCGGCAACAGCAAATAATGTGGTCATAATAACAAACCCAGCAACAGCAAATAATGTGGTCATAATAACAAACCCAGCAACAGCAAATAATGTGGTCATAATAACAAACCCGGCAACAGCAAATAATGTGGTCATAATAACAAACCCGGCAACAGCAAATAATGTGGTCATAATAACAACATTCCCATTAACACTTGTTCTTGCTTAAACACCTCCACCCTCAGTCATTTGATTATTGTGTTCGTCTGTCAATTTCATATGTTTGTAGTCAGAAGGCAAAAAATCAAAGAAGTTTGAAAATGCTGGGGAAGACAAGGTGAGTGTTTGAGACAGTAGCTGGCACCTATAGAGCTTCTTAGGGCTTTCAAACACACACCACTCACCTTATCAGCAACAAATTGTGTACAGTACATGTACATCCTTCTCTCCAACATCGGATGATAACGCAAAAGAAATAGTTTCGGGGAAGGGAAATAAAATCATCAGAGTGCACTGGATGAACTGTTCGGTCACCTATTTTTAGTTTACTTTGGTTCAGCTTGCAAGGTGTCCTCTCACGCACAGTTGCACACAGATTTAACAACTACAGCATAGAATAAACCATCTTTTTTTCCTCGCTCACAAGCTTTGTTAATTAACTCTCTGCATCTGGTAAGAACTTTTGGTTTCGTAATGACTTCTCAACTCAGTTGCGGCTGCTCACAGAGGAAATCTTTACTGACTGAGGTCTGCACATTCTGTCACAGAACTGGATGTGCAGGTCATTATTGTAATTGTTGCAAATGGCATACAAGTCAAATTCTTTTTAAAAAAAAACAAAAAAACCTTTGGCTGAGCACAAAATGTCTAAAGACAAGATTTGTCATTTTGATTGCACCCTTCCACCATACCTTTCGGCTTCACTCGTCACCTATCAACTGTCGCAAACCCTCCGGTCGTCGACCAAGAGGCTTCTCAAAATTCCCAAGCGCAACCTGAAATCCTTTGGCGAACGCTGTTTCAGTTTTGTTGCACCAACCATTTGGAATTCCCTGCCAGCACATCTGAGAAATGCGCCCACACTGTCTGTTTTTAAGAGCAATCTTAAAACGTTCCTCTTTTGTAAAGCTTTCCAGTAATTTCCGGTGTCAGCAACTAGTCAGTTTCACCAGTGTATATCTGTCCACTGTTTGTAAAATGTGCGTGAGTGTCGGTGAGTGATTGGCGCATTGAGTTTATGCCAAAGAAATGCGCCCTACAAATGCCATTTATTATTATTATTATTATTATTATTAAAAGACAATACGTGGGCCAATCACAGTGTTCATTTTGTTTGCTTGTAGTGTTGGAACAAAATAACCTGTAGGCATAATTTTACCATCAGCTGATACTATACTCACAAGACTGAAGGGATTTTGCACCTGTTCAGTATGACACTTTGGGTTTTGGTTCATTGATAACTTTAAATTCACAAAAAAAATTGGACACAGAACTTTCTGGTGTGACCTCTATGTTGCTCTCCCTGCATCCTCTTGCTTACGACGTTAGCCACCAGCACATTGGTATGTTTGGGATCAAGTTATACATGTATATACATTTCTGGGTAAATGTGGGTAGCTAGTACAGATGTACATGTTCTCTGATGTTTGTGTGTGTGTTAGTGCGTGTGTGTGTGTGTGTGTGTGTGTGTGTGTGTGTGTGTGTGTGTGTGTGTATGTGTGTGTTGATGCTCATGCCGTATTTTCGTGGATAGGCTGAAAAAATTTGAGTCTTATGACTCTATTGAGCCATGACTCTATTCCTTTAATCAGTCTTTCATCATTGCATGACCTTTTCCACATTTGCATGATATCTTTAGACATTGTACTGCCAGTGTTTGGAGGCCTGTGAAGTTATGTCTGTTAATGATTATTTGTATTCAAGAACAGTGGTCGTATTGCTACAGATTTCATTTCATATCTCATAATAGTAGCTGTATGTGTGATTTATAAAAGATATACACACCAAATAATAACAGATTGTGGTGTTTGTGTGTACTACATGTAATATGTTTTTCAAATACCGCACTTTCATTTGTGTAAATGTCAGATCTTTCAGAGTTAATTGTTCACAGTCATAGCTTTACATGTGTCATTCATACCAAAGCTTCAGACTTGAATTATAAGTGTCACTAATGTCTGTAGTTATCGGTTCATATGTGCCATATTTCATGCCATGTTTCATACATAGTTTCATACACTCAAAGAGGAGTATCATGCTTAGCAGCAACTAGGTCATGGTTATCCAAATGCAGCATGTACTTTCATTCAGAGGGATACCCAAAAGTGACACACATGCTTCTCTGGAACACCCAATAGTAACATGCTTCTCTGGGTTATTCTACTGGAGAGGATGAGGGAGGCAGTCGACCCTATGCTCCGAGACCAGCAGGCGGGCTTTCGCAGGAACAGGTCCTGCGCTGACCAGATCGCCAGCCTACGCATCATCGTTGAGCAGTCACTGGAGTGGAACTCCCCCCTCTACATCAACTTCATAGACTATGAGAAGGCCTTCGACAGTGTAGACAGAGAGGCGCTGTGGAAGCTGCTAAGGCACTATGGAGTTCCCGGGAAGATCATCTCCCTGATCCAGTGCACCTACAAAGACATGAGCTGCAGGATTGCCCATGCCGGCCAGTTGTCAGAAAGCTTCGAGGTGAAGACCGGAGTCCGCCAGGGATGCCTGTTGTCCCCGTTCCTCTTCCTCCTGGTCATCGACTGGATCATGAAGACCACCACAACAGGCAGGAAAAACGGGATACAGTGGACACTCTGGACGCAGCTGGATGACCTCGACTTTGCGGACGACCTGGCGCTCCTGTCTCACAGCCACAGCCAGATGCAGGACAAGACTACATGCCTGGAAGCCACATCAGCCGGAACAGGGCTCAAGATCAACAGGAGGAAAACCGAGCTGATGAAGATCAACACCACTGCCAACACACCAGTCACAGTCGGTGGAGAGCCCATCAGGGAGGTGGAGTCTTTTGTCTACCTGGGGAGTGTGGTTGATGGACAGGGAGGCACAGACCGAGACGTCACAGCCAGAATCGGCAAGGCAAGAGCAGCAATGGTCATGCTGAAGAACATCTGGGCATCCAAAGTTGTCAGCATAAGAACCAAACTTCGCATCTTCAACTCCAACGTGAAGTCAGTTCTGCTCTACGGATGCGAAACATGGAGGACAACGAAGACGATGCAGCAGAAGATCCAGACATTTCTCAACACCTGTCTGAGGCGCATCTTCAACATCCGATGGCCAGAGAAGATCCGGAACGAAGAGCTGTGGGAGCGAGCAGGGCAGGAACCAGCGGCCAAGCAGACCCTGCGGAGAAAGTGGGGCTGGATTGGACACACCCTCAGGAAGCCAGCATCCAGCACCACACGCCAAGCCCTGACATGGAACCCACAGGGGAAAAGGAAGAGAGGCCGGCCTCGCAACAGCTGGAGGCGGGACACTGAGGCAGAGTTATATAAGCAGGGGACCAACTGGACTGGAGTGGCAAGAATAGCCCAGAACAGAGTGCGATGGCGAAGGGTTGTCGATGGCCTATGCTCCACGTGGAGCCAGGGGCCTAAGTAAGTAAGTAAGTTCTCTGGGTTACTAGTTACGTCATTTGCATTTATTGTCACCATGTTTTAACATCTTTTTATACATAGTAGGTCTGGATGCGCAAAACATGTACTTTAAACCATGCAGCACAACAAAATGTGCTGTATCCTCTGGCAGCAACAAAAAGAGAAATTGTTTTTCAGCTGTATTCTGACGAAAGTCACTAGCTTCAGACCATGCTTACAGCACCTCTTTCACAGTGCTGTTGACAAACATTTTCCTTTCTCACCAGGGTGAGGCACTGCGGCAGAGTCTGTTGACACGTTTCTACGGCCGATCTCAAGTGCGCGGGCGACGAGACAGTAACGCGGGCAGTGGTGGCAAGTCCTCAGGAGGAGGGGGACCTGGAACAGTGGTGCTTAGTCGAACAGAACTCACTCTTCATGAAGTCCAGGTGAGACAACTGTGCTTGCTGGCAACAGACAGCTTCCAAAATCCCATTACTCTTAGTCATACAAAATGGCGTATTTGCAGTCAGCAACCAGTTGATTTACTGATCCATCATTCTTTGTTCTCCCATGAGCTGTAAAAGATATCACCATCTTCATGTGATTCTTGTGTAGCGGGATTTTGAGAATAGCTAGATCAGAGTGATACACTTTCCCTACTTCTCCCGAGCTTCTCTCAAAATGGGAGTTGCTACAAATTTCGCGATGATTTCAAAATACATTTGAAATATTTCAAAAGGATCATTAGGAAGGAAACCCCCCAGATGTTTGGTCATCAGTTCAGACTTTTGCATGCTGAGTTCAATGATTTCTGTTGAAATTATACAAATGATAATAATAGCGCTGTAACTATAAGCGATGATTATGTGTTTTTTGTTTATATTTTTTCTTTGTACGGCAGCATACTGACAAGAAGTGAAGAACCAAAAAATACTGACATTCTTGTGAAATAGTACTGCCAGGCACTTCGGGGGATTGGCACCTCTGCTGATATCATTCCCTGATCTGGTTTCAGTTTTCAGTTCTAACATATCAGTTGGTAATGGGTGTGCATCAAGTTTGCTACATTCTTACTCATGCTGATGACCCTTCTAGGATTTCCAGATCTGACCATCAGTGTGGCAGTTCATTTGCTGCACAGTTGATGCTCAGACTCCTTTTGAGTGACTTGCATGTATTAACGAGAGACCTGTAGTGTCTGTGTTGTGTTACAGTGTCATCTGGACAGAGAGGGAGCATCACAGCTTGTCATCGACCTCATCATCAAGAACACCAGCAACAAGATCTTCCAGATGACTGTCGACCTTGGCATTGCCCTACTGGAAGGGGGCAACAGCACTATACAGGTACAGAATTGTCACGCATCCTTTGCAGCCACAAATCTGTGCTTGATATGCAAGATTCTAGTTGTGCCTGTGCAGGAAACTTCATTGTAGGAGTTTCCAAGCTATTGTCTGTCGAAAATATAGCTGGGGAAGAAGTACAGGCTTGGGTTGTGATAATTATACAGCTGTGATTGTATAGGCTTTCGCCTTCCTCAGGACACAAACAAATGGGAAATAACTTGACCCGTGCTATCCTTTGTGAAAGTTTAGTGGTTTCTGTCCCCTTTATGTCGCTTTTAGTTGCTTAACTTGTAACCACTTCGCAGTCATTACCGTTTCCTTTTCTCTTTGTGTTTGTATGGTTTTGCATGGATAAATCATAATACTGCATGGGTGCATATGCATACTGTGTGTTTGTAAGCACAGTTGACATCAAGATGTTTCATCTTTCCTCAAGTCTCAAAGACTATCACATACTTAATATAGCAGATTCACGTAAACGCTGTTACACATGTATAGTCTAAAGCGAAAAAGTGTTTACTCTTATGCTGACATGACATTTTTCTTGCTTATTTCAGCGTTCAATTTTCAACCGCCTGATGTCAGACAAGAGGTCGGACATCTTTTTCAAGGTGTTCTTTGACCGTATGAAGGACGCCCAGCAGGAGATCAAGAACACGGTATCTGTCAACACGAGCGACACGCAGCACAAGGCACCTGACAAGGACAAAGAGGAGAAGAAGAAGAAAGGTCTGGGACAGCCATAGTTCATACATTGTACTCAGGTTCAGTCAACATCACTGACGAAAATGTTGATGAAGTCACTGGCATCATGCACATCAGTGGTCATTCACTGTGGCCAGTTTCAGACCGTCTTAATAAATTCTCTCTATGCTGACAGTTTTTCCTAGTAGCAGACTAACAGATTGTTGCTTCACATTTTTTTGCTAGCGCTGTATTCAGTTTCGCACTTTATGATGTCCTGACTGAAAATAAAAATACATGTAGAAAGTTGATGATCCTGTAAATCGGAGATTTGCAGCCAAGTGTTCTGAACGTAAGGGCCTCAGATGGGGACCCTAGCATAGAAAGAGTTAAATACTGAATATTTTCACTGATTGTGAACACAGTTGGTTGTTTTTTTGGGGTTTTTTTTTTTGGGGGGGGGGGGGTGGGATGCTAAGGAGTTCACTGAGCTCTAATACGATAAAATACACTATGTATGTTCCATTTGTATAGTGCCATGCTTATGGTATCTTGGTCGTGTACACACTCGTTGACTCCTTTTGTCTCCATCAGAGTGTGTGTACGGCTTTGAGTTCAGAATTGTTTATTTGTCTTGTTTGTGTGTGAGAATGTTTAGGTGATGTCCATATTCATGCTGCTTTGCTGTGGTACATGTACTGACAGGTCAGAAAGCCATTGGTGGTGTGAATGATGACCTCAGACAGCAGTTTGACGAGGCGGCCTTGCACACCAACCAAGCACTGTCTCACATTCGTGCACAAGGGAGGGGTGGGGAAGAGGAGACGGAAGATACATCAGTTGCCCACCAATCAGACGAAGCAGGGAAGAAGGTTCGTGGTGAAATGATTTGAGTGTTGAATACAGAAACCCAGTGCGTTTGCACACACTGTACCTACTAATTTTACACCCACGGTTTGTTGAGTGAGTGAACAAGTGGCATTTAACTGTTTCCTGTCTAGGAACCTGACTTCACCGTACTGTCTGATTTTTTTACCCTTGAACGGGAACATCAGAAATGGGAGTATTGTTCAACAGATGTAGAGTCGTATCAGGTCTCAGTTATACTAGCATCTAACAGCTAGTATGGACATGTATTATTGCATTCATCCTGTGATGTTCTTTGCTGATACCAGATGCTGAAAGACAAGGAGGCGAAGCCACTGCCAGTACAGATCGCCATCATGAAGAACATCCTCCGATTCCTCCAGCTACTCTGTGAGAACCACAACCGGGACCTCCAGGTCAGCTAATACAAGAACAGTGTGTCATGATTATGTGACATGCTGCCTAAACTGTCCATTCATGATAAATCCGGTTTCAGTTGTGTATATGTCATCTACACACACTTAGGAGGAACTAGTACAAATGCAGTAGATGGACCCATCCTTGTTCAAGGTTAATTGACTGTATGTTATATCAAGCATTTCATGTGTGCAGGCAGTTTAGTGACACAGAGGGACAGCATGTCATAGATGAGTACCGTGAGTACCGTGAATACTGACTATTACTGTCTTTGTTTCAGAACTATCTGCGAGAGCAAAACAACACCAAATACAACCTGGTGTGTGAGACGCTGCATCATATGGGACTCAAACTATGAAGAGATGTGGTTTGAATGTATGAGCATGATTTTAATAGCATTTTTAGAAGCCACTGATGATTTCCTCTTATTGTTTTTGTTTTGTTTTGTTTTTGTTTTTTTCTCTCTCTCTCTTGTTTGAAATTATGTGTGTGGTGTCGTATTATGCACAACTTTCTAGTTGGTGATGAGTGTGATTTTTTCCCCCTATGAATGAATACAGTGTGGAGATGTTTTGTCTTTTCTTGAGTAGAAGCAGTGTGAGAGAGATTTTGACTGTTTTGTTTGTGTGAGAGTTTGTATTCACCTGTTCTGATGTGGTTTTGGGTTTAGTTCATTTGGTTTGTTTTTTGTCTTTTTTTTTCATGTGCTATGTAGATGTCTTTTATCCTCCGTTTTTAATCACAAGGGAAAGTGCAGAGAGAACAACAACCAAAATATGTGCGCTTCCCCTATGCTACCTGATTTCATGGTGCTCAGACCCTGTGTGTCTATGCAGCAGTATGGATATTGTATCTTGTCCCATCTGTTACTGCACACATTCACTCCTTGAACAAGCAGGTCACAGATACACAAGTAGTCGTGACATTGTCACCAGTTTCTGGTTTTCCAACCGTCACGGTCTGTAAAGCCAAACATCTGTGCAGTGTCTGTCAGCCTGCGGAATCTCATGTGAGGAATTTCTGACAGTGCTTTACTGTGTCTGTTTCACACGCAACATGTGAGGCTTTCCCAGCACCTGCATAGTCTGAAAATAGGAATTGTGGACTGCATACTCTTTGTGCATGACTATTTGTGTGTCTGTAATCTGCTTGTGTTTTTTGCCTTCCATGTGCCTGGGTTGATGCAAAGCAAGGGTCTATGATCAGTGTTTTCATTTTATGAACCAGCTTCCGCTTCTTAGTTCCTTTTCATAACATGTTGTAAGAACAATCTCTGGCAAACCCTGACACTGGCTGCTTGGGTTTGGTCTTTGCACAGCTGCTCAGGTTCAGTGTTGTTTCATTCTTGTTCCATTGTCTGTCTTTTTTCATCTGTTACGTTCCTGCCAGAGGTACTGACATCTCACACAATAGTTTAAATTTCTCTAGACGTTGTTTAGTGCTTGAGATAAAAGTTCCTACCTGCAGAATATGCATATGTTTGACAAAAATAGTATGTCACTTCAAAATAACCATAGTGCATGTAGAACAGGCAAGAACGTGCTTTGCACATCATGTAGAGATTACATACATAGTATTTGACTTTGGCAGACAAACGCATAGTGTCAGTACTCAGGACGCCTCTTTGCACTGAAGACTAAGTCCTAACCTTTTACTCATGAGTACATGTGGTAAAATCTTAAAATCTAAAAATATAAAATCTTATTCCTTGTAAAGCATATTGCATGGTGATTAAATCAAACATGTCGTCTTGAATACGTGTAATGGGGCATGTGGATGTACGCTCCTTGTGCTTTAGGTGCAAACTATTCCTGTGTCATTCATTAGCAGAAAGTGAGGATGATCATACACTAGAGCAAACTGAATGTGATCTGTATCATTGTTTAAAGTGCCATTATATTCTACTTACATTTTATATTGGATTTCTGTTATCACTTGTAACTCACACCCACCATTTTACCTGATACAACTTTCTGTTTTGTACCAGTTGTGTTGTCAAGCACCTGTTGTCAGTCATTCACAGTACGCATCATAGTGTACGCCATTTTACTCCAGTCCTCCCTCATCAAACTAGTACATTTACTGTGAGGTGGGAAATCTCAGTATCTCACTTTGTAAAATGCTTTTCTCAAGAACTATACCTTTGCCAGCATTGTAGTTTAATCGTTCACCATTCTTCTGTAGTTTTTAAACGTTTGACGAATGGTTTGCTTTGAAAGCGAATAATGGCAGAGTGTGTTGATACACTGTTTTTCATGACCTGGGAACAATTCAAAATGCCAAAGAACACTTCATAGTTTTGCATGCCTGTAGAGTTTGCATCATTCTAAGCTGAAACACCAGATTCTGTAATGTCTGCTAAGTGTAGCATCAGTTCTTTCTGTGTGAATTCAATTTTACATGTGTACAAAACAGTTCAGTGTAAAAACAAAAATGTTCATACACTGTACAGTACTATTTCAGTAAGTGTGCTCAGCACTTGTTCATCAGCATTCAGTTTTCTCTGCCATCTGCTGTGTGACATCAGACCAACCTTCTCCATTTGTATGTGTACAGTTAACTAGTGTATGCTGGTTTTGTAACATTTTTGTCTGGCGGAAAATCTGGCACTTCTGACAATCTTTATGATTTGCATGTGTTTTTACATCTTCACCTCTCGGCAAATTCCAACAGGTGGATGTCCACGGACAGATTAGAAGTCCTGAACAAGATTAGTTTTCATCCCTTCTCACAATTTAATGAAAGCAGTTGACCGAGAGAGTATGATGTGCATTATCATATTTAGCTAGCATACTGTTTTGGAAACTACTTTTGGTGTAGATGTGTAGTGGTACTGCACACACTTTGGATGCTCAGTGCATATACTGATAGCTTTGGCATATATGTATGCTGTACGTTGTTGTGTCGATTGGGAATTGCACTTTGTTTTCAACTTCACCTCAGTGGCGTATGGTAATGCCTGTGTACTCATTCATCACTGAACAAGTGAATTTTTACTCAACCCATTATGCACTCGCACGTTGCACAGTTTCTTCCATCTTTTCCACTTGTTGAATTATTCGAGTAACTTGTTCAGTTTTGGATGTTCCTTTCACTTGTAAGCATGAGTGTTTCTTATTAGTACCATAGTGTTTTCTAGCTGACCTTGTGCACTTGCATGTCTTCACTTCCCATCATGGTTGAATGTATGTGAACTGAGAAACAGTACGTAACACCCGGATGACGTTTATGCTGAGAGACTGACCGTGCCATTCTTTGTTTTTTGTCATTCTTTTGGATACAGTTACACATGTACCACTGACTTAAGAATTCTCGTTCATATTCTCAGGTACTTGTATCTGTGCTTGTTTGTGTGAAAACGTATCTGTGTACTCTCCTTTGTAATAACTGAAGTGTAGACGCAGGCTTGTTTTTCTAGCTGTAGAAGCTGTTGCACAATTCTGTGTCATTGTGGGCGCATACAGAACATAGTCTGGACAGTCAAGCCTGTCCTATTACCCCAACCCATAAAATAACAAAGGAATTATTGTGCAACTAACAGCAAAAAGTAAACAATCTGAAATCCTAGGTTTAACTTCAACTATGGCATAGTTCCTTCTTTCAGTGATTGAACAGTTCTTGAATAAACTGCAGTACATGTACATGTATTTTGGATGGTTTCAGTCATTTGAAGTGAAATATGACACTAGGAATTGTTTAGACTGCAGCAGCAGTAGCATATTTGTTTGGGTCAGGTCACAATATTTACTGTAGGTACATGCATGTTCTAAATGTTTGGTACCATGATCATTTTCTTTTGCTCTCTCTCCACTGGTGCTGATGAAAACAAAGTAAAATTCAAGAGAACTACTTTAAAGAGCAGAGGAAAAGTCAGTCAGGATATATCGGGTACGCCAGATGTTCTTCTTAGGCAAATGAAGCTCTGAGCTTGACCTCTTGGCTCAAAACCTGGTAAACTGAAAACCTATTGTATTCTTGTACATTCTGGCTCATGTTTCACAGCTGCCGTTTCAAGGTACTGTACAAAAAAAAAACAAAAAAACTCAGTTCAACTTGGCATCTTTTACTCTAGCTGTGTGTGTGTACTGTGTGTATTTTAGCTGATGAGGATATCCCTGTGTGGTCCTGTTTTCTCTCTCTACCTGAATGCTCATTGTTGTAGGATTTGCATCCCCCTTTTCATTGTACAGTTTTCTTTTAGCCATCTTTGTGATACATGTAATGTAAACATTTGTACAGTCAAATTCTAACCGATTTTCATAGCTATGCAAATCAACAGAGGCATGTGTATACATGTAATTGAATGTTAATGTCCGTATGCGCTGTCACGTAATGTGTTTAAGGTCTATAATTTACCTGTGTCGATTGTTATGATGTATGTACATATATTTACCTTACTTGTTATGTGTGCGACACTGATGGAACACCATTTTGTGCTTTTGTTTGCGTTTTAAAACTTGTCACTGAATGTCTGAAGTATGAAGCGCTTAACTATAGCTGCTACAGGTATCAGCAGTCTCAAGTTAGAGGTATTTACCAAAACAACCCAACAGAAACAGCTCTGCTTATCAATCCTGCCTTTTTTTTAAACAGTCCATACACACAATTTTTTTATTTTTTTTTAAAGAAATGATGCTGTGTAGGACTGTGTGAAGTTGGTACTGATTCTTTAGGAGATCTTTTTGGTTGGCCATACATTTGACTGGATAGATTTGCTGATTTTTAATTCAGTTTTTACTCAGTTGGTACGTGCATGCTAGTTAACCTAGAGCATTTTACAGTTTTCTATTTGTAGGCTAGCATTTGCTGGCATTTTGACACATGAACTCTACATTTGTATGGGATTCAGTGTTGTTTTAGCCATGATTGGGGTGTTTAACATGTGAACGTACTGTTGAACCTGACAGAGAACAGTTGTGTAGTGTGCATGAGGTGTGTATGTCTTGCACAGACTGATTGTGAGGAAATTGATAAAATTGTGCATAGTGCACATGTGAGTGGCTTATGTTGAGGTATGCATGATGTGAATGGATGGTAGTCTTTTTAACTGTTGTTTATACTTTTTTGTTGTTAAAACACTGTGACATGTACTAGCAATTAAATTGTATTTCATCCAGATGATTAGGGCTTTTTTCCCTGGAACTCATTTGTTTGTTAAAATTTTCCTTGTTTTTTAAGTTTTGCAGTGCAGCTCTGAGACTAATTAGCTTTTGTTTTCTTTAAAGAATAACTGTCCATTGTGCTATGACTAGTCAACACTGCTGGATCATCTAGTGTTTAGCGCTTATTTTGCTTTTGTTAGACCATATTTGCTTTGAATTCTGCCTGAATTGTCTTGAAAGTTGACCGAGAATGGGGGAAATGGTTTTATGTTGGGCTTTGTATTTTCCATGATTATGACAATGATTATTTAAAATGCCACTTTGTCAGTCTTTTATTATGCAGGCGCAGTTGTATGCAGGTTCAGTGCATGTCAGCAGTTTTCTATAAAACAAAATATATTTAAACTAAGATGTGTTCCTTGATTGACTGTGTGTGTGTGTGTGTGTGTGTGTGTGTGAATACGTCAGTCTATGTATGTCTCTGATGACACATCTTACAACGAATACATATTCAGTTCTTCAGTTTGTTGTAATTATACCAGCCCCACCTCATACCTTATAACAAAAAGTAAGCATACAAGTATATTATATACATTATCGGCAAAGCAAAATACTTAAAAACCAGCCAGCTTACACACACACGCATGCATTTTGAGACATAATTTATATAATTATCAAAACTGGGGCCATAATAGCTAGATAGTCAATAACAGTGAAAACTAGTTTACAAAGAGAATTCACTGGTTTGTCACTCGTATATATATATATGTATACTTTTTTTTAAAACGGAAACCATGAGCCTTGTGTAAGGCGTAGTGGTGTCTGCTGACCATTAAAGACTTCGTGTTTCAAGATAAAATTATGATGGTCAGCATAATTTTGAGAGCGTGTGTGTGAGTTGCATTTGTGTCACTATAAGTACCAAATCAGTATATTCTTTTGAAAAGTTAACGGGTTATTTACAGATAATCACTATATCAGCCACGTTCACGCATTTGAAGAACCTGCCCCTGAGCTTTGGTAAATGACGCGTGTGTACACCTCATCTGCACCCTCTGCAAATAGAATGGGAGCGAACGGCTGCAGGTACAGAAGAAAGGTACCCCTGAGCCATCAAGTTACGCCGCTGTATCCTTGATGGCTCAGCGCGTCTGTTGTGGAATGAACATCATGTTTGCACATCCATGCAACAAAAATAGATTTTCTGGGCAATGTTGAGACGGTACTTACATAAATCATCGTGAAAAAAAGATTAAAAGAACATCCGAAATTAGTGTGATATTGGAAAAAGATTCTCAGTGTAAAATAGCGTGTACTGCTTTTCGAGAGCCTGTGAGTGTGAGGATAGAAAGTGAGATACGCAACTGCGGAAGTAGCTAGCTCTGCCCCATCTCGGCTGGGCGGCGACTCCAGCGAGCGAGATCGCACAGAGAGTGATGGGTGCGATGAGATGAGTTGGATGTGGCTGTAAGATGCCCCATCGTGCAGTTTATTGGAGAGGATCTGATTGACGCTGAACATGTCTGCAAGTTTTCTCCACGTCGGTGATATTGTGTCCCTGTACGCGGAAGGGACCGTAAATGGATTCCTCTCCACTCTCGGGTAAGAAACGTTTTCCAGCGCATCACTATTTAGCAGACGTAAGGTTGGGTGTGGGGCTGGTCACTTTCATTGACACCGGACCGGTGCTTTGTCAGATTAAGGGACCACGGACGTTCTTCTCGACTGAGTTTGTAAAGTTAGAGTTATAGCAGTATCTCAGTGATTACTGCCAAACATGCTTGGTGCTCCAGGCTCCCAAGAGAAACAGCAGGCCTTGGCATGGCGAATCTGATCTGGCGCAGAACCGCTTTCACTTTTCAGCTTGTGCTTCAGTTTGTGCCGTGCAGTATTATGTTGGAGTCAGTTTAGAATAAGCACACTCATGCTGGAATCGCAATGTGTTTCACAACATCCCCCCCCCCAAAAAAAAAAACAACAAAAAAACAACAACAACAACAAAACCTACTTTAGTAAGTGTACCGCACCTCCTCGGCATGCACAGGGGGGAAAAAATTCACTCTTGGCCTGAGACTTTCAACTTTGCACCACACTATCCCAGTTAACAGCTCGTACAACTGCATCAGGTTGGAAGTAATTTTACTTTTATTCCAAGTTACTGTACGTAATAAATAGTATTAAATACTGTACAGCAACTCGATCATTAACTTTTCTGTGTAAATCTCCACCAAATGAAAAAGTAGTACATGTATTATTGTATACCACAAGGCTGGTCTGGTTAAATGTTACTGCTGAAATTTTAGCAGGCTGTAGAAGACAAGAAATATGAAGATGGACACAGCCACTAACTCTGTTGTCTACAAAAGCAAGGCTGACGAGAATAAGACTTAGTGGAGCACTGCCTGGGACCAGGGGCTCAGATGTATGGGTTGATGAATGTATTTCATACAGTCTGTGTAACTGTTGCTTTAAGTGCATGGTCAAATGGATGTAGTACAGGAAGTTGTTGTCTGTGTCAGCTGGAGTGCTCAGTCACTTATTCAGAATGAGATGTCTGTACAGCATGTTTCCTGACATCTGTCATAAAACACTGCTATGTTCCATCCAAAATACCTAACTAACCGCTATACATGTTCCATGATCTGGCAAAAAACAAACAGAATGGAAAAATTGATCACTGTGTCAGTATTTTTAAGTGGTTTCGCAGTATAGAGGAACAACTTTATGGGATGGGGCAGATTTCGCTGCATACAGCAGCAAGTTTCAGTGATAAAAAACAAGACTTTGACCTTTGACCTTTGACACCTTCCGTGCAACTGTGCTGCTGCATTCTCTTTCGCGGGAGTTGTGAGACGTGTGTGTGCGTGTGCGGATGAAATCTGTAAACCACCTCGTTGAAGGGCTTTTTACTTTGAGATGAAATGGACATCCATATATATGCTCCAGAGGTACCTTCCATGATTTTTCTCTTGCTGCATTTTTACTTTTTTAGACGAGTTATCACCTATTTTTGATCTAAAGATATCAGTCATGTTTCCAAATTGTTCAAATGCCTTCATTTTCTAGAATTCAGAAGCCCGTCCAGTTATACTGAATGGCCTTGTAGCACAGCTGTATAGCTCTGACAGATTTTGTGTTAAAGAAATATTTTTGAGGTAGGGGTGGTTTGCATAAAAGGCCTAATACACATATAAAGACTCCTTCAGATTACTTAAATCATCCCTGCATTCTTGTCATGTGTGACAACTACACATATGCCAGGAACTACTGCACTGTTATAGCTTTAATAACAGAGCATTTAGCTAAACCTATTTTTTTTAACGTTCAGTGAGAAACACTAGTCCAAAAAGTTCCAATTTTGCGATTTCGTAAGTATACTTCAAGGTAGTTCATACCAGCCCTCTAGGTTGTTCAGATTAAATACATGTAAAAATTAATTCTGTCGCGGAAGTCACAACAGCAACAGGGAAATCACAAGATATAACCCAGGGATGTCACTGGTGCCCGGACACAGGACTATGACCGATAGACTTGGTCAAATGTCCGATGAAAAAACTGTCCAGCAGGACAGATGTCCGATTGTTTACTTCAAGAGGAGGTCATATGTTCGATTGCATTTCTGTTGATTGCGGACAAATTAGTGACATTTTTCCGAGTGAGGGCTGCCGCCTTGCTCTACTCAGGGAGCTTGCTCGCTTGCGCAGAGAATATTTTTAGTTGCACGCATGCAAAGCGAGTGATGTGTGGTATGTGGTATTCCCTAAAAGAAGCCCTCTGATTGGCAAAGAGTTTAACCCTGACCTGTGTTTATGTGGTTCCTGTTTTACAATGCTTTATTGTCGCGCGCCAGAATGTCCTATTGTTTCGGTCCAATTCAGGACAAATGTCCTGTTCATCTGCCACCTTCCAGGACATTGGTCCTATAGGTTTCAAGCTCCAGTGACATCCCTGATATTAACCAAGCATTCTCTTTCAGACAACCTGCGTGAGGCTGACGTCAAATGTTCCGTCATCTCTTCTCTCTCTCCAAAGATGCTAGATCCGGTACAGCGTAGCGGATCTAGTGTCTTTGGTGGGCCTTACAGACCTGAAGAGAGAAAGAAACAGAAGAAAAAAAACCCCACACACAAAAAACAACAACACACATTGGCAACAATAACAACAAAACAGACAAAATAGCATGAAATTTGGAGAAACAGTTTTATGGGATGGGGCCATTCCTCCTTGTTGTATAAGGAACTTATCACAGTAAATGTAAAAATAAAAACATAATTATTATTATTATTAATTTAATTCCTATACATGATGTATACTAGTTTAATCTGAAAACTACTGGTTTAATCTGAAAACTACTAGTTTAATCTGAAAACAATCTTGTCTTTCCTGGCCTCAAGCCTCATTTGTTCTCCAGTTGTATGGTGACAAACCAAACCAGAGAAGCTAATCTCACATAATGACTGGAGTGGACATGAGCAGTGTGTGTGGGGGGGGGGGGGGGAGGGGATAAACAAGAGCCACCTAGATGTGCCAAAGTCTGTACAAATTTTGTATCCAAACAAGCTCGTGCACCAGCACAAAACGCAAAAGTTGCCAGCACAGCACTGCAGTGTTTTCTAACTTGGGTGTGCCAGAAGTTAAGGCTCTCCTGTGTGATCATCACAGCGCTGGCTTGCACGGTGGGGAGGCCTGTGTCAATACACCGGCCACGCAACCCCCATTGTGCACACAAGGGTGGCCTGCCACACTTCAGGTGGATTAGGTACCTGACAGTACACCAGCAGACAAACAAACAAACCTCTTGGTTGAAAGGGGAAGTCTTTTGATTCACGATGTTTGTTAGGCTAGGTGGCCAGGTCAGGTGGATTCAGCGATTATACACTCACAAGAGCAAGATCGCTGGCAACATGCGTGTCCCTAGCCAGGCTGATCGTGAAATTGGGAGGGAGGGGGGGGGGCGGGGGGGAGTAGCACAAAAAAAGAGCGCGATATCCCAGTTTTGCCTTTACTTGATTTTCAGGGTCTTGGACATGATTCACACATTTTCGTATCAGCATAAGTTTCTGATACATGTACACACATGCATGCATGTATGCTGTCAGCAGCTCAAATTCTGTACAGAGATGTTTAAGACATTGGACTCTTACAGTTTCATCCCTTGACATCTTGCCATTCTTATGCCTCAAATTCATGCAAGTTAACCATTAATAACGGCTGTAATATTCATAACTCATAGTAGGGATGCCTGCTGTTCTAGTTGTTGCAGTACATGAGATTACAACTGTTTGCACAGACCTGAGTAAGTAACATTAATTGTTATGGTATTTCTGCTCCATGCACTTTTTTGCACTGTCACTTTCCTGTGCTTAGAACTGTCCAACACTGTTATGAAAATTTTACTTTGAATGCATGTAGTGATG
Source organism: Batillaria attramentaria (assembly GCA_018292915.2). Taxonomy (NCBI): domain Eukaryota; kingdom Metazoa; phylum Mollusca; class Gastropoda; family Batillariidae; genus Batillaria; species Batillaria attramentaria. The sequence continues at coordinate 1,750,338 of JACVVK020000088.1, forward strand.
TACATAAACCTGCAGAATGGTGTGACTGTGTTTCAGCCTGGTTGATGACCGGTGTGTGGTCATGCCAGAGGCTGGGGACCTTGGCAATCCACCCAAGAAATTCAGAGGTCAGTATACAATTATTTGTCCAAATGTTTCCTGTGTATGTTGATATGTAAAGTCTGTAAGATTACATACATCAGTGTACAGAAAAGAGAAAGTTTTTAATCTTATGCCTTCACTAGAGGAGAATGTGAATGATGTGTGTAAGGTGAAAGATTTGATTTGATCAGCATAGCAAGCTTTCAAAAGAAAATTATCCACCAAGGATTTTACCCTACTGATCCTTTATACTGTATGTCATTTGCTTCATGTGGTTTAAGCAAGTTTCTCCTTATGCTCCAGACTGCTTGTTCAAAGTGTGTCCCATGAGCCGATACTCAGCCCAGAACCAGTTTTGGAATGCACAAAAACAGACAAGTTCCGCACCAGACTCAGTGCTTCTGGAGAGGCTTCATGTGAGTGGACTTTATCTCAGTGTCAGCGTAGAAAGTTCTAGAAGTCTTTGAATTAGAAAGCTCTCTTCTCTTTTTAACCCTGTTGGTGCTGAGAACGGAATAAGACCCCCCCCAAAAAAAAAAAAAAAATTGTATTCAGCAAGATCAGGTTTAAGGATTGTTAGCACTTCAGCTATTCACCTCCTTGGCATTACCACGAGCAGGACATTCCTTCTTATGAAGAGGATGAGCAGACTTTCACTAGCCCTGCACTACTACATTATTCAGCAGCAAAGGCAGAAATATCCAGTTGACCTTTTGTGTTCAACAGAAATATCAAACAACTTTTGTCCTGAGACAGTCATAAGGGTTATGTGTCCACCCACATTTCTTGACTGCTGGTGAAGTCACTACATGAATAAACAATGATGCATTGTACAGCACAGTTCATGTTCCTTTTCTTCCCCTGCGAACATCCTGCCTGAAACGGTCTTTTCTGGCTCACTTGTGTAACAAAGGGAGTCTGTGTACTAACCCTCTGTTGTCTGTGTGTGTGTCACTGTGTGTGTGTGTGTCCGTGTGTGTGTGTGTGTGTGTCCACATTTCCAAAGGAAACCTGAACATTGGCATTTTCTAAGAATCTACAAACAGCAAAGGCACCAAACTTGGCATGCTGATAAAGAGCCGTACGACCTTTCAAAGTATATATATATATCATTTTGAATGACCTTAGGTCAAGGTCACTAAAGCTGTCTGAAAATTTTACATTGGCATTTTCTTGGAAACACCAGAGATATTAAACTTTGCCTAATGACAGACATTGATAAGACATTACAGATGTATACATTCAGTGGCCTTGAGTCAAGGTCAAGGCTGTACAAGCTATTTTCTGCATTTCTGCAGTAATCTTTAACATTGGCATTTTCTCAGAATTGATCTACAAACATCAGAGGCACCAATCTTGGCATGCTGATAGACAGTCCTAAGACCTTTCAAAATATATATTTTGAATGACCTTCAGTCAAGGTCACTAACACTGGCTATTTGAAAATTTTACATCTAGGCATTTTCTAAGAATCCACTAACACCAGAGATTTTAAACTTTGCATCTGTATATATATATATATATATAAGGAGTGTATTTTCTAGTTATATATATATATATATATATATATAGAAAAGAAACACAGGCGTCGCTAAAGCCGAAAACATGCGCTCAATCAGGTCAATTTGAAAGTAGGGGAAGTAAGTAAGCACACATCTCCTAGAGCTTTACTTCCCCTATATATATATATATATATATATATACATATATATATATATATATATTCAATGGCCTTTGTCAAGGTCATACAGGCTATTTTTAGGGTTAGCATGGTAGTGTTGAACTTGATACAGCATCAGTAATCTATTGAATTATACAGTGTATCTTGTTTGCTTGTCACACACATTTGTTTCAAGGGGCAACACTAAAACAAAAATTGGAACAGTGCCTTCAGACCTCAGAACTTGCTGCAAGAGAATGTCGCTCATGCCGGAAATTGTGCAGTACAGCTGCACTTAGTCACGCAGACAAAGTGTAGCTAGGATCAGGAATGTTAAAGCCGTCCAGGTACAGAGACTGTTTCTCTGACGGTCCAACCTCCTGCCGTTAGCAAAGTAAGGTGCTCCTAAAGCACACCTCAGGTAAACCAGTGCCGTGTTTATAGTCTTGCTGCACTGCCGCGGGGGGGGGGGGGGGGGGGGTGAGTCTCAGAGGCAAGACAAGGCTGCTGTGAAGCAGAGCACTCAGGAGAGGAAGACCTTTTTTTGTTGTTGTTCTTCTTCTTTTTTTTTTTCTTTTTTTTTTGTTTGTTTACCGTGTACGCTTTGGGGTGGAGCACTGTCATTCCAGATTTGCACCTTTGTGTAAACATCCGGTGTTGTGAAAAGCGCATTACACCGTTTATGCAGGTGAAAATATTTTGACAGCTGTGGTGCATGCAGCAGTTGGGTTGTTGAAGACGAGGGCAGTCTGGCAGACTTTCAAACCCTCCTATACAAGCACTGCTGTGCCATGTCATACACAACTGTAAACACGACACATGTTCACAAAATCACAGTCTGAAGGGGGCCTTTGACTGAGATCTCCTTACGACTGGACCTAGTTGACCGTGTAACAAACTGTGACGACAGTGATCGCACTCGCAGCAAGGGTGTAGTCAGCAGTGATACATTGTGTGCATGGTGTATCAGAAAATTGACAGTTTTGCAAGAGGGGGGGGGGGGGTATCTAAGCTCCTGACGTGTGTTTGCTGCATATTGTCAGCATGAGTACTTGAGGAGAAACAGATGCTGAAGAGCTCAAACTGCAGGAGGCCACACTGTTTATTGCAATTTAAGTACTCATTAAAGGCAACACACATTATGTCTGTCGCAGGTAATTGGAAGTCACATTCACTGTAGTTGCCTTGGCTGGAGACCAATGTCGGTGTTATGTATTTCTTTCCTTGTTCGCCTATGAACCCCTCTAAAAAGGCCGCACAAGTGTGTTCCGGTTTGTACTGTATGTATTCCCAGTTTACATTTCCAGATACGTGACTAGTTTGCACTCACAACATTCTCTAGTCTGCTTTAAATACACCACTGGCAATTCAGGTCTGCTTAAAGGCAGTCAGCTTGAATTAATAGAGCTTAAGCACGGAAACTGACATAACGTTTTCAGGTTTTTTCCTTTCTTTTTATAACTGAGTAGGATACGACTTGACCTAAGCCGTGTTACATGTTGTTAGGGCAGCACCAGCACCGATCCTGCACTGTACAGGAGTGGGCCCCATAGCTGCATGGTATAAAGACCAGATGAGTTGAGGGTGCCTGGTAATTACCGGCAGACCATCTGTCTCTGATGTCAGTTCACCACCAGTAGCGCTGTGTAAACCACAGTGGTAGCATAGACTGCATGATGATATAGAGGCAGTGGCCAAAACGATTTGTTGCTCCACAGACTATTACAGCGCCAGTAATACAGAGTCCACACTGGTGGCCAAAACTGTACGACTGCAGTGTGCTGTACATTGACTGCAGGGAGCAAGTCTCTCTCCGATGTGGAATGGAGTGTTCAACAGGTCTCTCTCCCCATTCCATCCCGGCCACCCGGCCCTCCCAAGTCGCCCTGCTTGAATTTGTTGTTGTTGTTGGGTTTTTTTGTTTGTTTTTTTCATCATGTAACTCATTAGTACTGAGATTTTAGGGGGAAAACCGCCACTTACAAAACTTGAAGGCTGTTTGCCAAATGAATATGTTCCTTTTGGTCTCTGCGACCATTTTGACTGTGACTTAGCAGCTTCTAATAGTCACAGTAAAGAATTGTGACCTTCATTGGTCTTCCTCTTCCCTGTACATGTACTACACGTCGATACGACGGAGTCACAACAAATAGCCACCAATCAGTACTGCGTAATTGGTGTTCAGTCTGCAACCAGATCATAACGTCTGCTCAGTACCTGGTACGCTTCAACATACATAAGGTATCACTTTATTCGCCCCTCGAAGGGAAATTGTACTGTCTGCTCAGACAAAACTGACAATAAAAATCATTACAAACATTGCGCCGAAACAACGCGCACACACGCATCCCCCCCCCCCCCCACACACACACACACAAATAAAAACGATCATCCATACATATATATTACAACCGTCAGGTAATGATAAAACAATATGTAAAACATTCAGAAGAGCTGTCGTATCACAGGAACGGACGGATCTAGTTACTATACTGTGGGATATAAAAGCATAACATCACAGTTACTGGGCCATGTATAAACTGACTAACCACCACTACTACCACCAGCACTTTTCCTCTCTCTCTCTCTCTCCGCACCCACCCACATGCACCCCCTCCCCCTCCACACACACACACACACCACCTCTCTCTCCCACTCTCTCTCTCTCTCCCACTCTCTCTCTCTCTCCCACTCACTCTCTCTCTCCCACTCACTCTCTCTCTCTCTCTCTCTCTCTCTCTCTCAGCAGGAGTGCCTCTGGTGGATGTTGTTTAAAACCATGACTGCTGTTGGTACAAATGAATTTTTGTAACGCTGGGTTCTCACTTTAGGCATTCTCAGTCTACCACTGTCCATCCGCCGGTCTGCTGTCAAACTCCCCGTACAGGGGGCGTGTCGCGTCGCGTCGTTGAGTATAGTTGTCAGTTTGTCCCTAAGTCGTCTGTGATAGACCGAGGAGAAAGTGTCCAGCTTCCGACCAACAACTCCTCCTGCTTTCCTGATCAGCTTTTCAAGCTTTTCCGCATCTTGTTACCCCCCCCCCCCCCCAACAGACAGCTGCGAAGGCCAGCACGCTGCTAACAGCAGAGGAATAAAAGATGCTCAAAAGTTTTTGATCAACGTGAAACGATCTCAGCTTTCTCAGGAAGAACATAGTGGACATCACATAGAACGACATATGCGCTAACCGGAGTCACCACGATGAAAAGTTTTCCACTGCGTTGTTGTATGCCTGACAAATGCAATGAGACTTTACACTGAGTTTTAGTTGTTTTTTCGTGTTTTTTTGTTTGTTTTTTTTTTAAAAACTGTTGTGAGAATGACTGTTTGTTGGGTTTTATTGTGTATTTGGAAGGGGAGGAGGCCGGGTTTTGCAGGTACCATGTTTGTCATTAAGTTTGAGGAGAGGGATTGCAGGCCACTATGTCTGAGGTGTGACCGTATCACAGTAAACACCTGTAAAGTCCCTTCCTTATCAGTAACCGTTCTTAAGCTTGCATTTTACCCTCTTGCTGTCAGTGCACCCGTATTTTATGCCCCATTTAAATGTCAACATAATGGATGTAAAGAAGTTGGAAGCGTTCCCCATTCAGGAAAGCTTTAGCGCTGACTTCACTGAATATCTGATCAGAATTTCACCTCTCAGCCCTGGGAGCTTGTCCATTTATCTAAAAGGGCGCTTTCTGATTGCCGTTGTGCCGGATGAAAAACAGGTCGCCTGGGGCGCGGTTTTACCGGTCCTAACAGTCACCGGGACTGCGATTTATGAGCAGGCCTTGCCTGTCCATAAGTGGACATCACATTTATCATGCATGATTCCTGCAGTTAAGCCACATGACTGTCCAGTGGTCTTCATGAAAACTGATAGGCTCAGTCATCTATGCGGGGTGTGTGTGTGTGTGTGTGTGAATACGAATACTAATGGTTTATTGGTGAAGGCCGTCATAGCCCATTACCAAAGGGGGTGGGGATGGGGGATACAAAGCAAAACAAGCCACTTGTGACATGACATTACCAAGTAACAAATCTCTAGCAAGGTTAAGCAGTGCGCTTCCATGTTAGGTATTTTCAATACTCAATTAGACTTAATGATTATGCCGTGTGATTATTGCAATCAGAAGGTACGATGTACACGTCCCTTATACATGATCAGGTGCAGTGTGTGTGTGTGTGTGTGTGTGTGTGTGTGTGTGTGTGTGTGTGTGAGGGAGAGAGAGAGAGGTACCAGGCGATATAATGGTGTGGATTTTGTCTTGGGCATACATAGAGACCAATTCAAAGTACATGTACTCCTTCATGTCTCTAGCATGGTCGATGGTTTACAATTATCAGAATGTTGAGACCAAGCAACAAAGGTAGGTGAAATTAAAAAAAAAATAAAAAAATAACACACGCACACAGAATATCAACCAGCAAAGCTTATCAGTGTCTGCCTGTTGTGTGGAACGTCTCTTTGACTTTCAAGTCATCATCCCAACGTGCGTTTTTCTCATGGCAGAAGTACTTTTCACACCGGTATTATCTCCGATCAGCTGGCATGCCAGCCAGCCTTTCCCGTGACTTGTAGCGACCCGGTACTAAGCTTCGTTGGCTAGGAGTCAAACTCAGGTGGGAATGAAGGTGTGGACGGTGTTTGTTTGAAGAGGGCAAAGCCCCCATCATACTTACCTGCAAGCCGCTCTTTGAACGCGCGAACACTTGTGACAATAAACAGGCCTAATCGTTCCTGACCGTCATATGTACCTGTTTTACCGATCTACGCTCATTTCCTGTGCTCGGGTGTCAAACGAGCGGCTGTTAATATAATAGGAGCTGAGTATGGAAGTGGAATGCCTGTGTCAGGTTTGGCACCGGTTAGCTGCTTAAGAAATTAAATGCTCAAAGCGAACTCCGTTGCGCACTTAACAAATGTTCCCTCCCAGACCCTGTCCTACCTCACTCATTCACACACACACACACACACACACACACATTGATGCACACCCTACCCCCTTAGCAGCAGTGCACGGTGGTAAATGCAAAGGATTTGAAGATCTATTGCCAGTGCATTGTGAGCGTGTTTCACTAGCGAGAATAGGACTGGTTCAGGGCAGGACAACTCAATTCTGTACCAGGGCGAAATTGATTTTGTATTAATCCGGTCTTCGGCTGTAGCGTTCGCAGCTTGTACTCATTTAACAGCCTGCACCCTCAGCATAGCAGCGTGTACTATGGAGAGAAAAACCCGAACGTCCACCTGATGGAAATGTTGAGGCACAGAGAATAAAAACAGATGTCATAATAACTGGTTTACCTTCCACGGTTAGTTAGCTCGCATCCACCGTAGTGAGTAAGGAACAATAGACCGAGCAAACCTGTTACGCACAGCCAGCTCTTGTAAGAAGTCGTGAGAGGGGATTACATTTCTGGTGTTTCCCAAACGTTTCACAACACCTTCACCACGCCACAGCACAAGGCGTTTTACCAGACAAAGGGGTCCACATCAGTACATGTAACTTGTTATGCAAAATGTGTGAGAAGTGTTTGATCTTGGAGAATTGGCTTTAATGTTGTGGACGCACACTGTTTGTGCAGAGTATATGGGCACCAACAACTTTAATGTCTAAGCCCTTGGTGCAATGGTGAAATGTAAAGAAAAAAATAAAACGGCAACAGTCTCACTCATCACTGATTGTAGTCACATGAAAAAGATCTGCATGTTCACAAAATGCGTCGATAAGTCCTGGGGTTGAGTATATTTCGTAGGATAAAAAGGTGTATCAGTCACTTTCACTCAACATAAAAATAATTTGTTTATACAGGAAGTTTCTTCATATCATGCATGTGATTTCAAAAGATGAAGACAATGCAGGTTAAATGGTCACACGACGTGGCAATCAGTGATAGGTTCGTAATCTCTGGGAATCGGACTTTGGCTGACCTGTTTCTTGTTTACTGCACTGATTTCATTTATCACGTGGCTTCCTGGTTTAAAGAATCCACTAGCATGCGTGCCTCTAGATAATTTGTTCAGGTCACTGTTCAATGGACATAGATTGCAAGCTTACTGTCACACTGACTGGCACTCAAAGTGTGTGTGTGTGTGGGGGGGGGGGGGAGGTGCCAGCCGAGCTCAATAAATTGACAGTAGACCCTGTTTCCTTCACTGGAGTCTGCCTTCCTACACACGACCGGGGTGGAAGCCCTCGCAAATACCGTCTGATTCTGAATCAGTGAATGGCTCCTCTGAGGGCATTATTGCATCCTCCATGGTAACTCTTTTATAACGACCACACCCCCCTCCTCTCTGTCTCTGTCTCTGTCTTTTGCCTCCCATCCCCCGACCCCCGGTACTTATCTTGGGACGGTTCCAAATTCCGTTTTCAAAGGGAAAGGAACAGCTGCAGTGTGTTTATGTTTATTCTTCAAGCGTGCTTCCGACGGACTTGTTGTTTATGATGCCAGCAGCCTGATCTGTGTCACTGTGTCTTCGGGCACGTTGTGCAAGTACAGATCTGTTCCTGCCCGCGTTCAAATGTACACCGTAGCGCCGCAGGTATGCCAGAACCGGAACCTCTTTTGGGAGACCACTTTGGGGGGTTCAGTTTAGGTCATGTCACCAAGTTGTCCCGCTGGCGGTAGTACATTATGTGCGGCATACAACTGTGATCTTTGCTCTGTGTGTGTGTGTGTGTGTGTGTGTGTGTGTGTGTGTGTGTGTGTGTGTGAGTGTAGAATTTTTATGAATTTTAATGTTTTGTATTGTATTCCCTTATGTGCGGCATACAACTGTGATCTTTGCTCTGTGTGTGTGTGTGTGCAATGGTGAAATGTAAAGAAAAAAATAAAACGGCAACAGTCTCACTCATCACTGATTGTAGTCACATGAAAAGATCTGCATGTTCACAAAATGCGTCGATAAGTCCTGGGGTTGAGTATATTTCGTAGGATAAAAAGGTGTATCAGTCACTTTCACTCAACATAAAAATAATTTGTTTATACAGGAAGTTTCTTCATATCGTGCATGTGATTTCAAAAGTTAAAGACAATGCAGGTTAAATGGTCACACGACGTGGCAATCAGTGATAGGTTCGTAATCTCTGGGAATCGGGCTTTGGCTGACCTGTTTTCTTGTTTACTGCACTGATTTCATTTATCACGTGGCTTCCTGGTTTAAAAGAATCCACTAGCATGCGTGCCTCTAGATAATTTGTTCAGGTCACTGTTCAATGGACATAGATTGCAAGCTTACTGTCACACTGACTGGCACTCAAAGTGTGTGTGTGTGGGGGGGGGGGAGGTGCCAGCCGAGCTCAATAAATTGACAGTAGACCCTGTTTCCTTCACTGGAGTCTGCCTTCCTACACACGACCGGGGTGGAAGCCCTCGCAAATACCGTCTGATTCTGAATCAGTGAATGGCTCCTCTGAGGGCATTATTGCATCCTCCATGGTAACTCTTTTATAACGACCCCACCCCCCTCCTCTCTGTCTCTGTCTCTGTCTTTTGCCTCCCATCCCCCGACCCCCGGTACTTATCTTGGGACGGTTCCAAATTCCGTTTCAAAGGGAAAGGAACAGCTGCAGTGTGTTTATGTTTATTCTTCAAGCGTGCTTCCGACGGACTTGTTGTTTATGATGCCAGCAGCCTGATCTGTGTCACTGTGTCTTCGGGCACGTTGTGCAAGTACAGATCTGTTCCTGCCCGCGTTCAAATGTACACCGTAGCGCCGCAGGTATGCCAGAACCGGAACCTCTTTTGGGAGACCACTTTGGGGGGTTCAGTTTAGGTCATGTCACCAAGTTGTCCCGCTGGCGGTAGTACATTATGTGCGGCATACAACTGTGATCTTTGCTCTGTGTGTGTGTGTGTGTGGTGTGTGAGTGTAGAATTTTTATGAATTTTAATGTTTTGTATTGTATTCCCTTATGTGCGGCATACAAACTGTGATCTTTGCTCTGTGTGTGTGTGTGTGCAATGGTGAAATGTAAAGAAAAAAAATAAAACGGCAACAGTCTCACTCATCACTGATTGTAGTCACATGAAAAGATCTGCATGTTCACAAAATGCGTCGATAAGTCCTGGGGTTGAGTATATTTCGTAGGATAAAAAGGTGTATCAGTCACTTTCACTCAACATAAAATAATTTGTTTATACAGGAAGTTTCTTCATATCATGCATGTGATTTCAAAGATAAAGACAATGCAGGTTAAATGGTCACACGACGTGGCAATCAGTGATAGGTTCGTAATCTCTGGGAATCGGGCTTTGGCTGACCTGTTTCTTGTTTACTGCACTGATTTCATTTATCACGTGGCTTCCTGGTTTAAAAGAATCCACTAGCATGCGTGCCTCTAGATAATTTGTTCAGGTCACTGTTCAATGGACATAGATTGCAAGCTTACTGTCACACTGACTGGCACTCAAAGTGTGTGTGTGGGGGGGGGGGGAGGTGCCAGCCGAGCTCAATAAATTGACAGTAGACCCTGTTTCCTTCACTGGAGTCTGCCTTCCTACACACGACCGGGGTGAAGCCCTCGCAAATACCGTCTGATTCTGAATCAGTGAATGGCTCCTCTGAGGGCATTATTGCATCCTCCATGGTACTCTTTTATAACGACCACACCCCCCTCCTCTCTGTCTCTGTCTCTGTCTTTTGCCTCCCATCCCCCGACCCCCGGTACTTATCTTGGGACGGTTCCAAATTCCGTTTTCAAAGGGAAAGGAACAGCTGCAGTGTGTTTATGTTTATTCTTCAAGCGTGCTTCCGACGGACTTGTTGTTTATGATGCCAGCAGCCTGATCTGTGTCACTGTGTCTTCGGGCACGTTGTGCAAGTACAGATCTGTTCCTGCCCGCGTTCAAATGTACACCGTAGCGCCGCAGGTATGCCAGAACCGGAACCTCTTTTGGGAGACCACTTTGGGGGGTTCAGTTTAGGTCATGTCACCAAGTTGTCCCGCTGGCGGTAGTACATTATGTGCGGCATACAACTGTGATCTTTGCTGTGTGTGTGTGTGTGTGTGTGTGTGTGTGTGTGTGTGTGTTTGTAGAATTTTTATGAATTTTTATGAATTTTAATGTTTTGTATTGTATTCCCTTATGTGCGGCAAACACATGTGATGCTTTGCTTTGTGTGTGTGTGTGCGTGCAGAACTTTATGAATTTTAATATATTGTATTGTCGCTGTGTCTGAGCAGACATGAAATTTCCCCATGAGGGATTAATAAAGTAATCTTATCTTATCTTATCTTATCTTATCAGCATTATTCAGTTTAATACCTTTTGAGGAAACCATTATCTACTGTCCATGACCCAATTTTCAACAACAACAAAAAAATGACTGAAACTCACAAACGGACTGAGAAAGGACATAAAAATGAGAAGCGGCTAAATACAGGTTCATCTGATCTCTCCCACTGTGATTGTGGCTTGTATTTACACAGAGTTTCAAAAGGAAATGCAAATATTTCTGTTCCCTTTTATCCCCTGCACAATTGAGTCATCGCATCAGATACATTTATCTTATACTGATTCACGTAGAGACTGTGACAGTATACCGAAGTTGTCCCGTCTGTGTCAAGAAGAGTTTCATTTTGGGCGTGCAGCTATCCGCACATGTTCTTGAAAAACCTTTCATCTGCCCTGACACTGTTTTGACTAGAACGCCCAGTGTGAGAGTGGTAAAGACACACAGTTGGCCTTACGGGCTTCCCAGGTCTGATCTTGTAAGGTCTTGGGGCAACACTTACCGCGGGTAGCTGAAGCACTTAGATAGTGAGGTACCACAAACCTCATTTCCAGACCCGCTCTCTCACCTGTGTGCAATGTATCTGAAGTGTCACTTGTAAAGAGTGGATTGACCCACATTGTGTTCTGATGATCACCCGTGTCATAAAATCGTGGCATGCCTGAACATCACCCACACACAAGAGGTCACTTGCATTTCACCTGGCATAGCCCCCCCCCCCCCCACACACACACACACACACTCACACACAATAATACACACAAACTGACACACACACACACACACACACACACACACACACACACACACACACACACACTAATAAACGCACACTCAACAAAGAAAAATTAACAGCATACACACGTGCGCATGCACAAGTACATGTACTCACGCAGACGGCACACACACACACACACATGCACAAGGCAGTTGAGGTCATAGCACACGCGTGCAGTCGCTGTTATTGAAAAATACCTCAGAGAGTCTTTCGTCTTCCTGTTCATTTCATCGCATATTTACCCCCAACACCCCCCCCCCCCTACCCTCCAACACCCCCAACTGCGTCTTCCCTAGTTATGGAGACTATCCCTTTCCATAGTTATGGAGAATATCTTGATGGCATTCAACACACTGATTCATATACCTTCTCTGTCAGTAAGGATACCGAGTTAAAAAAAACACCCCACAGTTGCTAGATCCTGCTTTGCTGCAGTATTCTGGCGTTATCAGTGTGGGGCATGTAGGCCGGCCATCTGTAATGCCAGGCAATCTGATTAGTTTGTCTCTGCCAGTCTGTCGGAGATTTTACCTTCTGGCATATTGACAACACCCATCAAGGGAACCAAAGGCTTGATGAGAGTGAGGGGAACAGGGGGAAGTTAGAGACGTATGCACACGTTTTACCACTAGATGACATTTAGGAAGTTGGAAATATGATTGGCGGGATACCGATACACATTTATGCATCCACATACACACACATACCGACATACATAGATGCAGTGATAAATGCACAACTATCAGCTCCTGTTCCCCATGCGACATGTTCACAAAATCCTCTCCATTTATTGGTACATGTTACCCTGGCTTTTTTGTTGATTTTTTTGCACAGTGAGGATTAAGGGTTGTTATTTTGCTGTTGAAGTACAGGTTCCGGTAGCAGTGGAGAACCAGTGTGGCATATATGAAACATACGCATGAATTACTATTAGTGAAGGCTTGGGAAAAGCGTTTATACCTTCGTACTTTGAGGTTTAAGTCAGCGTCAGAAACAGTGCTGTCTTGTTGAAGCCATTTCTACCGTCAAACTGTGAAAAGACTGAAGTGCTTATTAGATTGATTGGTGGCGCTTCAGCACTTTTGCAAATGACAGCAGATCTCAGTAAACTTTGGCTATGACTATTATGTATACATGCGCCACTGCCCCCCCCCCCCTTTTTTTTGTTTGTTTGTTGTTTTTTGTTGTTTTTTATAACCACATTGACAAGTAAGAATTTAACTGAAACTGGATTTGTCTTGGTTGTGGGAAAAGGGCGTGTGGGAAATTCATGTGTTACTTTGTTATAGTCAGTCATCAGAAATAAGCTGTTAACATCATGTCATTTATTCAGGATTTCTTTCTTCTTATGTTGCAGCATGCAGCGGTTCTGGAGAAGAAAACAAAATGACACGGAGAACAAGAAACTCATGGGAAGTGTGGTTCACTATGGCAATGTTGTCCAGGGTACAGTGTGTTGAGCCTCTCTTATCAAGTACATGGGTTATTTTTTTTGTTTTGGTTGTTTTTATTTAAGGGTGTGTCTTTATGTTCTGAGTTATTTAATTCTAATTCCTTTTCATTTGTTAGTGATATGGATTGCTCAACTGTATAACGCAGCCTGCAGTGTATTGATGGAGATGTGTACATGTATAGTTAAACATGGCCCTGAAGGAGGAGGAGCAGTAAGTGGATCAATAAGCACACAGTTATGTGGATGTCTGGGAATTATCTTTGCTTTGTTCAGGACTGTATGGGTTAAGTCCTTGCATGCACTCAGTGAATCACAGATGCGCAGAAGGAAATTTCGTCACAGTGAACAGATTGAACCTTTATAGGGATGTTTTGTGATTCCTCCATTTACTCGGTCTTTTGCGATATTATTTCAGCCAGGAAGCAATTTTCTTGTTGGATCAAATCAATGTAACTGAGGACAGCAGTAGCAAGGAGAATGAATTACGCTGGCAACAGATTTCAGAGCCTATCTAACTTCTAAGGTCACCAGAAATATGGATGGATTGCATGCATACATTACACTACAGCCCCTCCCCTCCCCTCCCTCCCCCCTCCCCCCCCCCCCCTTAGTTGCGTGTCGCTTACAGAGCACACTGACTTAGCAGCTACACTTGATGTCAGTTTTTATAATGTACACAAAACCATGCATTAGCTTTACACTGATCACTTGGCTCAGCAGTTTGTGAAACTACATCTGTGTGTATTACTTCTAGCACATATTTAGCATCTGCTAGTATAACTATGTAGTGTAACATGTACTGTAAGCCAGTTTCTGTGTCTCTGCAGCTGTTGCACTTGAAGAGCAACAAGTTTTTGACGGTCAACAAGCGGCTGCCAGCTCTGCTGGAGAAGAATGCCATGAAAGTTTTGCTGGATGGTTGTGGTAATGAAGGGTCGTGGTTCTACATCAATCCCTTCTACAAACACAGCTCTGCTGGAGACAAGGTCAGCACAGAAAGTTTACCAGCAGTTAAAAAAACAACAACAAACAAACAAGAAAAAAAGGAATATTATAATGATTCTGAAGCAACCAAACTATTGCACCACAAAGTATCATCGTCTAGAAAGAGTTCTTTTGGTT
>JACVVK020000089.1:0-162500 GCA_018292915.2 Batillaria attramentaria
GTGTGTGTTCGCCTCTGTGTGTGTGTGTGTGTGTGTGTGTGTGTGTGTGTGTGTGTGTGTGTGTGTGTGTGTGTGTGTGTGAAGGGGGGGGGGGGATCAGACTGTTGAGCACGGTTCTAAGTCAGTGAATTCACACCCTGCCTTACGCATCCCTCTCTCTCAAACATTTCTGATCGAAGTCATCAATAAGGCTCGACCGCGCTAAGGCAGTGATCTTCGCCCCCTCCCCTCTTTCTTTACTGATGCAGTGAAACCTTTCAAAAAGCAGGCATGTTGCGTGCGCTGGTTCTGTCGCGACAAGGCCGGCGGCAGGCGAGGGGGGGTAAAAAAAAAAAGAAAAAAAAAAGAGAGAGGGGTAAATAGTGGGAAACAAATGTGAAAAGTTTTGCTCTGTTGCTCCGTAACGATTAATAACAATGTTCAATCCAGGAAGAGTGGGGGGGGGGGGGGGGGGGGGGGGGGGGGGGGGGGGGGGGGGGGGGGGGGGGGGGGGGGGGGAGGGGGAAACAGCTTTAGGAAAACCGCACACCGACCAATCCTTTTCGTGATCGGCAGGAGATAAAATCTCCCAAGGGACATCTTTCTGCATGCCGGAAGTCTGGCTTACAGGCTGGGGAACTGCTGAAGAAAAAAAAAAGAAGAAAAAAAAAAGACTGAAATCTAGCACAAGGTGCAGCAGTAGCACGCTACTGTGGGACCACGAGGGTGCCACCCCTTCAGAAAAACAAATTGTCAGCATTTTTTAAAGGCATTCACTAGCCTCTACTGGCACCCAGAAGTTAAATTTATACTGCCTTGGTACTGATAAGCAAGCCTTCAAAACTGAAGTCCCATGTACTATTACATGTATCATGATACATGATTATGTGTGCAACCTTTTCCCCCCTTCCTTTTTTTGGCTGAAACTTGGATTTTCTGGCTGAAAGGATATTAATTTGACTGAAAATTGCCAAGTGCCTGACAATTCCCCCCGCCTGGGTTTATTAGCGACGCAGACTATGGTACGTGTAGAAGGGAAATGATGAAGTAGAAAAGACGACTTTAAGCAAGAAACACGCAAACGTGAAATCAGATCATCAGACAGCTCGCTAGTTGTTGAACCTCCCTCGTGGGCGTAGGATACTCTGGTAGCAGATTCCACTCGAGTGTACATATAAGTGACGAATGAGTTAAAAGCAATACTGACGTCGACATTTCCTGTCGCGCACGCAGTATCCCTCGTTTTTATGTTGTTTCCATAGTAATGGAAACAACATAATAGGACGGGCTAAAATTTCCACGTTCATAGGCAAGCATCTGTGGTACAAACGCACGTCACTGCACTGCCGATCTCCCGCAGAGACGATTATGCAAGTGTAACTCTGACAATGACGTAAAAACCTGCGTCATCGATGCTGGCATGTATGCTGTTCCGAACGCGCTTCTTCTCCTCACTGAGTGCCGTCTGTATGGATGTGTGTGTGTGTGTGTGTGTGTGTGTGTGTGTGTGTGTGTGTGTGTGTGTGTGTGTGTGTGTGTGTGAATTGTGTCCGGGCCCGTTTCTTCGAAAATACTCAACCGAATGGCTTCAAATTTGGGGTATCCAAATTTATCAAAATGTTACATTAGACGATTCAAGCGTGTGATGATTGCTTAAGTGATTTGGGAGTTATCGCCCTTTTGAGACAAGTTGGTTGTCTTTCGTGTACAGGCGTAATATTTATTTAAATCACTCAATTTTTTTGGCAGTAGATAGCTTGAATACGGACTCTGAATTGACTCACTACTAGAAAATGGTCGCTCTTATAGTTTTCATGTAAACCGAGCCTGAGTTGACATTGCATGTGAACCCAGTTCAGATGCCTATTTCTCCGAAAATACTGAACCGATCGATTTCAAATTTGGGTTTCTAAATGAATCAAGATTGTTGAATAGAAGGCCCGATCCAGGTACGATTGCACACATGATTTGCGAGTTATCGCCTTTTCAGAATAAGTGGCTTTCTGGCGTTTAAAGGCGTAATATTTACCTAAACCACTCCATTTTTGGACATACAGTAGATAGCATGAATACGGACTCTCAACTAAGTGAAGTTTGGAGGTTGTCGCTTTTATACTTTTGGCGTAAGCCGTACCTGATGAAAGTGCTGGTGAACACACTTTAGATCTCAAAATCGCCTCCTACTATACATAGATAATGAGCCTGGGGTGCCATAAAAAATATACAAAAAAATTAGAAAAATTCACTGCAGCCGTTATCGTCAGTTGACTCGAAAATTTGTACTCACAGCACATTTCCTCTGCAAGCCACACGCCTCACAAACATCGAAGAAGAGACGCACGCGCACTGACGTAAAGTAAGTGCGTCATGTTTGATTGACGTGATGCTGTTTTTTCTTGGGGGTGTCTCGCCACTTTCTTTCGGAATTCCTCTGTTTGGAGACGTGGTGTTGTATTTTACTTATGCTATGTCGCCATCATCGTGCACTCGCAGAGATGATACGGGATACAACAGACTACAACTCCAATACTTTATGAACAGAATATGCGCGGAGAACAAATTCATGAAAGAAGAAGAATCCAGAACGCTGTGCAGGGCTGCTTACGAACTGAACAGGTAAGATCTAGAACATTCCTCAACTTACTGGAAGGCTCGAAATCTCTCCAAGGTGACGTAATCTACTGACGTTACTGCGCCAGCATGTTCTGGGATGGTCTAGAAATCATTTTGCATCGAAATGCAGTATCTTTTCGCAAGAGTCTCTACAACTTGACATGTGGAAAGCGGAATTTCAGTGGGTTTCGTTTTTGCCACTGACTCACACTCAGAAGCATAATGCAAAGATCTTGGAAACATAAAGTTCACTTACCTCCCTTTGAGGGACAACGCGTAAGAGTTGTAGCGCGCATCCCGCAGATCTACGCAGTTGTTTGACCCAACCCTACACTAGCCGCCGTAAAACATTTTAAGAAAATAAACAAAAACGAAGATGTCAGCGACTGACAGGTGGTCTCCCCCCATATATTTCGCATGTGTTTTAGGCCTATGGAAAACATAAGTACTCTCAAAGTTCCGGAGGACGAACGAAAGATGGCTTTCACTGCTGTACGTAGGCTACGCAGTGCATTTCGTTGGATGTGTTCAAGTAAAACTAGTACGGAACACAGAAAGATCGAATGTGCGAGAGATCCAAAGATGGACGCATCCGCTGAATACTTCCTGCTAACTCAGCATTAATCATATCTGCGACCGACGATCCAGCAGATTCTATGTTGTGATATGGTTTTACAATGGTTAGAATGAAGTTCAGCCGGATGATTTTGTTCTGTGTGTGTGTTCTGAATTAGATGCAGGTAGACGCTAGCACAATTTAAGTCACCGTGATTTGTAAAGTTGTCAGGGAAAAAAATTACGCTGTATCTGCGTCAGCCGCGTGTGTTTACTGTTAGTTTACACTGCATGCACACGTACCACTTGAGGTCTTTTTTTTTTTTTTTTTGACAAGAAAGCGAAAAAAAAATGTTTGTTTTTCAACAAGAATACCAAAAGAAGTATTTCCCGTTTATATTTGTCTGTTATTTGAACAATTCGGCGCAGAACACAATTGCATGCTTTTGTGATCGCTTTCCCTTTCCGCCATGCTGTCACTATAGGGGCCAGATCTAGGATGCGCGCTAATGCCGGCAGACAACTCTTCGCGTTGTCCCGCTATATGTCTCTCTTACGAGGGCAGGAGTGACGCGTCTTTCTGATTCCAAGGTCTTTGCATAATGTGTGTGTGTGTGTGTGTGTGTGTGTGTAGGGGGAGGGGGTGCGTGCGTCCGCGGGCAAGCGCGCGTCTAAGGCGAGAGAGAGAGAGAGAGGGTCTCTTCTTCGATACCAGTAAGCAATCGTCTGTCAGTCAGGTCTGCGGGAAGTAACTCTGTCAAAGGGGAACGACTTTATTACAAGAATTCATTCACCCATGTAGAACCTCGCATACGCCAACAAGTTGTGACGTCAACCAGCTAGGCGAGCTCACACGACCTCATGTGTTTGGGTTTTTGCAAGTGCATAGAGGCACGATAAGGGTTTTCAGTACTTTCTTTATGTCAGCATGCTTGATGTCAGAGAGCTTGCGTTCCGGCGTGTGCGCGCGGGCTGCATACATGACACAACGACTACGACTGTGACTACAGCAGGTCATTGAATGGAAACAACATATTGGGCTGGTGGCCATCTTGTTATGTTGTTTCCGTAGTAATGGAAACAACATTATAAGACGGGCTGATTTTTCTACGGTCAAAGTCAACTTATCATTCAACAACACGCATTCAATCGTCTATCGCCTGCCAATCAGGCCTGCGGGAAGCAACTCTGTCAAAGGGGAACGACAAGAATTCATTCACCCATGTGGAACCTCGAATACGTCAAGTTAATGACGTCAACCAGCTGGGCGAGCTAACACGACCCCATGTGTTTGGGGTTTTGCGAGAGCAAAGAGGCACGGAAAGGGTTTCCAGTACTTTCTTTACGTCAGCATGCTTGATGTCAGAGAGCTTGCGTACGAGTACGCGCGGGCAGCATACATGACACAACGACCACGACGACAGCAGGTCACTGAATGGAAACAAAATATTGGGCTGGTGGCCATCTTGTTTAACTCATTTTCGGTTTTGGCCCTGTATGCAAAAATCGGGCAAGATTAACGGTTCCTTGACGGCTCGTCTTGCAGCAAACACGAGTGAAATCAAAGTGCACCCCCCCCCCCCCCCACACCAAATTTGAATGCATGCAATTATGATTTTTTTTTTCAGTGAGGCCACTAGTGCACAACCCCATATTTTTTTTTTCTTTCTTTTTTTCTTTTAGCATATTTGACCAGAAAAGACACATGAACATAGTACAAAACAAAAAGCCAATGTCACAATACAAAGACACCCTCCCCCCCCCCAAAAAAAAAAATAGAAAGAAATTAAAAAAAAAAAAAACAACGCCGCCCCCCCCCCCCAAAAAAAAACCCCAAAAAAACAACAAAAAACAAAAAAAAAAAACCCAACAAACAAACAAACAACGTTACAGTACACAATCAAACCAAAAGTAAAATCAGACAAAGGACATCAACGGAAAGGCTGCTGTGGCCTTAACTACACACACAACCCCAAACTTACTTTGCAGGAACTGATATATAAACGAAGAAACAATAGGCTGTCACAGAATTTCGCATGCATTGGGCCTCCTTAAAAAAAAGGCATCGTAAGACGACCTCAAAATCATATCGCCAAAGAAAACAACACAAAACGCAGACCTGTCAAGGAGAACATGCAAAATCTTTTTCTTTTCTTTTTTCAGTTCTGAGGAGCCTTGCCAAACTTTGTGCGTTCTAAGAGCCACAGTTTCCCTCGATAAGGATCCTGTTGACACCGCAGATGCGAGTGGCCATTACTGCCGGCCACTGGGTCTTCTGCAGGAGACTAGCGGATTGGCGCCTGCAGTGAGCTTTGATCCGTAGATCGAACCCACTCAAAGTTGGAAGCGTGAGTGCCAACCCAACAGGGTGAAGTGAAAAACAAGACTTGGCACCGCAGAACGAGACATAGCTCTGTGCTTGGGTCCGCCACGGGGGGTGAGAGAGAGAGAGAGAGAGAGAGAGGCCTGGACATCCCTTCTGTCTTCATTCTTCAGCGCTTGGGGCGATTCCAAGTACCAGTCACTTCTGGGTAAAACTTGGATGTAGGTGTCAAAACTGGCAGGACCTTCTGACACTGAGAGATTGGGTTTGCTCCCCCCACGCTACAGCACTGCGTCTAGTGTCTTGCACCCTCGGGACACCCAGAGAACACGTGGAAGGGAGAAGTGTTGTGAAAAGTTTTTGAAACTGCCAGACGACAGGTTGAAGACGCGGCGAGGGAGAAAGACGTTGGGGCGAAGTCGTTTATTGCACATGACAAACTACAGTGGCTTGTAATCAAACAATCTCCAGTGGCGGGATCGGCCACAGACAACAAGACTGGTGAAGGTTGGGCTTGCTGACAGTTTCTTTTGTGGATAGAATCCCGTCGGCCGGTGGAACGCTTTGGTGAGTATTTTCTACACTGGCCTGTCTGCCTGCCTGTCTGTCTGTCTCAAATCTTCGTTTTTATCCGCACCGGGATCTTACTGGCTTGTGTGCCGGTGTGTGTGTGTGTGTGTGTGTGTGTGTGTGTGTGTGTGTGTGTGTGTGTGTGTGTGTGTGTGTGTGTGTGTGTGTGTGTGCGTGCGCGCATCTTTAGACATCCCTAGACAAGTGAGCTAGTTATTTAGGGCTTTACGCCGCGCAAGCAATAAAGACTATTTTGCGGCTAGCATCCCTAGACAAAACAGTAAGTAGCAGAAATACGGAGGTGCAAAGAGACAAGTGCGACACTGTCTTCGTTATTTACCTTCTCTCTCGAGATTAAACGCTTTACCAACACGTATTTCTAGTTGTAATCTCGACACACTGGCAAGACGCAGGTGTAGGAACTGCCTGAAACTGGATTAATTTTAACGCGCTCCTACATCTTGTGCTCTCTCTCTCTCCCCCCCCCCCTCCTCTCTCTCTCTCTCTCTCAAAGCATGTTTTGGTTCACATGTGAAAGGTGATCCATACTCTCTCTCTCTCTCTGTGACAGTGTGTGTGTGTGTGTGTGTGTGTGTGTGTGTGTGTGTGTGTGTGTGTGTAAACGCCGCGTTTTTCCTTTCCGAAAACATGCTAAGCAATTTTGATTTTTGCATGGCGGCAGTCTTACTGCACTTCGAGTTTTTCTCTTCAAGCTCTTCTCAACCTCCCACGACACTGTGGACAACTACAACAGACAATCGCGCTTACACCACCACCACGGAGTGACACTCGCGCGTACGTAAAATATATAGCACCACACAGTCAATACCGAACACAGGCACCGACAACTATCAATACGGAACACATTATCTAACGCAATCCTTTTCTCTGGGCAAAATCCGGATCAGCCGCTGACGTTTATGGAGCCGTAAAACAGGAAATCACAGATAGCTGGAAAATATCAATATTGAACGGGCCGGATGTGAAATTACACGACACGAGGCGAGCGATATAGCGGTCATTTGAGCGCGTTCCCTCGAGAAACCGATGTCGTTTGAAATGATTTCCCGCCTACAAATGGTCCCGGGCTCCGCAGCAGCAATTTTCCCGTATCGGTTGTATTATGTGGATCTAGCAGCGCATCACTCTTACTCTCTCGCGAGACCGCGTGAACGTGCGGGCACTTGCAGCAGAGTGGGCAAAAAAAACAAAACCCAAAGAAAAAAACAGTGGCTGTAACTTTACAAAAATACGCAGAGAGAGAGAGGGGAGGGGGGGGGCCGAGAGAGAGAGAGAGAGAGAGAGAGAGAGAGAGAGAGAGAGAGAGAGGAGGTGTGTGTGCGTGCGTGCGTGCGTGCGTGCGTGCGTGTGTGTGTGTGTGTGTGTGTGCGTGTGTGTGTGTGTGTTTAATGTCTTTTTCCACCAAGTATGGCTGATTTTTTTCAAAGGCGGGGCGACGAGAAAAAAAGGCCAGCACAAATATCTGGCCCCAGCGGCCCGGGATTCGAACTCACGACCCGAGCACTGAGAGTCCAACGCTCTACCGTTTGGCTATCCCGGCTCCGCCTTTTGCAACAGAGTGGACCCGAACAATCAGTGATCATCACGTAAATAATAATAATAATAATAATTTAAAAAAACTTGTGGCTTCACAAAAGACGGACATGTTCTGGACCTGTATCGCTTATGACTGCGCGTGACCGCTGTAAAATTCATAGTCTGTCAAAATGGAAAGTACAGCTGGGTCCGTATGTAAAACTCGAGGTTAATTCAACCCATTCAAGCTACGGGTCTAACCCAGACTAAGACAACAGGGTGGGTGGGTGTTTGGGAGTTTAACGCCCTTTTCCACCACATAAGGGTGATATCAAAGACGGGGCAACGAGAAAAAAAGGCCAGCACAAATGTTTGGCCCCCGCCGGCGGGATTCGAACTCACGACCCGAGCATTGAGAGTCCAACGCTCTACCATTCGGCTACCCCGGCTCCCCGACTGGGACAAAAGAAACCCCAAAACAAAATTAAATTTTAAAAAAAGGAAGCGAAGAAAGAAAGACAGAAATCCTTCTATAACGGCATTGGCACCTTGCTAGAATAAATCCGCTTCCTGATTTAAAAAAAAACAAAAACCCTAAAGCTAGTTTAGTTCGAGGTTAGACTCTAACCCGGGGCTAAACTCCCTAACCCTGACTTTTACATGCGGGCCCTGGGGTCTGACGCATGGGGAACGACCAGGACCTAAGACCGAGACTAGCTCGACTAAGCTACAGCACAGCGCATTTCACACACGCGCAAAGGGGTATCACTCGTTTTCGATTCTTTTTTCCGGGTTTTGGCCCTGTATGCGAAAATCAGTCAAGGTTAACGGTTCTTCGCCGGCTCTTTACTGCAGCAAACACGAATATATTCAAAGTGCAACACTCCCATACGGCCAAATTTAAATCCATGCAGACATAACTTAATTATGATTCAAGTGTTTTCCAGTGAGGTCACTGGCGGACAACCCCAAACGTACGGGATTGAGTTAAAGATTTGTACGAGATGCATAAGCAAAAACGAGGGCAAATTCTGGTGTTTCTGTATTGTTACGTGAAAGCGTGTGAGTCTTTCGAACTGCACTGCATTTTTAGACTGACAAAAACTGCCATCTACAAGGGTGGGGGTGGGTGTTTGGGGGTTTAACGTCCTTTCCCACCACATACAGGTGATATCAAAGACGAGGCAACGATGAAATAGCCAGCACAATTATTTGGCCCCGGCCGGGATACGAACTCACGACCCGAGCATTAGAAGTCCAACGCTCTACCATTCGTCCACTACGGCTCCCCCCTGCCCACTACAAGACATCTAGCGGATATGTTAACTTAATACCCAACTAACCAGCGCCCGGCGTCGTCAGTGCCAATTGCCCCGGTGTAGCATCCGGTCCGGTCCCCCCTCTGAAGTAGTCCCCGGGGGACCAATTCGTGGCAAAAACTGCTCTATAATGGTCCCCCCCTTAGACATCCAGCCTCGTTTTCGACTGGTCCCCCTGGGCGATTTTGGTCCCCCCTCGCATCCAAAATAGGCCCCCTCTCCAACTGGTCCCCCTCTTTTCTAACCAATGTAGAGCTATGTCAGTATTTATTTTTAACTTTATTGTTACAAAACTTTATTGTCCCCAAAAGCACAGGGCCATAGGAACATTTTTTTTCTTTTTTTCCGATTTATGTGCTTGTTGTTTTTTTTGTGTGTGTGAGATATATTTGTTTGGTTGTGTTCTTGTTTCTTTCAGTTTTTTTTTTTTTTTTGCATTGGTTCTTTTTTGCTGTCCACATTTCCTGTCAATTTTTTTAAACTGGAAATAGCATTTAGAGAATAACATCAAAGACCAAGTATCTAATATTTTCTATACAACGCCATAGAAAAAATATTTCTTCAAAATTAAGTAAGTGTCCATGACATGAAAACTAGTTGCCACCTTTGGCTTTCAGCGTACTTCAAGTAGACAGTCAAGACTGAGTACCAGTGTCTCAAATCATGACCCTTGAAACAACAAAAACAGCAGAAGACTAACAGTTCTCAGGCTGGTCTAAGGAGTGACACAAAAAACAGGAGCAAAGTGATGTCCAAGATTCATTATATAAATTACTCTGTCTGTTTTCAATGGGGCCGATTGCCAAACTGGCCCGTATTTCAGCCACCTAGGTTGTCGGCCTGGAGCCTCTCTTGTGAACACATACACGGGCGTGTCCAAGAGGGTGGCTGCAGCAAATATCTCAACCTCGGTGGCCCAAGTACGGAATGAATTGTCGTGTACTTATAATTATAGGCATGTTTGACACGAGTCACGTGACGTGTCAAGAAGCGTGGCGACCGTTTTCTCATCCCACAAAAAAAAGAAAAGAAAAGAGAAAACAAATCTAAACTTTTAAAAGTGATTTAACTTCGTAGATTTGCCGTTCTATGTAGCCTATACTTTTGTTTTTTAGTGGCGACCGTTTTCTCATCCCACAAAAAAAAGAGAAAATAAAAAAACAAAAGTATAGGCTACATAGAACGGCAAATCTACGAAGTTAAATCACTTTTAAAAGTTTAGATTTGACACTGTAACCTTGACCCAGTTCAAGATCATCTTGAATAACATCTCTGTACAAAAATGAAAATAATTATACATATAACGAAAGAGGTGTGTGTGGTGTGTGTGTGTGTGTGTGTGTGTGTGTGTGTGCGCGTGTGTGTTTGCGTGCGTGCGTGCGTGAGTGAGTGTGCACGCGTGCGTGCGTGCGTGCATAATGTGTGTGTGTGTGTGTGTGTTTGAGAGATGGGGGGAGGAGAGAAAGTGTGGGGGGCGAGAGAGAGAGAGAGAGAGAGAGAGAGAGAGAGAGAGAGATCCAGAGTCACGTTTTCTACTGAGTTGACACACACTATAACAATAAAGTTAAAATAAATACTGACATAGCTCTACATTGATTAGAAAAGAGGGGGACCAGTTCGAGAGGGGGCCTACTTTGGATGCGAGGGGGGACCAAAATCGCCCAGGGGGACCAGTCGAAAACGAGGCTGGATGTCTAAGGGGGGACCATTATAGAGCAGTTTTTGCCACGAATTGGTCCCCCGGGGGACTGCTTCAGAGGGGGGACCGGACCGGATCCTACACCGGCTCTCTCGCCAAAGGGGGACAACAAGTAAGTAAATGGGAACAGAAAATGAGCGCCGGCCCGCCAGCCTAACAGGTTTGTCAACGAGAAACTAATGGGGAAGGCGAGGAAACTAGCCGCGAGAGACAAGCTCATTGTCTTCTTCTGTCGCCAGGAAAGATCAGACACTCAACGCTGGCGCTCCAATCTCGACACCTCAATGAATGGTACAAAGTGTCCTTTTCACCCCCTAAATAACACGCCATGAAAGTTCTTGTGGTGCATTTCTCCATCCATAGGCGGCCCCTACGTGTGTGTGTGTGTGTGTGTGTGTGTGTGTGTGTGTGTGTGTGTGTGTGTGTGTGTGTGTGTGTGTGTGTGTGTGGTCCCAGAAGGTGATTCATTTATGGTTGGATGCATACTAATTATTTTTTTTACTTTATTACCCCTTTCGGGAAATTCGACCTGCTTCCCCCGGGGGGAAGTGCGTCGCCGCGGGGCAGCGCCACCCAATACCTATCCTATTTTTAAAAAAATTTTGCTGGGGGAGAATATCCGGAGAGAAACCCCAGACGAGCAGCCCGGTAGCCAGGAAAAACCGGAATCACATATCACAAGCTCGACCTGGGCTCGAACCCATGCTTAATCGCCGTGACAGCGATCAGCGGCCGTTCAGTAGCACAGCGGCGCCGTGAAACTTGTTGTGGTGCATTTCTGCATGCATGAGCGACCCCTCTGCGTGTGTCTATGGTTCCAGAAGGTGATTTTATGGCTGGATGAACACTTTTTTTCTTTTTTTTTTTACTTCTTTCTTATCCCTTTTGGGAAATTCGGACTGCTTCCCCCGGGGGAACTGCGCCGTCACGGGGCAGCGCCACCCAACACCTATCCATTTTTTTTTCAAGTTTGCTGGGGGAGAAAAGCCGGATAATCCGCAGAGGAACCCCAGATGAGCAGCCCGGCAGCCAGGAAAAACCGGTATCACATATCACAAGCTCGACCTTTGCGCGAACCCACGTTTCATCGCCGTGACAGCGGTGACGGTCGTTCAGCAGCGCCGCGTCCAAGTCCGACGCGCTACCTATTACACCACCGCTCACCCCTAATAACTAATTGCACACATGGTGCAATTACGATCAATGTGCTTGATAACTGCACGCAGGAAGATGTCATTCATCACGGCTAACTCCAAGAAATGCCCCAAAATGTGCACAGATCTCTATTTTGTGCATTTCATCAAAGAACCCATGCTTCATCTCCGTGACAGCGGTGACGGCCGTTCAGTAGCGCAGCGGCTAAGTCCGATCACGATAAAGTGCTTGATTAACGGCACGCAGGACGAAGCAACTTGAAGAAATGCCCAAGAACACAAACAAATCTCTACTCTGTGCATTTGTGCACGAAGAGGACGAGTAAACAATTCAGCTTCGTTCACGGACGTCCCTAGCCTCTGTCTGATTCCTCTGTGAGTGCAGGCGCAGATTAAAGTGTCTACCGTCAAATAGGAAATCGTCCAAAGCGTGTATCCAATCCATGCCGGCAATTGTTGTTTCTGCACGCAGAATGCAATTATACGTAATAGAAATACCCAAGAACGCAAACAAATCTCTATTTTGCGCATTTATGCACGAGGAGGGCGAATCAACCATTCAGCTTCATTAACCGACGTCCCTTGCCTGTGCTGACTCCTATATAATAATAATAATTGTATAGGCGTTTTACCAAATTTCATGAATCGGCTCAAAGCGCCGCGAACTGAACCCAACACGCACGCTCACGTGAATCACACACATTCTCTCACACTCTGGACATAAACACATTACAATCACGTGGTGCGAAGGGTCAGCTCAGCTCCTTACATTTCGGAATTTAGAATTGCATTTATTTTTCAGATTTGGTGGGCTGAAATTTCCAAAGCGGAGGGGAAGGAAGCCGGAGTACCCGGAGAGAACCCCCGACGATCGGCCCGAATGACCGGTGCCACTTACGAGAAGGAAAAATTCTTTGTCCCGAGTGGGTCTCGAACCCTCCACCTCTCGCATTGGTGACAAGTCTCTTAACCACTAAGTCTCTTAACCACCGACCGTCCCTATATATATATGTATACAACTGCCGACAGTAACGCCTACATTAAACTGTCTACTATCATACGGTAGAAGGTGTCAGGTGTAATGGGAGCCGGGGTGGCCGAATGGTAGAGCGTTGGACTTCTAATGCTTGGGTCGTGAGTTCGTATCCCGGCTGGGGCCAAATATTTGTGCTGGCTGTTTCATCGTTGCCCCGTCTTTGATATCACCCATACGTGGTGGAAAAGGACGTTAAACTCCCAAACACCCACCCACGCTCCGTCTCACCCACCCTCCCTCTCAAGTGCACATCCAATCCATGCCGCTTACTGTTGTTGTTTACGTTTTCAATTTCTGTCGCCATTTCTTGCTTGTCTGCCCTTCGACTCACTACACTAAGTTTTTAAAAGTGAAATGATAATTTAGATATTTTTAGACTGGTGGGTTTTGTTGTTGTTGTTGTTGTTTTAATCCTCTTTGGTATCAGGACGTGTGTAGTAAGCTTTTAAAATTTAACTTCACTGTACTCCCCGAATTTATTTTTAGCAACTTTCCCAACTTTGTGACAACAAATTGACTTGACTTGCCCACTTTCCTGCAACTCACCGGTACCGTGCAGACTTGGGGAAGAGGGGGCGTCCCATTCAATAAAGGGAGAGAACATTACACCAGACTTAATCACAGTTTGCTCCCCTTCTGTGCGATGTCAGCACAATTTCTCCTCCATCAGTGGCAAGAGGAGAAGAGGGTCCCATCATCGAGTATTGAGGTACCGTGCGAGAAAAGCCCATAAACTATTGCTACCCTATCGACTGCCGACTGAGGAAACCGGCTGCTGCTGGTGACAAGCAGGGATGACTTATGTCCCAATAATTCCCTCCCCCTGCTCCCCGTTTGTCGCCCCTGGCTCATCGTTAAGTCGTTTTCCCGCTAGTTTCGCCATTCTCCCGGACGGTACCATCGATAAGGTGGGGGGGGGGGAGGGGGGTGTCTGTGTGTGTGTGTGTGCGTGGGGGGGGGGGGAGTGCGTGTCGCTGCGCTGCGCCGTATGATTTTTTTCGCCGCTGTCGAAACGTCTCCACTCATTAACGAGGGGAAATAGGTACACTGGTAGTGGTCGCGCGACAACAAGTGACAAACCAAAGTGCCACTTCTCCACTTTCCGCCGTTAGGGTATAATAGGAAGGGGGGGGGGGGTTATAGGGTGAAAAAAAATATCCCAAAGAGACTGTTGAACCCCCCCCCCCCCCACACACACACACACACCACAGGCGCACGCAGCAGAGAAACTGTCTTTTCTGTCTCAGTAACCTCGGCCCCTACTCTCTCTCTCTCCAAAATCACTGTTGGCCTACCCTACCTCAGTCACCCTGAAAACTCTGTATTGCGACTACGCTATGAACCGTGCCATGCCTGTTGGGACGACCTCACGATGAAATTCTACTTCACCGGCCAAGAACTGAATCTCTATGTGTTACGACCGTATTACGGTCTTCATACCACGGGAAAAACGGAACTGTTATTTCGTGCGCATGTGTGCAGCTTGCTCCAAGGTCACTGCCTCCCCCCCCCCCCCCCCTGCCTTCCCATGACTCCTTTATCCACGACTCCCAAAGATCTGTGACCTACCTCCTTGGTGCATTCCAGTGTGGCATTCGATCTGGGGGAATGTGTAAGGTTCATCTTTCAAAGGCTTCTCAAACGTTTGTTGTACGCACTCTGTAAACCCAGTTGACAGTTAATTCAATGGGAATGGGAACAGGGTTTCACACGCAAATCATCCACACGTATGGAAACGGGAAAATAAAGCCTTGTTCAGTCGTGAACTTCTGCGAGTGATTAAGTGTGTGTGTGTGTGTGTGTGTGTGTGTGTGTGTGTGACGGTGTGTGTGTGTGTGTGTGTGTGTGAGAGAGAGAGAGAGAGAGAGAGAGACTTTATTTTTCAAAGGTGGAGGATGAGTGACCATCCATTGTTTCACATTCTGAGAGAGAGAGAGAAGTGGGTGGAGGGTATTTGGTAGTTTAATGTCCTTTTCCACCACGTATAAGCGGGACAGACTGAGGCCTCAATAATTGTCTTACCTACCAACAGTGAGTACACCATTTTCTCGGCATGTTGGCTTCTGATCAGAGGTACACAGAAAAAGCACAGCCGAAAACACGCACTACCCGCCGACAAACAATACGCATGTCGACCAGCTAAGCAGTCATCACTGCCAACACAAATGAATGGTTACGGACTTGGAGTTGTGCAAGACCTGCACATCACTGACAACCAAATCGCATCAGTAAATTCCGAACAACTCGGGGGCTAATCAATGTGGCGGGGGCGGGTGGACGCTCCCTCCCTCTCTCTCTCTCTCTCTCTCTCTCTCACACACACACACACACACACACACACACACACACACATCGCCCCTTTTTCCACTTCATAAGGGTGATTCCAACGACGGGACAACGAGGAAAAAGGCCAGCAGAAATATTTGGACCCAGCTGTGATTCGACCTCACGACCCGAGCATTGGAGTCCAACGCTCCAACCCGGACTCGACTGTC
Source organism: Batillaria attramentaria (assembly GCA_018292915.2). Classification (NCBI taxonomy): domain Eukaryota; kingdom Metazoa; phylum Mollusca; class Gastropoda; family Batillariidae; genus Batillaria; species Batillaria attramentaria. Next base: position 15,280 of record JACVVK020000089.1, read on the forward strand.
CAGGCTCCCCCAATATGGCGGGGAGATGCCTCGAGTCAAAATTTTTGACGATGACTGCTGGAGAGATTCAAGATAAAGTATTTCGCGTGTACAGGCGCACCCACGAGCGAGACTGTTCCAAATGGTAAGCTGGCCTAGCAAAGATGGAGTTTAACAAGTGGCGCCTTTCTGTGACACAGACAAACCGAAACCCAAGGAGGTTTCTGGTCAGACATTGTAAGAAAACTCGTTTTACTATTTGCTGGATTTCCGTTTGCCGACGAGAAAGACATGTGTCGTTTAACAAACAGAAAACGAATTTAAAAAGTTGCTACAATGTAAATTATCATATATCAGTGGGGGGGGGGTTTTCGTGTCCACAACAAAACGCTAAAAATCCTCACTGCAGTCAGACGCACTGGACTAATTTCAGACAAGCTGAAGCAAACGTCGTCGATATTTTTGGATCAAAGCAGCACCAGAAATGCTCCCCTCCGTCTTGGGCTACACCCAGGAACAAGCGGTGCAAGCCCACAAAAACAAGACAGGAACTATTGTCCTCCCACCCATCTGCATGCCTACGCCAGTTCCCACTATCCGCCTCATCACAAATGAACGGTTATGGCCTCAAAAACTACACTTGGCTGTCAACGAAATGGCACGGGCAGCACATTCCAACTAGCGTTTCACTCTCAAACCAGGATTGTTGCCCGTCCACGTGCATGCCTGCACATCTCATTACCCGCACGTGCACCTTAGCACTGGTTCGTTCTGTGAACGAAGACTATTGATCGGTAGATTAGGAATAGGCGCATGTCTGCACAACCGATGCGTATCGTAACTGGGATCAAGAATTTTTTTTAAAATAAAAATAACAAAACAAACAAACATATATTGAAACAAGTACATCTTTCAAAAAACACACATCAATACAAGAAAGGTTAAGGATCGAATCCACCCCCACCCCCCCTCCTCTCCACACTCTCACCTCTAAAGAACAATCCCTTAGTAAACGAAATAGATGCCGTAAGGGATCAAGAAAAGTAAGGATAGAATCCCCTTTCCCCCTCTTATTTCTATAGAACAAAACAAAACAAAAAAATAAACACGTACATTGTATATCTCTCTACATCTAAACAGTTGATAGTATGCATGTATGCATGCGGGGAGCCGGGATGGCCGAATGGTAGAGCGTTGGACTTCTAATGCTCGGGTCGTGAGTTCCTATCCTGGCTGTGGCCAGATATCTGTGCTGGCTTTTTCATCGTTGCCCTGTCTTTGATATCACCCGTATGTGGTGGAAAAGGACGTTAAACCCCCAAACACCCACCCACCCGCATGATGCATGCTGTGTCCAGCCCGTGCCCGTATGATTTTAAAAATGCATGTAAGCACGTTGGCATGTATGTATGTATGTATGTGTATGTATGTATGATGTATGTATGTATGTATGTATGTATGTATGTATGTATGTATGTATGTATGTGAAAAACTGTTCCAAAAAAACAAGTATCAAATTTTTTTAAAAAAGAAACACCATAAACGCCCTTATCGCTTCCAAGCTGCAGTCTTCTCTTGTTTTGTGATGAATAATTGAGGAACATTTCCACACTGAACCGCGCGTGGTCGTTAACTCTTGAGACAAATTTAAATTTTAAATCCCAAAGCAGACAGCCAATCCAGTTGCACTGATCCTCGCGCGAGACGCTTGTGCAAGACTCAGTCGGACCTCAAGTCACTTTTCATGCATTTTTACACACACTGACACAAAAACCCCGACCTGATCGCAATCGAATTCAATCGCTTGGAAGGGCGATCGTCCTTACGGCGAGTCCCCGAAGTGAACAGCGCGAAATGGAGTTGGGGGGGGGGGGGACGTCTCTACTGTCATGCGTGTCAATAGTCCTACGTGTCGTCAGTACTACGGTCGATAGTTCTACGTGTCTAGGGTGAGTGGGTGTTTGGGCGTTTAACGTCCTTTTCCATCACACACGGGTGATATAAAAGACGGGGCGACGACGAAAAAGCCAGCACAAATATTTGGCCAGAGCCGGGATACAAACTCACGATCCGAGCATTAGAAGTCCAACGCTCTACCATTCGGCCACCCCGGCTCCCCCCTTACGTGTCGAAAGCCCGATGAAGTTATGCATTTTTGTATCGATGTTCATTGTCCTGCGAACGATAGTCCTGCGTGTCGATGGTCTTACGCTTACTCAAAGTCTCGTCAGTTGTTGGTGTCATTAGTCCTACGTGTCGATAGTCCTTCACTTTTGGGGGAGCCGGGATAGCCGAATGGTAGAGCGTTGGACTCTCAATGCTCGGGTCGTGAGGTCGAATCCTGACTGGGGCCAAATATTTGTGCTGGCCTTTTTCTCGTTGCCCCGTCTTTGATATCACCCTTACGTGGTGGAAAAGAACGTTAAACCCCTAAACACCCACCCACCCACCTTTCACCTTTGAGGTTTCCTTCTAATATTACACAAAGGCGGCGATAGGCCCACTGGGGGAAAAATCTAAAGAAGCGTAGGACTATCGACACGTAGGACTAATGACACGAAGGACTGACGAGATTTTGAGTAAGTGTAGGACTATCGACATGTAGGACTATCGACATGGAGGACTATCGACATGTAGGACTATCGAGAATTCGGACTATCGACAAGTAGCACTCGCGGCACAGGACCACGGGCACGCGGAACTGTTGACACGTAGGACTGTAGACTATAGCGACACGCACCCAAATGCAGTTTACTTCGCCCAGTTAGTAAACTGCACTCCCGGTTGCGAACGGTAGTGGCGCAAGCGCGACCCTGCTCTGAGAACGTTGGCGCCTCGCTTGCCCGCGTGAAAGAGTACGATTTTGTTTTTCTCGGATACATGTACATGGAAAACACGGCCTGTACACTGTGGGCACCCCTGGCCGAGTGACACTTGCTGAGGGCTATCAAGGCGTGCACATGGGAGCGGTGGTGTTGCCCTGCCCTCGGCTGATGCTCGGTGAAATCTAACCCTCTCGACAAATTAGATCTGGACAGGGCCACGTTCAATCCTTTGTCGCTCGGTCTTCGTTGGCCTGCCTGGATGAGCCCCCCCCCCCCCCCCCCCCAAAAAAAAAGAAAAGAAAAAAGAGCGGCCTGCAATGGAGAATGCACAACCCTCTTGATCTGCGTAACAACACTAGAACAGTCAAAGGCGACACTGTGGAGGTCACTAGCTGCGACACGCTGTGGAGCGCGTATGGGCTTTACCAAGCGCAGAGATATTACCTTGAACTGAACTGAACCGAACTAAACTGAACTCCTCGTAGATACCACACCTGCACTCCGACAGGGCGGGAGAGCCGTAGCGACGTAACCACATCTGCGCAGGAAACGGTTCGCTTGCATAGGGGGAAAAAGTGCATCTACATACGGGCTGTAAGTCTGTACATTCTGTCCACCAGTGGGCGGGTGAGACTTGTTCGGCACTTTCAAGGCGTGGACAGGGAGGCGGCGGTGCTGCTGGTGAAATTTAACTGGCTCAACAAATTAGATGGGGAAACACGACAACGCTAACGCCTTTTCCTTGTTTTACTGGTCGGGATGATGAGGATATCTCCGTGGACAGAAGTCGGTGAAGCCTTGCAATTTTTTTTTTTGGCGTCATTTGTGTGTGTGTGTGTGTGTGTGTGTGTGTGTGTGTGTGTGTGTGTGTGTGTGTGTGTGTGTGTGTGTGTGTGTGTGTGTGAGAGAGAGAGAGAGAGAGAGAGACAGATTTAACATCCTTTTCCGCCACATGACAGCGATACAAAAGAGGAGGCAACGAGGAAAAAGACCAGTGCGATTTCTTTCAACCCGGGATTCGAACTCATTTTTCACTGTTCTCACTATTACCTGGCCTGAAACTTTTTTAGAAAGCCAACACACAGCCAAAAACTGCCGTTTTTCACTCTGCACGCAAATTTTAAAAGGGGCGACAATTCTGTGCTATATTTAGCGGAACTGTTACCACATGCCCCAGCAGCTACGGCCAAAGAACACAAATGCAGGAGGTCTCAAAATGCCTCTATATTCCCTATTAACCTCAGGCATTATGGTCACCTCTAAAAATGCTTCAATCTAGAAAAAAAAAAAATTATCCGTGCACGGATCATTCATGAGCACGCACCTGACAGGAGTTTTTAAAAAAATGAATGTCTCCTTTCCTCTAGGGCCTCACTGGAGTAATGCTAGTCTACTTTCTGTTTAGGCCAGACAGCCGCTTGGTCCAAATGCGCTCGCGTCGCTGTTGCCGCTCTCCAGCGTGGGTAGGTGCGTGGGTGTTTGGGGGTTTAACGTCCGTTTCCACCACATACGGGTGATATCAAAGACGGGGCAACGATGAAAAACCCAGCACAAATATCTGGCCCCAGCCGGGATACGAACTCACGCCAGCGCAAAAAAGTCCCAGCTTCACTGGCGGTTTGCCTCTTGTTGCGGCCCCCTGGCATCGCACCTTGGGTTACAGTGTACAAAAATCACGAAAATCACGCTGTTTCATGACAACAAAAATCATTACAAAGTAGCACACTCGCCCAACAGGGTTCTCCAAAATAATAAACACCAAACATGACCCGACGGTCAATTTGTGTCCTTCCACCTACACGTGGCGTGTGACCTGCATGCTCAGTGTATGGGTAGCGGGTACCTGTGCACAGTGGTGGTCTTCAAGTGGAAACCAACTGTGGTTATTACTGACATGCTTCCAATAACACGCGCGGCGAAACAACGACGTTTCCCTTCGGCGTTCGTGGGCAAATTCGATTTCACACTGGCGTGTCTGCAGCCTGGTGCTTCATGATTTTTTGCTTCTGGGTTTTTCGGTGCACAGGCAATGCGTCTCTCTCTCTCTCTCTCTCTCTCTCACACACACACACACACACACACACTGTTTTGGCTCACAGGTGATAGTATGTGGCGACGGAAAGGTGATCCTCTGTGTGTGTGTGGGGGGGGGGGGGGGGGGCGCCAGCCACTACGGCCTCGGAAAGTAAACCAAAATGACGAGGAAGTGACGCTAGCAAACACACTTACAGGATCAATATCCCATCGTTCGACGCCCCTCTGCTGACAATACTAACTTTCCACAGCTCTCTTCAGCTTTTTTGTTGCGGTCCACAAAGCCAGAAACCACGGCCGGGTCGGGACACTACCAATAGTTCTAACTTCTGCCGCAAACACCAACGCATTAGGGGGGGAAATGCAGTCGCATTTAATGTCAAACCACAAAGATGGAGAGAGAGAGAGAGAGTGAGAATGAGACCGCGAGCGCGCGGTGGAAAGGTCTCAGAAACTGTTCTGGGACCAAATGGGAACAAGGCAAGAGAAAATCTGCGGTTTGTGGTGTCCAGCCGAATGAGGGAATGCGCCGTTGTAAACATAACAATTTTACAAGATTTGTTGCGCCATTCGGGCAATTGTTGTATAAAGCTTAGAAAGAGAAGTTTGCATGCGGACGGACGGGAGAGGAAGAAAGAAAGAAAAAGAGAATGAGTCAAGCGTACACGGTCCAAAACCTCAAGAACACCTGTAGCTTAACAAAAATACAGGGTGGGTGGGTGGGGGTTTGGGGGTTTAACGTCCTTTTCCACCACATACACAAAAATACAGAAAGAGAGAGAGAGAGAGAGAGACAGACAGACACAGAGACAGACAGAGAGACAGACAGACAGTGTGTGTGTGTGGGGTGGGGGGGGGTGGGGGTGTGTTTAACGTCCTTGGGTGATATATGGGTGATATCAAAGACGAAGCAGCGAGAAAAAGGCCGGCACAAGTATCTGGCCCCAGCCAGGAATCGAACTCACGACCCAAGCATTGCCAGTCCAGATCTCTACCGCCGGCTCGACCCTCCCGGCTCCCAAGAGGTGTATGACATGAAATCCGACAATCACTTTCTTCTGTCAGCCTACTTCTTGTAAATGACACCTAGGCAGTTTAGTGTATTACTTCTAAACCAATCAACCAACAACTCGTCATTGTCAGTTCGGCCTGACAAAACACACACACACACACACACAGAACCAAACAGCTTAAAGGTCACACGTTAACACCTAGCAAATGCTTCATCTGGAAATGAGTGCTTCTAATATCATTGCTTTTCCGACAAACAAAAGAAATACACGAGGGCGCGTGTGTACTGAGCCAGACGGATACAGGATAGTCTATAAGCCTGGTTTGTTGGGCCATCTCCCTACGTCAAGCGATGCGCGACCAGACAGATAAATATACAGCACCAAACCAATAGCCCCAACCCACACAGCACGCGCCTTCTCCCTAGAGGAGAGTGACGTCACAGTCGACGCGACCTGTGCGTAGCGGCGAGCCGCCATGACCACGCACGATATATTTTCAGGCAGACAAAGCGGTACACAATAACCGTGTTTGTAACGAATTGCTTGCGTCCTGCTGTTATTATCAGCGCAACAGATTATATGGGTTACACCAATCACTGCGCTTCTAACAAACTGCTCTACGTCTTGGTGTTGTTATCGGCGCTACACTGACCAATCACTGCGCTTGTAACAGATTGCGCAGATCCTGCAAATTGTTACCAGCGCAACAGAACGGGGGACACTCATCACTGTGCTTCAAACAGATTGCTTACATCCGCTGTTATCAGTGTTGTCGAGAGATGAATAACTAAGAGTTTGTCGGCAGAGGATGCCATAGGCCACTGTCCGCGTCCCGGCGGCGAGCGTTTGCGTGTCTGTCTCGTTCCCGCTTGCGGTTACCGCGGCCCGGGACATCCCGAGCTTTTGCGGATTATCAGTCAAGCGTGACGTTGGGAACGGAGGTTATACCCCAACCACCAGCAATGCGAATAATTGCTGTGGTCAGTCGCACCAATCACCGCGCTGACCCCCCCCCCCCCCCCCCCCCCCCCCCCCCCCCCCCGCAAAGAAAGAGTACTCTCAGATGGTCGTATCTCGGCAAACCTGACACCATTGCCTGTGACCAGCTCTTAGTTATCCAGCTCTTGGTCTTGCGTAAATTGAGCACACCAATCACCGCGGTGATACACCCCCCTCCTACCCCCACCCCCCACCCCCACCGCGCCCAACAGTATCTGCCTATTAAGGACACATCCCTCGTAGATTATGGTGCATCCGGGGTAGACATCGGCCATCAATCAAAGTCCAATCAAAAACGCTAACCCAGAAATAGGTGCTCCGCAGGCAAACCACTGCGAATCTTAGTGGGCGTTTTCCTTATTAATTCTCTGCTTATTGAGCGCAAAATTAATCTGTCGTCTGCCCTGATCATCAAAGGCTGTCAGAGGCAGAAGATGAGATGGAAAATAAACGATACCAGCAGGAGACAATGAACACAAAGGAATTACGCGCGAGGAGATTTGCCCAACCCCTGCCGTCCGCTTCTTCGTATCAACAGTCCTCTGAAACCGACACCCCTGCTGTGAAGCGAATGAAAACACGTCCCCCGCCCTCAGTTCTTCAGTAACACACACACACACACACACACACACACACACACACACGCACGCACGCACGCACGCACGCACGCATGCGCGCGCGCACACACACACACACACACACGCACGCACGCACGCATGCGCGCGCGCACACACACACACACACACACACACACACACACACACACACACACACACACACACACACACTTACTTGGCACACACGCACGCACGAACACTGGCAAACACACACGTGCGCGCGCCCGCGCGCAAAGTCATCTCACACCGGACAGAATGATCGTCTTTTCGATAAGCTATATGTGATCACTGAATCTTTAAAACGGCATTCATTATAAACCGATGAACAACCAATACATATTCAAAGTCTAGGGACTTTCCCGTGTCTTTGCTATTAAACCACAAAACTAAACGATTTCAATGCTGTCGACGCACCAAAATTAGCTGCGCATTTACAAACCCTCAGCGTCTCCCAGATTCACATCAAAATCCTATTTCCTGTTACCCGCAGGGACCCATTCCAACTAAATACCCATACGGCATCACGTGACACGAAGCAGTCCACTCAATTCACGTCCACAAGCACCTCCAGGCACACATCACCGCCCAAAAGCAGACCCAGAATTGGGCAATCTACTCTCTCTCTCTCTCTCTCTTTCTCTCTCTCTCTTTTTTTTTTTTTTTCTCTTTCAGGTTTCAGGCCCCCAAAAAGTGCAGCGAGGCAAAGCATTTGAGTGTCCACTGGCCGGCTCACTCACTGGCCCTCTGACGTAACTGTGCCCTTCTCCTCCAGCAACCCGCAGCAGCGGCAGTAGCAGCCGTGAAGGCCAAACCAGAACCAGAGGGGCCTCTTTTATTTGGCTCACGTGTTTGACTATTTCCAAAGCAAGAATTAGAAAGTAAAAAAAAAAAAAAAAAAAAAAATGTTCCCAGTGTAACTATACAGCGTAGAATACAGAGTGTCATGGTGGGGGTGGTGGGATGTGTGTGTGTGTGTGTGGGGGGGGGGGGGGGTACTGTACATATCTTAAAACACGGAAACTGGAAAGCAACTTCTGAATTGATGCCTGTTTACTTCCCTTTGTTGACAACTTGTCTCCCTTTAACGCCTCTGCATACATAGCGGCAACAAATAATTCGGTTAATTCGAAAGGATCTGTCTGAAAAATGTCTCATAACTCAATTTACCGTCTATCATCGTGTCAAATTTGGTGCCTGCGGTCCGTTCTGGTGTTTACCGATCCTGAGAAAACGCCAATGGTAAACAAGACAGACGATAGACAGACGACATGCGACGACGGGCCATAACGTAGACTAACTTTGTTTACACATGTCAGACAAGTAAAAGCCAGGGGGGGGGGGGGGATCCATTCCGGCTAGAACCCGTAATTTTGGAACACTGCTGGACGACTGCGCATTTCACTTCCGCCGTATGCCTTATGATAAAGTTTATTAACAGTCACTCTGGACATGTCATCGTTCAAAACAAACCTAGACAACACTGTTGGTTGTCTGCAATTTTCTGAACCCCCCCCCCCCACCCACCCCCTCGCAAAAAATGAAAAGGGATCTAAGGATTTAACGATACACTCAGGAACGAACCACAACACCTGTCGCACTCATTAAACTCTTTGAAAATGCGTTCATCAGCCATAATGATAAAGTTCCAAGTAATTCCAGAAAATTCCTGGCTGCCTGCACACTTCATCCCAGCAAAGGACAGACAGCGGTCCCAGGATCTTCTCATTCACTCAGGAACGAACCACACCACTTCTGGTACCCTTTACACTCGCTGGGCATGTTTTCGTTCGCCTTATGATAAGGTTCACCTCCACACAAACCGTACAAAAGGGAGGTCGGTCACAGCCTGTGTCTTACCTACAACAGAAACAGAGAACACGATCAGGCTTCAGAGGGTCCCTCCATGCCTCTCCCCATGCTACCCAGGCCAAGCCCTTCTACTGGCTTCAAGCTCTAGTGCCATGTCTAGATAGTGTGTTTGGTGAGGCGTCAACGTTTCATGGGGCAGTCTTTCGTACTACGTATCGCGGAGAAAATATAATCAGGGTGAGTGGGTGGGTGTTTGGGGGTTTAACGTCCTTTTCCACCACATATCAAAGACGGGGCAACGATGAAAAAGCCAGCACAAATATTTGGCCCCAGAAAATGTAATCAGGACTTACTGACCAGATACATAATACTTAACATCTAGAACTACCAGAAATGCAAGATCATTGGTGCCCATGGCTATTAGAGCTGCAAACTCAAGTAGAACGCGCGCGCGCGCGCGAGAGAGAGAGAGAGAGGTGGGTGTGTGTGGACTGAGGAGAAAGAGCAGAGCGAGTGAATGTGTAGAGTGAATGCCGGAAAGAGTGTTCAATGTGATAGTAAGTATTCTGTATTTCATGGCAACCATTGCTCTCTGCAATTCCGTTTCTTCTCAGCGTTAAACCCCAAACACCCACCCACCACCACCCGTTTCTTCTCAGCGTTAAACCCCCCAAACACCCACCCACCCCCACCCGCTTCTTCTCAGCAAATTCAGTATTTTCACAACTTTTTACTGGTTAAACCTTTTCAACGAACGTTTCTGTACGTATCTCATTCCGAAGTACAAGTTTACGCTATTGATTGGCGTCACATTTTCCTACTTTTTCATGAGGGTATAATATATATATCTCTTATAATATAATATATATATAATATAATATATATATAGCACACATCTCCTAGATCTAGGGAGCGCTCTCAGCTTTACTTACTTCCCCTATTTTCAAATTGACCTGATTGAGCGCATGTTTTCGGCTTTAGCGACGCCTTTGTTCCTATTATATATATATATATATAACAGGGTCATTTCGATACTTTGCGTGTATTCACGCTTTTTTACTAAAATTTTCACTTATGCCGAGAGCGCAAAATTAATATCTATAGTTGACCAAAACGTTAGTTAAGTAGCTTTTAATGATTTATCCCCCCCCCCCCCCAAAAAAAAAAAAAAAAAATAGTAAACTAACAAATTTCCAAAGAATCCCCAAAAAGTCGCTAGCAACTGCAGCGCCAACCCCGAACACACACTGAACCAATTCGCCTCCGTCTCAAGCAGGCCGTGAGCAGAAACCCCAAAGAACGTCTGACGCCCGTAAATAACACACACGGCGGAAGCAGCCATTGTGAAGTACAACAGACCAGGCCTCGCTGACCCCAGCAGCGGAAGGGTCGAGACATTTCATCAGCCTCGTCCGGGACGCTGGGGTGGTGTGCGGTCACCAGTGCACGATTTACGCCACCTCGGCCGATTGCTTCTGGTCGAGATCAGATCCTTCCTGCTCGGCGTGTGTGTGTGTGTGTGTGTGTGTGTGTGTGTGTGTGTGTGTGTGTGTGTGTGTGTGTGTGTGTGTGTGTGTGTGTGTGTTCTCAGTGGTGACCACGGCATGATGGATTGCAGAGTAACGCCTTGAGCCATCCCATGCTGAAACGGTTTTAGAAGACCTGGAAGAACTGTAGAGCTGGGTCTCTGTTTAAAAGCTGTCCTGATCACCATCTGACACCTTGCTCCCTCCCGTGGTTCACCTTCCTGGCAATGAAACTCTACAGTCATCTGAAAAATGGGCGCAAGCGGTTAGCAAACCAACAGCGCTTAGGCCCTTTTCCCAGATGAGAGCAGACAGAACTGTGGCTTGAGATTCAGCGGAAGGAATGAGATCTAACGAAAATGAAATCGTGTCCACCTGCACCGCCTCAGTGACTGACTAACACCAAAGACATGTTTCCAAGATCTTTGCTAACACTTTGTTCTATAACCACAGCAGCACCGAAAAGAAAGATTATACCTGCTATGTTTACCAGAAACCTCTGACAGCAGAACTGTACAGTCAATGCTAGGGTCGTGAAGTCCCCGCTGGGAGACAAATTAGCATGTTGTTCCTAGTCCTCTTTGACCCGTTCTTGATAAATGGTGGAAAATGACGAGACACTCGCAAAACAAACTACCGACAACCTGTTCAGGGCCCGCATGTAAAAGTCGAGGTTAGGGATTTTAGCTCAGGGTTAGAGTCTAACCTCGAACTAAACTAGCTCTAGGGTTTTAAAAAAAAATTCTTTTGTTGTTGTTGTTTAACCAGGAAGCGGGTCCATTCCACCACGATGCACAAGCCGTTAGAGAAGAATTTTTTTCTACCTTTCTTCGCTTCCTTTTTTCTTTAATTTAATTTTGTTTTGGGGGTTTCTTTTGTCCTGGTCTGGGTTAGGCCCGTAGCCGTGGGTTAAATTAACCTCGACTTTTACATTCGGGCCCTGGTTGATATCCATGGAAGCCCGTTGTGAACAGAACTCGAGATTTCGGTATTAAGGTCTCAGTGACAACTGGTAACTGACCCTTACACAATATTTCTTTCAACCGGACAGGAAACACCGCGCTAGAGACCTTGGTGGGTTCGCCTCAACGGCTAACGATCTCTGGGAAGAAGTCAATCCCAACCCCAAACATGTCTCAAGGGTTTCTTGTGTTTGCCCTGGTCGTCGCCATCGTCTTGTTGGGCGATAAACGGGAACACTCTTCTCCCATCCGCTTGGTTTGCTCTGGCGGGTGTTGTGGTCTGATTTAGGACCTCCCTCCCCGACCGCCGGACAGCAGACGGTTAAAACCCTAGTCCGCTTTGCCTCCACGGCCCACTAAATCTGTCTGGGTGTTCTCGCCTCTCCTTCCGAGACCGTTCTCGGTCTTGTCGAGGTCCGTGCGTTTGTCTGTGTCCTGCCACTATACAGTGATTAGTCCGTCCGCTGCTCACCCATTCTGCACCTTCAGAGCCACTAGCCCGTCTCCTGCTCCGGAAACTGTCCGGAGCGGGGAAGGAGTTACTGGCTGTGAAGGCACATAATGCTAGCTGACGGAGAATGATAGTGATCGGGTCTCGCGACTCTCTTTCGAAGAATTTTGTCTTGTTCTTGATCTTGGCGAAAAGTCTTGTGAAGCACGTCTGCACGCCTGAAGGCAAAAAGCACATCCTGAACATCCTGGGATTTGTTAGTCACGAAAAGGAACGGGTGGGTGAGTGAGTGAGTGAGTGAGTGTGGGTTTTTGGGGCTTAAAGCCGCGCAAGCACCAAAGACTAATTTGCGGCTAAATGTGCCTGCACTACGTGAAAAAAAAATGTAATGTTGGACAACTGATATGCAACCGGTCTACGGGCCCGGGCAGCATAAACCTAGGACATGCAGGAGACGCTGCACCTTCATGCTAATTTCTCGAACTCCCGATTACAAAAACTGAAAAGCGTAGAAAACAAATAGCAATTACAACTAGGTAAAACAAAGAAACTGTATTCCAACCACACTGACTACACAACTACGTACCATGAAGTTGAAACCCACAATACTTCTCGTGCCAATTTACTTTTACCCATTTTCTGGGATTTGTTATCCAAGAAAACGACTAAATTGTATTCGAGCAGTATCGACCATCCCAAATCTACGTACAAGGAAATTAAACGACATCTAACCATTACTTCAAGCGCCGGCACGTGGATCGATACAGGGGAGGGGGAGGGGGGGGGAGGGGGCAAAAACTCATTCACAAAGTTGCAAAGTCGACTCCTGAAATGGTGACCACGCAGGCAATTTTGTCAGCCCAATGTCAGACGTGGGGCGACGACTGTGTGGGTGTGATAAAGCCTGTCTGGTGGTCACTACCTGGTCACGTCCACACCCACAGGGGTGTAGTCACAATGGACGGGAGTGTTTCCGGTGCTACTCCTCTTCAAAACTAGCACCGCTGTTACAGGGCGACTTTACAAGACTGTGTGAAAGTGCATGTGTAATTAAAGACACTTGCTCACTTTGTGTGTGTGTCTGTATGTATGTATACAACTTCCAACCATTCACATTCAATCAGCCTCCCGCAGTACCTCCGTCCGCATCCACCAGTACTGAAGAATCAAGACTGAAGCAATGACAAGTTTTAGTTTAGTATTCAAACGAGAGAAAAAAAATGAAACGACGAGAATACGAAGTAGCATAGGGTCTGACGGAGAAAGAGGTAACGGCAGGACGTTGTCGACGTTGTCGTAGACGTGGATGAGATCAGAGACGATGCTGTGGGGATGGCGCAGAAACGACCAGACGAAGAACAAGGCCTCTAGCGACGAAGATGTGGATGGTCTCTAGCGCGACCGACTTAGCTGGGGAGTATCGGTCCGCGTGAGACAAGAGATGTGTAGAACCGACTGTTGCGTGTGGACGCAGTGTTCCAGAACAGTAGCATCAAGTGTTTCCACTTTTCAAATATGAATAGCGCCGAGTGTTTCCGACGAACTTCGGTCTGTCGGTGTGAAACTGAGAAAGGGGCCGTATACCAACCAGAGCCCGTATGTAATAGTCGAGGATAGGGCTTTTAGCTCCGGGTTAAAGTTTTACCTCGAACGAAACTAGCTCTAGGGTTAAATTTTCTGTTGTTTTTTTGTTTTAAATCAGGAAGCGGGCCTATTGCAGGAAGGTGCCTGAGCCCTTATAGAAGGATTTTTTTCTTCCCTTCTTCGCTTCCTTTTTTATTTAATTTTGCTTATTGGGTTTCTTTTGTCCTAGTCGGGTTAGGCCCGTAGCCGTGGGTTAAATTAACCTCGACTTTTACATTCGTGCCCAGACAACGACTTTGACTAACTACAATGTGTCACTACAATGCAAAGACGTGCGCATGCCCATATTTCAACACACATGGCTTTGCGTGAGAGCAACCCCCCTCGGAACTGTTCAAGCGGAGGTAGCACCGGAAACACTCCCCGTTCATTTTTGACTACCCCCCCCCCCCCTCTCCACCCACCCTGTACGTGTCGACGTCTTCACACAAGCAGTCGCCCACCCTTCCCTTGTCCCTGACGGTTCTCTGTGATTGTGTCGGTTCTGGTCACTCTATGACTTCTGTCGCCTGGGGAGCCGGTAGAACGCCGAGCTGCCCCCCCCCCCCCCCCCCCCCCCGTCGCTGCTCGTTTCTGGTCAGGGTCAATCTAGATGTGACTTCTTCTGTGGCCTGGGGAGCCGGGGTTCAGTGCCCAGCTGGACAGCGCTGGACTGTTCAATCACGGGGTCGTGAGTTCCATTTCCGGCGTGTGCTAACTTTTTTTTTTTTCCACGCTGTCCTTGTCTTTTGTTGTATCCCTTACGTCGGGAGTAAAGACGTCCCCCCCCCCCCCCGTCTCCCCACCACCCCACCCCCTCAACGTTTTTAACGAACCAATTACCCATCTCTCGCCTTCTTGTCCGGAAACAGGGGCAATATTCACTGTCTTTAGAGGCTGTACGGACATTCAGGAAGCTCTCCTGAGCTGGCGACCCAACACTGAAGATATTAAATTCCTCCCTGTGGTCATTTGACATAGCGCACGTAATCAGCAGCAGGGGCTTCGGTGGCCCTCGCGACGAAAACTTACGGGAAACGGATTCGCCTACGTATATCATGTACTACGCAGAGCACCATCTGGGAATCACTGAATGGGACGGGGATGGGGGCGTTGTGGGATTTCGAGAACTCTCTCTCTCTCTCTCTCTCATTTATATGTGTGTGTGATCTCTTTGTAGTTTAGTTTTCCTAGTTTAGCAAGGACAAGATGGAAGACAGGTCGTTGTACCTTTATCTTTTTATCCTTGGAAAATAAAGCTTCGTTCGTTCGTTCGTTCTCTCTCTCTCTCTTGTTGTTGTTGTTTTTGTTTTGTTTGTTTGTTTGTTTTTAATGAGTGCAGTGTTAACATGTATGTGACATTTGTGACACAGGTGGCTGTGATGTATGTATGTCGATTTTTTTTTTTCCAATGCCCCTAGTGGGTGGGAAAATAAACTTGACTTGACTCGACTCTCTCTCTCTTTCTTGTTGTTGTTGTTTTTGTTTTTTTGTTGCTGTTTTTATGAGTGCAGTGTTAACATGTATGTGACATTTGTGACACAGGTGACTGTGATGTATGTATGTCTATCTTTTTTTTTCCCTAGTGCCCCTAGAGGGTGGGAAAATAAACTTGACTTGACTTGACTTGACTTGACTCTCACTCTCTCTCTCTCTCTCTCTCTGTGGAGCCGGGAGAGCCATATGGCCCGGTAAAGCGTTGGACTCTCAATGCACGGTTCGTCAGTTCGATTCCCAGGTGGGGGCCTAATATATGTGCTGGCCTTTTTCTCGTTCCCCTGTCTTCGGTATCACCTTTGCGTGGCGGAAAAGGACGTTAAACTACCGAACACCCAACCATCCTCTCTCTCTCTCTCTCTCTCCGATTGTAGCAACAGCTGACTGAAAATTAATCACTGTATTGTTAAATCATTTTCGTTGGAAAATAAATTCTCTCTCTCTCTCTCTCTCTCTCTCTCTCTCTCTCACTCACACACACACACACACACACACACACACACACACACACACACACACACACACACACACACACACACAAGCATACAGCATATTTAAAAAAAATTAAATCCATAAGATTTACAACAGATGTAGATGTGACAGAAATGCCCATTGCGCTACCATATAATACCCTTTTTCGGGCATCACCCAGACCGAAAGCACTAACGAAGGTAAAGTATTAACACGGCTACATCTCAGTATCACATCAGATTATTTATATTTATAGCCGGGTCTCTTTCCACCCACGGACGTATAGAGATGGACGCACCGCAGTGCCGGAAAAGTGTCGCCGCCGCGCGCCATGTTGCTAGTACCTGGAAGTGCCAGCTGTTTACATAGCGCGCATAGCATTGGCCAGACGCTATCAGCTGTTTACATAGCACGCATAGCATTGGTCCGCTTTATCTTACGTCACATTTCTGATGACGTCTTTCTAAAGAACTTTGTATTTCGAACGAGGCGTCCTATACACAGAGCCTCTGAGTTCTGGTATTAGTAAGATGGCCGCGATAGCGACACTCGCAAGCAGCGGTGGCAGCGTGCGGCGGTGCGTCTATCTCTTTACGTCTGTGTTTCCACCAGGTCCGGCAAACGAACTCGACGAAGACGACGACGCGATCCGCATTAAGTCGCGAGGGTCGGCGTGCATCCTTCGGCTGTCCCAGTAAAGGCAGAAACCTCATTACCTATATTAACATCACCAATAATCTGATCTCTCGCGTCCCCGAGACTTCGTTAGCGAGCGACAGCGCCGGCTCGTGCAAGATGGCGGCGTGCCGGCCTCAGGGAGACTGGTCATCAAATCTCGTGCACGCGAGACGTGGTTTCGGAATCAGTCGTGACGCTCAACAAGTTCTCCGGTTCGAAAAAACAAAACAAAACAAAAACCGCGATTACAAAAAAAGGAGACGTACAAGGATCTGGCAGGATTGCCAATCCCACGGTTCCTCTTCTTCGTCCCCCATCCTCCATTTTTACCCGCTGTTGCTTTTGGCCGTTAAAGCCGTTTCCTGTGGACGCGAGGGAGGTCGCCATTTGCATGATGCGGCAATTTCGCGCTATTCGTGCCTTCAGCACGCTCACATAATTGACCCATGACCCCAGACGGAATGGGGGGGGGGGGGGGGGGAGAGATCCGACGTCCGCGCGAATCTCCGACAACCTCCCTGGAATGCTGGATGAAATGGACACTGCTCAAGGATGGTCACCCGGCACGGTCCACTCAGGAGTCACGGGAGATTGGTTTACTCGCATCCCGTGTCGCCAGCAATCACTCGTGGTGGAGAAGTGAGAGCTCGACGGTCAGCTCTCATCTTCAATATTCCGCCCGACTGGTGACCTTCCATTGCGAGGCCTGGTTCTGTGCGCTGAGCACCAGTTCTGACACAAGACCTGTGAACCTCCCTTGGCGACGCTGGTGCGAGTGAGTGAGTGAGTTTTTGAGGCTTAACGCCGCGCAAGCCACAAAAACTGATTCGCGGCTTATTGTGTCTGCACTACGTGAAAAAAAAACACACAACAACAAAAATGTAACGTTGGGCAGCCGATGCAAACTGATCTACGGGGCAATATAAACTTAGGACATGCAGGAGACGCTGTACCTTCATGCTAATTTCTCGAACTCCCGATTACACAAAAAGCGTAGAAAACAAATAACAATTACAACTAGGTAAAACAAAGAGAAATACTAAGCGCATATACAGCAAATATTGCAACTTATCATCTCCTAGGCGCAATAACCCAGTTCGCAGCATATTGCGACGTTGGTGCTCAGAAAAGCAAAAGCCCACTGGGTTGACCTGAACCCTACAGGCAAACCCCACATCCCTGCTACATTATAGAGGTGGGTGTTTGCGTGCCCGTATGGCACATGAAAACACGATTAAATGGTTTTAGTTTTGACAGTCTGCGAGAACCTGTGCTGAACCCAAAATGGTTCTAAACTAGTTTTATGAACGCAGGAAAGGCCGAAGCAACAACTACAGACCCATACGCTTAAGTCAAACACGCTTAAGTCGAACTTCGGATACGTCGAAGCAAAAAGTTTTTCCCGGCCAAACTTGCTCTTTGTATGACTAAATTTTCCACGGATAAGTCGAACGAGTACTCAAAAACGGATAAGTCAAAACTCGGTTATGTCAAACGAAATCTGCAATTTTAGCCTCGGATAAGTCGTACCAGTCGCTAGCACGGGAATTTTTTTTTTTTCCCCTTCTGATGCATTAGCGCCAAAACACGGCTTGCACGGAGATTTTACATTTTCCGTGCAAGTGCAGGTTGACAGTGTTGTGTGTCCTGCGGGCCTTAGGCTGGTTACCTTGGGTGGTAGAACACGAAATTGGCGAGAAACACGTGCAAGAACAGAGCTAGGCGTGAGATCTGACCCTGTGCCCCTGATCTCTGAGGTTTTTGTCGCCAGTGTTAAGGTGATTCGGAGGGTAAGCAGTGAGTTATTTACTTATTCCTGGTGTGTGAAATGTGTGTGTGTGTGTGTGTGTGTGTGTGTGTGTGTGTGTGTGTGTGTGAGTGAGAGAGAGAGAGAGAGAGAGAAAGAAAGAGAGAGAGTTTGCCGGTTGGTGCCTTTATAGTTGGATCTTTCTGCTATTTGACTGCGTGTGTTTATATGACGTTGCACTAGAATTTATTGAGCACATGCGATCATATGACTGCGAACGCGCGCGCGCACACACACACACACACACACACACACACACACACATACACACACACACACACACACACAGATGACGCTGCTGATCTTACAAGCAGAATAAGAGTCCGTGAAACTAGAAAAGAAGAAGAAAACATAAGCTGGAAACTTATCACCGTTTGGTGCCAGGCAGCTTTCATGTCAGAACGAAACGGCCATCAGAAAAACTTGGCTTTCTCTTTCCTCTGCATTGCATGTGTGACTATGGTAAGACCAAGCCAATACTCTGAACTGAAAGTGAACTCAAAGTGAACAAAATAGCTACGGAGATTCGATGATATGGCAGCTTACACGAGCGTATTGAATATAACAAATCCTAGCAGTAAGGCTCAGTATAGTTAGCACCCCTGGGCCGTACTGGGCAAACTATTCAAACGCATGCACACTCGTTTAGTAGAGTTCGCCTGCTTATATCGGTTTAGGGTTAGGTTTAGATTTAGGGTTGGGGTTACCTTGTGGTAATGGTGCAATCGCTATGTTGTTTAGACGGTCACAGTGCATTTATTTTACAGCAGGTGCAGATGACACAAGGGGGCGAACTATACCAACGCAGCAGCAGTAAGCTCATGTTGACCAGGGAAAATAAATTTCAGTTTCCAAACTGAATCAGGGGGTGAAAAGGTGCAACTCGCTTAACTCGAAGCTAGAGTCGAAATTCGACCTTATCCGTCGTCACGGATAAGTCAAACTTCGGATACGTCGAACAAAAATCCATTTCCCCTGCGAATTTGACTTAAGCGTGTTCGACTGTATCACCTTACCAAGTTCCGTGTTTGCTGAAAATAAGCAATGTCCAGGGTCTAATTTCTGAAACATTCACAGAATCTTATGATCTCCACCTTTAAGAGGTCCTTAAAAAAAAATAGCATTTCTAAAAACGTTTATTAACAAGCCAGATTTCTGGCGTTTGGGGAACGTTCGGCCAACACATAACTTTGTGAAACCTTCACTGTGATCCAATGACCCCAACTTTCAAATGGCTCTCAAGACTTTCATGTTTTTTGTTTTTTTGTGTGTGAAATTTTCCTAATATTTTTAATACTTCAAAAGTAATCAGCACCCAAAGTTGCATGTGTCTGGCGACATAAGTTCCTTAAGAAGTGCTTTTAGCACAGACAGGGGCAGGTACATAAGTGATAATACAAACACGCACGCACGCACGCACGCATGCATTAACACACACACACACACACACACACACACACACACACACACACACACACACACAACGACAGGCAACAACACTCTGCCAGCACGACTGGACAATGTCTACACTGACAGAACAATACCAATAAGAACAGTAGTTGCACCTAAACCTTTTACTCGTGTGACCTCATGCAGCATTTTTTTTTTTTTTTTAAAGGACGCCAGCCGAGAGGGCGGGAAGGAAAACGGCTACTCATTAATTCAAGAATAACTTAAGGAAGCCCTCGAATTTCGAATGGGGCAGCTGTGAACGGAAGCCAGATGGCACTTACAGTGTAACAGGAGCAGACGAAGAACTCAGGGTCGAGAGAAAAGGAAGTCATACAGCATGTACAAGACCTGATCATGACCTAGTTCACCCAGGCTGCTTGGCTTTCCTTGTTACGATTCTTAATCATATATTTAATTGGGGGAGAGGTAACAGGGGGGGGGGGGGGGGGCGGTAGGAGAAGAATGGAGGGGTGTTTGTTTGCCCTGTGTGTGTGTGTGTGTGTGTGTGTGTGTGTGTGTGTGTGTGTGTGTGTGTGTGTGTGTGTGTGTGTGTGTTATTCTGTTTCTTGTTGGTGGTGGTGGTGGTGATTTTTGTTTTGTTTTGGGTTTCTTTGCTTGCTTGCTTTTTTGTTGGGGGGGGGGGGGGGTAAGGTGGAAGAGGTGTATGTGTGTGTGTGTGTGTGGGGGGGGGGGGGGGGCTCACTGCCAAAATAAGGTCTCTCAAATTCCGTCTCGATCAGGAGTGCCACAGTCCCACCACAAACACATGGTCTCGTTTTAAGCGACAGCCCAGCAGATGTTACGGTCTGATGCAGGATACGCCAGAACAAAGACTTCTAGTTCAATTACAGAATTCTATGAATATATACAAATATAACTATAAGTACGTCATGCGTATCGACTCTACAATGGATACCGGCCAGCATCCTTTCACCAGGGACCAGAAACACACGACGAGACTTCACCGATAACGCTCAAGCAAATCAAAGCAAATGGATTCCCCGAGTCTTCCGTTTGTAGGGATGACACTCAGACAGAACACCATCATCTGCCAAAAAAGGAACCAAGCCCCGTACCATTTTCCACGGCGCTTAGGCCGTTTTCCCTATGACGACGGCAGCAGAGATACAGAAATGTCGGGACGAGTCCGCACCAACGCGGCTATGACAACCCGTCTGATCCTTGATAACAAGGCCCGTCCCAGTGGGCGCACGCGAACCTGAACGACGGGGCCCGCATAAAATGAAATAGAAAATTGGGAGGAATTACTGCTGTGCTCATCCGCATGCCCTCCGCGGCGGTGGCCTAGGGAACAAGCTGCTGGTGCTCCCGATGTCTGCTCCTGATTGAATCGCCCCAAAAGGTGGGGGGGGGGGGGGGGGGAGACGGTCGGTGGTCTAGTGGTTAAGAGACTTGTCACCAGTGCGAGAGATCAGGGGTTCGAGTCCCACTCGGGGCAAAGAAGTTTTCCTTCTCGTATGTGGCACCGTTCATTCGGGCCGATCGTCGCGGGTTCTCTCCGGGTACTCCGGTTTCCTCCCCCTCTGCTTTGGAAATGTTCAGCCCACCAAATTTAAAAAAATAAATGCAATTCTAAATTCCGAAGTTTAAATAGCTGAGCTGACCCTTCGCACCATGTGATTGTAATGTGTCTACGTCCAGTGTGTGAGAGAATGCGTGTGATTCACGTGAGCGTGTGTGTTGGGTTCAGTTCGGGGCGCTTTGAGCCGATTCATGAAATTGGGTAAAGTGCCTATACAATACTCATTATTATTATTATTATTATAATTATTTATTAAGAGACGCATATAACCAAGAGCTGGTCACGGGCCATGAACCCGGGTTCTCCCACACAGACGGGATTTTTCTCGGCGAAGCGCCGCGATTAAGCTGGAGCGTTAACAGTCTCGGGACAGTCACGGACACGCCGGTCACTCGGTGGGGCATGGTGGTGACTGACCACACCACTGTTGGAATTGTCGGTGGTTGTACAGCCTCCGGTACCAAAGTCACGCTTGACTGATAATCCCCTAGTCTCGGGATTTCCCGAGCCGCGATAACTGGAAACGGGACCAGGCAGACACCAAACAGTTCGCCACGTACGCGAACATTGTCAATAGCCTATCACAGCCTGTGACCAGTTCCTATATTGCGGCTCTGAAGCGTATCAAGGCCGCTCTTCATAAATCAGGGGGGGGGGGGGGGGGGGGGGGGTGGGAACAACAACAACAACAAACGTACACAACGGTAAACAAACAACAACAACAAAAACAAAAACCCAGAAACTGTGTCTACGGGAGGATCACTCCAAGAAAACGGCTAGCAACGATGGAACAGAATGAAGATTTCGCACACGACGACTGTTCCGACTAGAGTTGTAGCGCGGCAGCGGGGACGGAACTCTTGTCACGGCTGTAGTCGCAGCTCGGGCAGAATGAGTTAACATGTCCCGCGCTCTCTTCACCTTGCTGTAATGGACGATTATAATGGAGGACTAAGCGGCAGCGGAAAAAGCGTTCGCCTACAGTGTCTTCTCTTGATCCGCTGCCCAGGGCACTCAAGGCGCAGAGGTAACGATAGAGCAGACACCCTCGCCGGCCAGGTAAGCATCATGCATGGCCTGCGCCTGGGAAGATCAGAAGTGGTGAGGAGCCTGAGACGCACGTTGCATGAGCCAAACCTCGTTCACTATACAACAGGCCGCTTAACGGAGCAGAGGTGTGCAAAGAGGCGACGGTCGACCCTAAGAGGGCACGACAGGACCCAAACGACACTGGAACAGTCTTAAAGACGACAATGGGCAGATCACTCAGAGCGCGTATGGGCTTTTCCGAGCGCAGAGAATCTGAACTGAGTAACAGAAGAACTGTCGGTGACTCGTTTGCGTCTACATGCAGATTGTGAAGAATTGTATAGAGGATTTTTGAGAACATGCCCGGCACCCTCTCCACGGTTCTCCACTGAGATTGGATCGGGTCAAGCGTGGTTCCCCCACCGCACAAATTTGTCTATCTAAGGCCCCCCCCCCCCCCCCCACACACACACACACACCCGGCTCAAAATGAGTCCAGATTTTCATGTTCGGCATACAACTGAACTCCAGTCCCTGGCGTCTGCAATCCTAGAGCCACCAAGGAGGCATTGTTCCTGGCGGCCCTGCCACAACTGAACGTGCTCAAACGACCATAATTGTTCTGCCAAATAACGGCGCACGCATGTCTGCGCAGGCCAGTTAGTAACCCCGACATTTCTGCACTTACGGTTTTAAGGCTTCAGCTGTAAGTATAATTGACAAGGATTTAGGTTGTTTTGTTTGCGCGCGCGCGCGCGTGTGTGTGTGTGTGTGTGTGTGTGTGTGTGTGTGTGTGTGTGTGTGTGTGTGTGTGTGTGTGTGTGTGTGTGTGTGTGTGTGTGTGTGTGTGTGTGTGTGTGTGTTTTGGGGGGTAGTGTTCTTGTGTTATTGTCTGTTGTTGCTTTTAGTTTGTTGTTGTTGTTGTTGTTGTTGTTGTTGTTGTTTTGTGGTTTGTGGTGTTTTTTTTTTTCGGTTTGGATTTTTGTTGTTTTTTTGTTTGGCTGGCGTTGTTTTGTTGTTGTTTTTATTGTTTGTGTATTTGTTGTTTTGTTCTTTAGTTTAGGTTGGGTTTTGTTGTTGCTGTTTTTGTTTATTTTTTGTTTGTTGTTGTTTGGGGGTGCTGCTGTTGTTGTTGTTGGGTTTTTGGTTTTGTTTTGTTTTGTTTTGGGTTTTTTGGGGGGAAGGGGGTTAACGTTGGGGTTTTTGGTTGTTGTTAGTGCCGCTGCTGTTTTCGATGTGGATTTTCTTGTTTTTGTTGTTATTTTTACGGGGTGTTTCCTGTTGTTTGGGGGGTCTCAAAGCCCCTTTTCTACCTTATACACATTGTGATTATATTGGACACGCTAAGGCAGCGAATAAAACCAGCAAGCTATACCAGTCGCCCAGAGTTCACTCCCAAGCATCTGGTCCAAGTTATCTGCAAAGTGGTCGTGCGTGAGGTGTTTCAACGATCAAGAACCTATCCTGTTAAACGACAGGACAATACACCGGAAAGCCGTGCTTGATTACGGATTCAAACACCCCACTTAAACCCACTTAACCAGCCGTTCACCTAATCCTCTTCAATCACGTTGTTCCTGAATCTCGATCACAACGCGGAGGAGAGCACAGGAAAAACCCCGGCACTTGCCCGAACATCCACCCAACTCGAACTCAACAAGGCCAAAGGCGCTGTACTACTGATGTAGACAACAACACTAATGACTTCGCATCCACAAAGGCGGACAGCTCCTCCGTTGTTCTGGCAACACTGGCAACTGTATAAACGTTTTGTTTCAGACTAGTGGATTGGCTGCTATGTCTGTCATGTCCTGTAGAGTTCAAGTATTCGCTTGTTATAACTGCTATCGTCAACCGGTCTGCCATACGTTTTGCACCATGTGGAAACTACGCCTTCACGGTACACTGTCAATGTTACTGTTTCTCGTCTGTGTTTGTTCGTGTAAAAATGCCCAAAAAGAAATTGAAAAAAACAAATGACAGCTCCTCCATGGGATACAAGAGGACCGCAAACTATTGCAACTGTTCTTGATCACTGATTGTTCAAATGGGCTGATCAAGTGACGTCAGTAGCTGTCTCTTTGGCCTTACCCGCTACGCCGTCTCCCTATCATACTTGAGGCGGCGACATCACGCACCAAACGCCCGAGTGCGTTATTAATCAGGGCCCGTATGTAAAACTCGACGATAGGGCTTTTAGCCCCGGACTAGAGTCTAACCTCGAACTAAACTAGCTCTAGGGTTGAATTTTCTGTTCTTTTTTGTTTTAAATCAAGAAGCGGGCCCATTCCAGCAAGGTGCCTAAGACGTTATAGAAGGATTTTTTTCTTCCTTTCTTCGTTTCATTTTTTTTATTTAATTTTGTTTTGGGGTTTCTTTTGTCCTAGTCTGGGTTAGGTCCGTAGCCGTGGGTTACATTAACCTCGACTTTTACATACGGTCCCGGGTCTCTCGCAGTGTTCCCGATTACGCACAGGTGTGCGTGTTTGAACGCACAAAAACTCTTAAATTGACGAACAAATCCGAGAACAGCGTCTCGCAGGGGACGCATGGTTTTGGTCTCGCGGTGACAAACAGTATTTTTGCCAACACTCTCCCGGAAACTCGATGAACAAAAAGCGATCTGTAACTAGAAGCGGACACTTGCAGCATCGCATTTCCGCTGAGCCATTGTGGATAACAGACTGAATCTGATTGGCTTAAGCACTCTGGCACACTTTTTGTCCAATCATGCTGCTGCGTTTGGCAAGCGTGCGGGTTCCTCGCCTTGCCGATTCGCTATGGCTGATACGGTACAATTCACACATATCTCTCCTACTCTGTAAACAATACCAAGGTTTCCACTTTCAGAGTTTGTATACCAAAACACCATGGACCCTCAAAATTTACAAAAGGACCCTCAAAAATATGGAGAAAGCGTCCCAAGGACCGTTGTATTTTGGAATCACAGGGAACACTGCTCTCGTACCTAACCGTAACCTCAGGGTGCAAGTGCAAAACAACTTATTGCCGCTGTCTGGTTCATACGATACTTAGCGACACCGTACGACAGCCCATCCAGGAGGATGCGCCGAGACCGTGGTGCAAATTGGGTCCACAAAAAAACACTGTCCCCGTAGTCTGTTTGTGTTTTCTGTGAGCAAAATGCCAATAAAGGGAGAGAGAGGGAGGGAGGAGGAGGAGGAGGGAGGGAGGGGAGAGAGAGAGAGAGAGAGAGTGTGTGTGTGTGTGTGTGTGTGTGTGTGTGTGTGTGTGTGTGTGTGTGTGTGTGTGTGTGTGTGTGTGTGTGTGTGTGTGTGTGTGTGTGTGTGTTAACGTCCTTTTCCACCAAGTATGGTTGATTTCAAAGGCGGGGCGACGAGAAGAAAAGGCCAGCACAGACGTTTTCAGTGTGTATGTTTGTATTGGTGAGAAGCTGGGGGAGAGAGAGGGGCGGGGTGTGTGTGTGTGTGTGTGTGTGTGTGTGTGTGTGTGTGTGTGTGTGTGTGTGTGTGTGTGTGTGTGTGTGTGTGTGTGTGTGTGTGTGTGTGTGTGTTTAAAGAAAGAAGACATCGACTTTACCCAGACACCCCACCCAGAGGTATTTCATACGCATTGAAATTCTACATACAGTGTACAAGGAAAAGGTGTTTAGTAAGGTAGGAAAGTCTTGACCGTAGCTTTAGCGCGGTGAGTCATGTTCCTGCACTTTATTATGACCATGTATTAGTATTTTTAAATATAGAGACGTCTCTGCACACACACTCAGCTTTGTGAAGCGTTGCGAAGTACACATCACTGACTATGGGAAATCGCACGTGAAAGACAAAGTGCAGCGCACTTTCAATTAATTTTCTTCCTTCGTAATGGACACGGTTTCGACTAGAATTAATGTTAATGTCTCGACCACCTGGTACAGAAACACGAATACGAAGCCAATGACGCATCACTGGTAAAGTTCACCTGCCAGGTGAACCCGCAACAGGTGCACTACAACAGGGATATACAGAACAATCCAAATCTGTCAACAGCGATTTCTATACGCGGGTAAACAGATGACAACAACTCCATTCAGCCAGTTACGGCGTGTCCACATCTGGCGCGAAACCGTTGTATGCTCGAAACAAACGGCACGTTCGATTTTGGATTGAACTATGGGGACAGTGTGGGTGTCTACTTCACAAAACAGATGGTGCGCAGGTGAACACACAGACAGTGAAACACACATGCGCAGATACACACAGAGAGGAGGAGGGGGGGGGGGGAGAGATAGATATTAATCATCAATGAAATCACCAGAAAGGGGGGGGGGGGGGAGGGGGAGAGAGAGAGAGACAGGGGTGCCACTTTTCCGGCTGTGGCCGGAATTCCGGCCTGGGAAAATCAGAACGTGCCGAGTTCCGGCTTACAGGGGTGCCAATTTTCCGGCTATGGCCGGAATTCCGGCCTGGGAAAATTCAGAACCTGCCGAGTTCCGGCTTACCAACGTGCTTGCAACGTTTGTTCCGGTTTGGTTTGATTGTCATCCGGCATGTTCCGTCTTTATGGCTGCCACTCTTTCTGCTTTTTGAACCGGCTGTGAAGTGCTTTCCTGCTTTTAAAAAGGTTTTCTTGCTTTTCCGACCCAAAAATCGCGAGTCTGTGTCTATCGCTGGACCGTCGGTCGTTCCCGATAGCACTGCGGTAAGCTGTCTTTGCGGGCCGAAGCCTGGCTGCTCCTCTGATTGGTCCAAAATGGGAATGCGGGTTGTATTACGGTTGGTAAAGGTTTTCGTCTGCGTAGCATGTGTACGCCCCCCCCCCCTCCCCCCTCAAATTTCTCTCCTCCATGCTTTTCGCGACCAAACCGTATTTCCGTATTTTACTGAGTTATCCGGAAAATAAATCGGCCGATCCGTACTAGTTGGTATCTATGCGCTCTCGATCTTCAGGGCCTGGTGGGGGGGAAGGGGGGAGCCGGGGTGGTCGAATGGCAGAGCGTTGGATTTCTCATGCTCGGGTCGTGAGTTCGTATCCCGGCTGGGGCCAAATATGTGTGCTGGCTTCTTCATCGTTGCCCCGTCTTTGATATGACCCGTATGGGGTGGAAAAGGACGTTAAACCCCCAAACACCCATCCACCCTCAGGGTCTGGTGGAACGTCCATACCAAGCGCTCGGGTCCCACATCAAGTTCACCACGGCGCCACTCACCGCCGTGACGTGCTGGGGAAAAACTAAAACCAAAGCACGTGCAAACTGGCTTACTAAAAATAGACTCCTCTCGATACATCATCGGTGAGGCCAACGCAGGTCGACGACATCATTATTATTACCCATTACCTCTCCGCGGAGAAGCGTCGTGGGTCGCACGGCATCCGATGCCTTCTTTTGTCTATTTTAGCATCTTAAAGATTAGTTACGTGCACTGATTCAGCCAGATATGCCCAGAGAAACGAGTGGGTGTCCACGTTATTGTGATGTCTTAATTCGGGGAAACCCAAGCCCCCCCCCCCCCCCCCCCCCGACAGTTGTTGGCTTTTGCTTACTCGAAGACAATGAAATAACCATGAAGTGGTCAACGGTCTCGGACATAAGGGCCCGTATGTAAAAGTCGAGGATAATTTAACCCACGGCTACGGGCCTAACCCACACTAGGACAAATGAGACCCAAAAGCAAAATCAAAATCAAATTTAAAAAAAAAAAAGGAAGCGCAGAAAGGAAGACCCCCCCCCCCCCTCCAAAAAATCCTTCTATAACGGCTCAGGCACCATGGTGGAATGCACCCGCTTCCTGATTTAAAACAAAAAAATACAACAGAAAATTTAACCCTAGAGCTAGGGTTTAGTTCGAGGTTAGGGTGGGTGGGTGTCTGGGGATTTAACGTCCTTTTCCACCACATGCGGGTGATATTAAAGACTGGGCAACGATGAAAAAGCCAGCACAAATATTTGGCCCCAGCCGGGATACGAACTCACGACCCGAGCATTAGAAGTCCAACGCTCTACCAGTCGGCCACCCCGACTCCCCTTAGTTCGAGGTTAGACTCTAACCTGGGGCTAAAAGCCCTAACATCGACTATTACATACGGGCCCAGTACTGTGAGGAGTATCCTCTCAAGCGCGCTGCACAAGTCACAATCAAGAACTCTGATGAATACAGGCGAATGACCGCTCCGTCCCCGACGACAATGGATGACCATTACATGGTCAACGGACATAGTTTGGTATAATTTGGAGCGCGTACCACCTGAAACGTCATAATCAAGAACTCAAATGAATATACGTGTCCTGGACACGAGCAATGATCTGGAAATGGTATTTTGGGGATGAATGTGGCCAAGAGTCAGGCTGGTTCACAGTGTTCTCTATAGAGAAGGCAAGTAATCACTGGAACTGTATTTCTGGATAAGTGTGGTCAAGAACAGATAAGTCAGACTGGTTTCCAGTGTTCCGTAGAACTCAGCACCCGCTGTGGGCGAAGAACGTCTATCTAAGCGGTCGGTCAAGAAGTTGTTGTTTTTTGTTTGTTTGTTTGTTTGTTTTCGTTTCACTCTTGGCACCCTTGGTAATGTAAAAATGCCAAACCAGAGCCCCCAGCTGTGAGCGGATTTTTCAGACGGCATTCTGGGGGATTATTGGAAAGCCAAACTAGCATAATTACGCCCTGAGAAACTATCTTCTACTCCAGTTAATTACTTTCATCGCCTAGTGATTGGCACATCCGACTTCTTATTTGAATATTTTACGTGTACACTTTGTCGTGCCATTCATGAACAGCGCATTGAGAAGAGAATAGTTTACCGGGTGATACTTCGGTTACGTAAATCACCATTGTCCCCGACACCCGCTTTCGTCCCGCTTAGTGGGTGGCGTTACTGTATAATAATAATAATAATGAGTATTGTATAGGCACTTTACCCAATTTCATGAATCGGCTCAAAGCGCCGCGAACTGAACCCAACACGCACGCTCACGTGAATCACACACATTCTCTCACACACCGGACATAAACACATTACAATCACGTGGTGCGAAGGGTCAGCTCAGCTATTTAAATTTCGGAATTTAGAATTGCATTTATTTTTCAAATTTGGTGGGCTGAACATTTCCAAAGCAGAGGGGGAGGAAGCCGGAGTACCCGGAGAGAACCCCCAACGATCGGCCCGAATGAACGGTGCCACATACGAGAAGGAAAAATTCTTTGCCCCGACTCGAACCCCTGACCTCTCGCATTGGTGACAGGTCTCTTAACCACTAGACCACCGACCGCCCCACCGACTGTATCAGTTGATTTTATCTAAATGTCAATGAATGCCAATACGAAAAGCCGATGCGTTCACGACTGAACAGAGCTCCCCCTTTCAGAAGTTTTATATGTCGTAAAACAGACCTGTGCGCTAGGAAACTAAATACAGGGGAAAGGAAAGGTTTTTGTACTCCCGTACAAAATGCCGGACAATCATCATCACCATCAACCATTACCGGGCAGAGAATTTGTGGGAAAGGGAAGTTATCTCGTCCGGCTGTTGAATATTTTTGGTCTTTTTGAAAACTGATTCTGCCAAGTAATGTCCGTTTTCCGCTCCTCCCCCTCTCTCTCTCTCTCTCTCAAACACACACACACACACACACACACACACACACACACACACACACACACACACACACACAGAGAGAGAGAGAGAGAGAGAGAGAGAGAGCTTAACTTTCGATGCACGGGGTCTAATGTCTAATCCCAACTGAACGTCAAAAATGTATGCTGGCTTTTCTTCTGTCTTTGCCTCAACCATATTCCCAAACGTTCAAAGTCTTCTTTAAAAAGGAAAAAGACACCCTTGAACTCGCAGATAACTAACTGTCAATATGCTCGCGGATTAAAAAAATATTATTTAATATTTCAAACGCTGAAAAGGCCACAGCTGCACTTCGGGCAAGTCGTTCTTGAATACATTACTAGTAGTGTGTGTGTGTGTGTGGGGGGGGGGGGGGGGGGGCACAATCCCAAACGGGGGGGCACAATCCCAAACGACCCCATTCTCGCCCTCTTTTCAACCAACGCTGTCTCTTCCGGATTCCTGCGACACGTCTGACACTTGAGCAGTTTCTTGGGGCGCCATCAAACTAGACCCGTCATCTTAATACTGACAGTTTTGATTGGAAGGGGGCGTGGGGGCAGCGGAAGGAATAGCGAGACGAATCAGAGGGTCTGTGTGGCCCTTCAGTGTCGTCATCAAGATATGGGTGCCACTCCAAGGCACGCCTTCTCAAAACCGAAAGCCTTCCCAAAATCAACAAGTCCATGACTGAGAAAGGACTGAACGGTGCTGACAAAAGTGGGACTGAGGACACTTAAAGGGGTTAATGCTACCATTTTTTTTAAATGCTCACAGACCTTCCTGAGCTGTTTTCGTGGTATCCATCATCACACCACTTAGACGCCTGGGCCCGTATGTAAAACTCGAGGTTAATTTAACCCACGGCTAAGGCCTAACCCAGACTAGGACAAAAGAAACCCAAAAACAAAATTAGATTAAAAAGGGAAGCAAAGAAAGCAAGACAAAAATCCTTCTACAACGCCATGGGCACCTTGCTGGAATGGACCCACTTCCTGATATAAAACCAAAAAAAAACCAACAGAACATTTAACACTAGAGCTAGTTTAGTTCGAGGTTAGACTCTAACCCTGGGATAAACTCCCTAACCCCGACTTTTACATGCGGGCCCTGGACCGTGACGGTGTCTGTAATGCTGGCACTGAGAAGCGTACTCGATGACGCGGCGACCACACTGAGCCCTCCGGCAGTGTAACAACAGTCGTAGAATTTGAATGTTCGACCGCTCGCGCGAAGTGTAAACAACGCTGTATCGCATTAAGAGCTGTACTGATCATCAAGAGTATCTCGAGCGCACATGTACACTCACAAGCAAAACTGTTAAAAAAAAAAAAAAAAAAAATTCGTTCGCTCAGCAAAGATGGAATTGGCCCGTTTAAAGAATTAGTGAACAGTCACGGGGGAAGATTTGCCAGAATTTTCGGATGCTCTCCGAGATCCGCGGAAGGAGAAGTCCGACGATCGAACGCCTTTTTCAAAATCAATGAGTCCATGACTAAGAAAAGGACTGATACACCCCCAAAAAGTAGTCAGAGGTCACGGAAGAAAATTGGTCCATTTTTTCCGGGTGCAGTTCGAGGTCTTCACACGATCGATTTTCTTTAATGAAATGCTGTCAGTAATTCTGAAACCTGCCAAGGTGAAGTATGATGAAGGTGGTTACAAGGAGAGGCAATCCCGAGGACAGGGCACTGATTCAATGACGCTGTATCAACCGTAACGAGTGGAGCTTGACCTGGTTGACGCTAACAGTGCTTGGACTCTCCCTCTCTCAGCTTGAAGAATGCTTGTCAGCATTGGTGCCCGTTTTCTCCAAATTCAGTGTGTGTGTGTGTGTGTGTGTGTGTGTGTGTGTGTGTGTGTGTGTGAGAGAGAGAGAGAGAGAGAGAGACTCTGACTTTGATGCTGTATTTAACAACGGTAGAAGAAGTTGGTTACAATAACCATTTTTTGAACTTGCCATTGAACACTACACTACGAGCTACATACAACACAACGGTAGTACAAAAGCACAAGAGAATTAAGCCCACAGAAAAGAAAAAAAGAAGAACAACAACAACAAAAGAAACACTCAAACAAACAAAACACAAAGGTAATACAAGGCTAAGAGATAAGCAAGCAATCAAGCTATGATATACACGATCAACTGAAATCAAAAACAACTAGAGGAGCAAAGCCTCCTTGGCTCACTTGTGAGATGGGTCAAGGTCATTCAAAAGAGTATGTCTGTAAAGTTCTTATCACTATCTATCCTGAAGTAATGTTTCTCTTGTGTTCACAGTTCCTAAGAAAACGGATAATGGCAATATAACAGTTTTCCCAGGACAGCTTGTATGACCTTGACCTTGGGTCAAGGTCATTCGAATGAGATCTGTAA
The DNA here is from genome assembly GCA_018292915.2 of Batillaria attramentaria. Classification (NCBI taxonomy): domain Eukaryota; kingdom Metazoa; phylum Mollusca; class Gastropoda; family Batillariidae; genus Batillaria; species Batillaria attramentaria. The sequence continues at coordinate 47,544 of JACVVK020000089.1, forward strand.
GAGCTTATCAATGACTATCATTACGCCAAGTTTGATAGCTCTAGTTTTCTAGTTTCCTTACAAATGGTAATGTAAAATATCACAACAGACAGCTGTAATGACCTTGACCTTGAGTCAAGGTCATTCAAAAGGGTATGTCTGCATAGGTCTCATTTCTGTCTATCATTGTGCTTTGTTTGGTGCCTCTGCTGTTTGTTGTTTCCAAGAAAATGCTAACGTTAAAGTTTCCGCAAAACATCTTGAATGGCCTTGACCTTGACTCAAGGATATTGAATACAAGTATGCCAGTACAGTTTTTGTCAATGTCTATCACCATGCAAAGTTTGATGCCTCTTATACCCCTAGATTCTGAGAAAATGGCAATTTTAAATTTCCAATGAGACAGTTTTAATGACCTTGACCTTCAGTCAAGGTCATTCAAAATGGTATGTATTGAGAGGTCTTACTGCTGTCTATCAGCAAGCCAGGTTTGGTGTTTCTGCTGTTTATTCTTTCTGAGAAAATGCCAATGTTAAGGTTTTGGAAGCTTTTCTGCAAACAGCTTGTATGGCCTTGACCTTGACTCAAAGTCACTGAATACAGGTATGTCTGTAAAGGTGTTGTCAATATCTATAATCATGCAAAGTTTGATGTCTCTTGCTTTTCTGGATTCTGAGAAAATGCCAATGCAAAAGTTCCAAACGGACAGCTTTAGTGACCTTGACCTTGGGTCAAGGTCAATCAATATGATATGTTTTGAAAGGTCTTATGGCTGTCTATCAGCAAACCAAGTTTGGTGCCTCTGCTGTTCATTGTTTCTGAGAAAATGCCAATGTTAAGGTTTTGGAAGGTTTTCCGCAAAACAGCTTGTTCGGCCTTGACCTTGACTCAAAGTCACTGAATACAGGTATGTCAGTAAAGGTGTTGTCAATGTCTATCACCATGCAAAGTTTGATGTCTCTGGCTTTGCTAGATTCTGAGAAATTGCCAATGTAATGTTTCCAAACAGACAGCTTTAGTGGCCTTGACCTTGGGTCAAGGTCAATCAATATGGTATGATTTGAAAGGTCTTATGGCTGTCTATCAGTGTGCCAAGTTTGGTGCCTCTGCTATTTGTAGATTCTGAGAAAAGGCCAATGTTAAGGTTTACTGCGGACACACACACACACAGACAGACAGACAGACACACACACACACACACAGACAGACGACGGAGGGTTATTACATAGACTCACTTTGTTACACAAGTGAGCCAACAAAAACAACAAAAATGACCGCATCAGCAGAGAGAGAGAGAGAGTGGGTGTGGGCAGGCAAAGACAATCAGCCTGGGGTGAGTAATCTAGGTTTTCTCAGAGAGCAGCCCCAAACGTACCAGATCTCTTCGTTGGTTTGTTTCTACAAAAAGCAAACATTCCAAAGGCCAATCATCTGCTTGCGCGCGCTTTTTGTTGTTGTTGTTGCTGATTTTTTTTTCCCACACTATCTGCTCAGGACAATTTTGAACGTTAACTCAGAATTAAAAATGCCACACGTTTTTCGGATCTTCAGTAACATGAGCTGTGCGCGTGAGCTGTACGCCTCAATCTCGTCCATACAGCACCATCTGTGTTCTCGGTTCTCGAGTGACCCACAGTCACGTTCCTACATTGCTTTGTAACGCAGTCCACTGATTCCAACAGCAACACTCCCCCCCCCCCCCCCCCCCCCCCCCGAGGATTAAAGCTACACACTTGTGTCAATGCTAGCAGGTGGCATTTGGCATCTTCCCCCATACAGCCAGCAATAACAACGCTCCATAGGCGGCTGATGGCGGATGGAAATGTATCTGATCAGAAGATGATTTCCTTTCCGATAACCTTTACTGCAGCTTCCCCGCAGCAGCTGTTTTGACGTGCCGCAAACTTCCCGACGTTGGCCTCCAGGCTGTTTTCGTTGCCCTATCTCCTGTTGATATTGGCCAATCAAAACTGGCATTTGTAATGTAATGCTGATCTGTGCTTTGACGTGCTTCAAAACTAGGTGACGAATGATGCTCGCTCCTGGGAGACCTAGAGAAAGAAATCTCATTTCTCCTTTGGAATACTATGAAAACTTTCGCTCAATGATAATGCGTTGATGAATTGACATGTATGTGATGTTCGTAGAGGACTGGAAGCACCATACACTGAACCAGCAAATTCCGAATCAAACGGACTGCATTCATTAATGAACCACATGGAATTTCAATTCACCGATTCAACGTTCAGCATCGCATCGACACTTTCATAAACATAACAAGAACATGGTTCTTCAAAACGGTTCACTGCATGCCATCATTTTGCACCTATCTTTAAGTCATGCTGGGGTCATCATAGGCAGCCAGAGGCCACTTGTGAGGGGTGGGGTGGGTGTTTGGGAGTTTAACGTCCTTTTCCACCACGTATGGGTGATATCAAAGACGGGGGCAGCGAGGAAAAGGCCAGCACAAATATTTGGCCCACGCCGGGATTCGAACTCACGACCCGAGCAATGAAAGTCCAACGCTTCTACCATTCGCCTATCCCGACTTCCCGGCCACTTGTGAGCTTGAAAAAAAAGCTAAAGCGTGTCACTCACAGGAACACCACCTGAACCCAACGATTTTGTCTTACACGTCCTCCACAAAATGAACGACCGAATCAGACAGCCCGGGGTTGTCGTCCTGCCAAATCACACAAGAAGAATCATTCATCGACAAACCTACAGCACCATCCAATCGACCAAAAAAAAAAATGAAAACAATGACGTCCATGGGTCCAGCCAGATACGGGACCCCAGGCCAGACGACAACATAACCCTGACACTGCGAGCACTGAGACAAAGATCAGTCCTACTGCAAAGGAGATCGGTCAGTGTTCCAGAAGGATATCCATCAGTCTGGCATCTGGCCATCTTGGTAGTAATCTACCATGGGGTAGTACTATGTCTGGCGGCGTTCCTCTCCCGCTGCAGCTGGGTAGATTCCTCGCCCGCGATCCAAATAATACCGGAAAATGCTCAGAAATCGGTCTCGGCCATTAGATCGTTGGGCCCAGGAAGTGCGCTCGGGGTCAGCGATCAGTACCGATAAAACACCGACAGCGATTGATAAGGCTGAGGTAGCGTCTGACGTCTGGGGTCTTCTCCTTCTTACTTTTCCCCCCTTTCTTTTGATTTGAATTTTCTCAGTGCATGCGGGTGGGTGGGGTGGGTGTTTGGGAGTTTAACGTCCTTTTCCACCACGTGTGGGTGATATCAAAGACGGGGCAACGAGAAAAAGGCCAGCACAAATATTTGGCGCCCAGCCGGGATTCGAACTCACGAACCGAGCTTTTGAGAGTCCAACTCTCTACCATTCGGCTATCCCGGCTCCCCTTGTCAGTGCATGCCGTTCCCCTTGCCAGTGACTATCTGCCCAAACAACCTCAGCCCTGCACTCAATCTCCTGAACGGCAAGATAATTATTTGCAGCGATACAGCAAAGAAAACGAAAAGGCTCTCAGGATAATGTATCGAAGAACAACAAAAAAAAAAGCAATGTTTCATTCTGTGTGTGTGTGTGTGTGTGTGTGTGTGTGTGTGTGTGTGTGTGTGTGTGTGTGTGTGTGTGTGTGTGTGTGTGTGTGTGTTGGGGGAGAGGGAAGGTGATTTGGATCACTTCCAAGGACACATATGGCCTCTTTGTGGTGATCTACTTAGGGCCCGTACGTAGTAGTCGAGGTTAGGGCTTTTAGCCCCGGGTTAGAGTCTAACCTCGAACTAAACTAGCTCTAGGGTTAAACATTTTCTGTTGTTATTGTTGTTTTTTTTCCCCTTCTGTTTGTTTCTCTTGTTTTGTTTTAAATCAGGAAGCGGGCCCTGATCTCCCGCGAGAGGGAGGGCGTCTTTTTAAGTACCCATTTTATTATTATTATTATTATTATTATTCCAGGAAGGTGCGTGAGCTGTTACAGAAGGGTTTTTTTTCTTCCTTTCTTCGCTTCCTTTTTTTCTATATTCAATTTTGCTTTTGGGTTTCTTTTCAAGTGTCCTAGTCTGGGTTAGGCCCGTAGCCGTGGGTTAAATTTGCCTCGACTTTTACATGCGGGCCCTGGCTGTTAGTCCTGAGTTTGGACGGCCTTCCTCTCCCGCTACAGCTGCCAGACTACTTGCCCGCAATGCGAATAATACCGGAAAATGTTCACAAATCGGTGTCGCTGGGACCAGGAAGTTCGCTGAGGGTCAGCGATCCATAACGATAAAACACCGACAAGGATTGATACGACTGAGACATCGTCTGAGATCTGGGGTCTTCTTCTTCTAGGTCTTCTTGTACTTGTTCTTTCTCTTCTGATTCTGTTTCTGCGTGAATATCATTTATAATTGATGCCGTTTTCCTGCCGATGACAACCTCAGCCCGGCGCTCGACCTCCGAAACGGGGTGATGCAGCAACGAAAACCAAATGTCTATCGAGACGAGAGCAATATTTAGCTGTACTCTGTGTGTGTGTGTGTGTGTGTGTGTGTGTGTGTGTGTGTGTGTGTGTGTGTGTGTGTGGTGGTTTGGATCACCTCCAAGGACAAACCTGGCCCTTTGTAGTAATCCGCCACGGTCTGTCATGTCTGACGGCGTTCCTCTTCCGCCACAGCTGCCAGAATACTTGCCCGCCATCCGATTAATACCGGAAAATGTTCAGTAATGGAGCCAGGAAGTGCTCTCAGAGTCAGCCATTATTAACGATAAAATACCGTCAGCGGATTGATACGACTGAGATTATCGTCTAAGATCTGGGGTCTTCTTCCTTTTGAAGTTCTTCCCTTTATAGTGTGTCTGTTTCTGTTTGTGTGCATGCCGTTTTCTCACCAGTGACTATGTTCCCTCACAAACCGCAGCGCTGCGCCCATCTTCTAAACGGCAAGAAAATTATGACTGTTGCAGCGCATGCAGCAAAGAAAACATACGGTAAGACGAAAATAAGTTGGACTCCATGCAAAACAGGACAAGCATCTCCTTCTGTTATTCCCGAATCTGACCAGGGGTCTGGTGCACGCAAAGTGACCAAGCAGCCTGAGACTTAGCTCTAGTCTAAGACTTCTTACGTTGGGACTATCATCAGCGTATGACACAGTCGTAAAACAGTCGTAAACTCGTCCTAGTCTCCGCTTAAGCAGTTTAGTCAAGCTAGTCTTACATCTGAATGACTGACACAGGGGACGTTGTCCAGTGGGGAGGTGTCTGATGTGTGTGTGTGGGGGGGGGGGGGGGGAATTAACGTCATTATCTCGGCCGCTCTGAGTTTTCAGCGAAGTCGGTAAAAACCTGTCAACTTAACTGCCGCGATCTAAGACACTGTATGTGGTGTTTGATGCCTGCTTTCTTCGCTGCCTAGCCTTAGTTTGAAGCCAGGGAAGGCATTATGACTCTATGGTGACCGCATCTCTTACGACCTAGTCTCCCTCCATGCATCGGGCCCGAGGTCCTAACGGAAACACGATCACGCACGCCATTTTAACAATGAAACGCAAAGTTATCTGAAGCAGTTATCACCGCTGTCCTTTTACGCGTTTCTTTGTCCCGTGAGGAAGGTTCTTTCGCCGAAAATCTGGGAAACTAAATTCGTCTTGCTCATCGTCCTCTGTACGTGTTTTGAACTTTTTCCGATTTCTAAACACCTGGAGCATAACAAATTACATTCATTTTCATACCCTTGAGTCTGAACTGCGGCACAACTACATATAAAGCACAAAACTCTTCCACATGTAACCGTTACCCCACGGAAAATGACTCGAATAACAGACTGTTGTGTGTCAAAACACACCGAATCGAGAACCGCAGGGTATCGTGAAAGTTATACCTGCGATTGCAAAGCAAGGAGCCCAAAGGGGGAGAAACTCGGCTATCACACCGACTGGCAGGCGGTAGAGATTCGAGACACGTTTTGAAGAGTCTGTTCCAAGGAGAATCGCTTAGATTTAATAGTCTTCCCTTTTCATGTTTGCACTGAGTGACTGGAAAGATCCGGCTATCAGAAGAGGCCTCTGGTGAGATCATGTTCTTCAAACAGCTGAAATCAGATGCCACCGCCAAACTGGTCACTTGACTCATTCTGTCTCGTCTAAGCTACTGTAACTCTCTCGTGGCTGGCTTCCGTGCTTCATCCATTCACCCTCTTCAGCGTATTCAGAACATTGCTGCTCGCCTGGTCCTTCGCTTAAAAAAAAAATCAGACCACATCTCTCCTGCACTCCGCTCCCTGCACTGGCTTCCTGGTTCGTACTGAATCCTGTCAGAAACAGGAAGCCAGTGCAAGGAGCGGAGTGCAGTACAAATTCAGTACAAAAAAATCTGCACCCTTTGCTACAAATGTATGCATGATTCTGCCCCATCCTACCTTACTGAAGTGATGCAACTCTACACTCCGTCACGCCCCGTCCGGTCTTCAGCTGACACTCTTATCCTCAAGATTCACTTCTAATGCTCGGGTCGTGAGTTCGATCCCGGTTGGGGCCAAATATTTGTGCTGGCTTCTTCACCGTTGCCCCGTCTTTGATATCACCCTATGTAGTGGTAAAGGACGTTAAACCCCCAACCAACCAACCACCCACCCACCCACCGCACTAGACTTTTAACCGTTGGCACTACAGCATTCTCCTACGCTGGTCCTCTAGCCTGGAATTCTCTCCCTCATTCACTCCGCCAAGCACCCTCCCTTGAAACCCTAAAAACCCACCTGTTTTCTGCCCATTACATCACTTGACTGTTTTGGTTTGCATCGTGTGTGTGTGTGTGTGTGTGTGTGTGTGTGTGTGTGTGTGTGTGTGTGTGTGTGTGTGTGTTGACCTGATGGCTTTTTTTTTTCTTTTTCTTTCTTTTTTTTCGGGGGGGGGGGGGGGGTTGAACGTGTAAGAATATTATTATCAGCATAATGTGTTTTGTGAAGGGTCTGCGAAATATGTAAAGGGAACATTTGAATTTTGTTTTAAGCTCACAAAAAAAAAGTTCATGAATCAAGTGACGACTTCACCTCCAGAATGTCCTTTTTCACTACATGTACCAGATCAACACCCCCCCCCCCCACAACCCCCTCCGACCATTCGCCACTTACCCATCTCAGCAGTTTTTGCAAAAGCAAAAGTTACACAACCTTGCGCCGAAACCCCCTTTCTGTTCACTTCTGTTCCACCACGTTTTGAAAAAAAGATTTTTTCCTATGAATACACGAAAGAAAAGCCTACACAAACAGGACCCCTTTTTTTTCTTTTTCTTTTTTTTCTTTTTTTTTTTTTTGGGGGGGGGGGTCTAAAGTCGATAGGCCGGGACTCTCTTGTACTCAACAAAAGGCAGGAAGTTCATCAAAAAGAACTGGTTGGCTGAGATTGGTGCGGCGTATAGACTGGCCGTGGTCGTGGTTCTTCTGGCTGGAGGTTACTATCTCTGACCCTCCACCTTCCTCCCCGGAAAACCCTCTTTCTCCGTGCAGAAGGGGCCGCGAAGGAGAAGGGGGTGGGGTGGGGGTGGAGGGGGCCAGACTAATCTTATTCTTCACCCACGCACCCTCATACTTCTCTCTCTCCCCCTACACCCCCCCCCCCCCTGCACAACGGACAGAAATGGAAAGTGCGTCGTGCGTGCATGCGTGCGTGCGTGTGTGCGTCCGTGTGTGTGTGGGGGGGGGGAGTGGGACTGGGTTCAGAGGGGAGATGGCAGAATATCCCCCCCCCCCCGAAGAAAAAAGAAGAAGAATGAAGACAAGTTCACAGCTGCTGTCCTTAGAAACGGCCGGGGAAAAAGTAGAGTGGCGACCAAGTGGTGAAAACTGGGGTGATCTATTCCTGAGCCTTTCCGCAAATTTCTTAAAAGCAGTTTTCCGGACGACCGTCCTGTACAGAATCAGATTCAATTATCGACCAAAGTGCGTTTGTCACACTGACCCCCTTCTCCGGTGGCATGTTTCAACTCAGTTTAACTCATTCTGCGCGCGAGCTACGACAATGGTCACTACGACAATAGTCGGAACAAGATTTCAGCCCACCCACTGCCGCGCTACGACTACAGTCGGAACAAGATTTCAATCCCCCACTGCCGCTACAACAATAGTCGGAACAAGATTTCAGTCCCCCACTGCCGCGCTACGACAACAGTCGGAACAACATTTCAGTCCCCCCCCCCCCCCCCCCCCCCACTGCCGCGCTACAACTATAGTCGGAACAAGATTTCAGTCCCCCACTGCCGCGCTACGACTACAGTCGGAACAAGATTTCAGTCCCCCACTGCCGCGCTAAGACTACAGTCGGAACAACATTTCAGTCCCCCACTGCCGCGCTACGACAATAGTCGGAACAAGATTTCAGTCCCCCACTGCCGCGCTACGACTACAGTCGGAACAAGATTTCAGTCCCCCACTGCCGCGCTACGACTACAGTCGGAACAAGATTTCAGTCCCCCACTGCCGCGCTACGACAATAGTCGGAACAAGATTTCAGTCCCCCACTGCCGCGCTACGACTACAGTCGGAACAAGATTTCAGTCCCCCACTGCCGCGCTAAGACTACAGTCGGAACAACATTTCAGTCCCCCACTGCCGCGCTACGACAATAGTCGGAACAAGATTTCAGTCCCCCACTGCCGCGCTACGATTATCGTCGGAACAACATTTCAGTCCCCCACTGCCGCGCTACGACAATAGTCGGAACAACATTTCAGTCCCCCACTGCCGCGCTACGACAATAGTCGGAACAAGATTTCAGTCCATCACTGCCGCGCTACGATTATCGTCGGAACAACATTTCAGTCCCCCACTGCCGCGCTACGACAATAGTCGGAACAAGATTTCAGTCCCCCATTGCCGCGCTACGACTATAGTCGGAACAAGATTTCAGTCCCCCACTGCCGCGCTGCGACAATAGTCGGAACAAGATTTCAGTCCCCCACTGCCGCGCTACGACAATAGTCGGAACAAGATTTCAGTCCCCCACTGCCGCGCTACGACTACGGTCGGAACAAGATTTCAGTCCCCCACTGCCGCGCTACGACTACGGTCGGAACAAGATTTCAGTCCCCCCCCCCCCCCCCCCCCCGCCGCGCTACGACTACGGTCGGAACAAGATTTCAGTCCCCCACTGCCGCGCTACGACTACAGTCGGAACAAGATCTCAGTCCCCCACTGCCGCGCTACGACTATAGTCGTAACAAGATCTCAGTCCCTCTCCTGCGCAACGAGCATAGTCGTACGTAGCAGTCAGTAGTGTGCGAAATCTTCGTTTTGTTCCACCATTTCTAGCCGTTACCAGGTGTCCTTGGAGTAATCTCACGATCTTCAATTTCTTTGGTTACCGTTCTGTAAGTGTTTCGTGCGGTTTTATGCGATAAACAAAATGGCCAAACGAAGGCGGTTTGGTGTCATGGTAGGCGCTCCAAGCAGCTATAACGTTTGACTTACTGTGGTAGAGTCAGTATCGACAGGGTTAAGGATGTAACTGCAAGAAAACTCTCGGTAAGAAGTTTTCTATAACTTTTCAGACCTCTAATTGCCTTCATGGTGTGCTGAATGGTAACTGCCATTTTATGTGTCTGGACAGTTTGAAGGTTCCGACTGAAAGCTACCTAAGCTACCTAATCTCTCTCTCCCCCCCCCCCCCCCACTCCACCACCCTCCCAAACGTCTGTCATCAAAAAATATTCTCATTCACTAAAACGTTCTGACTGATGTTTGTATGTTTAAAACGCGTTTTTATTTGAGTTGCCTCTACTGTGAACCCTGCGTTCCGCTAGCGAAAACACTTCTCAAATTCCCAAGCGTAAGATGAAAACTGCCAGAGAGCGCTCTTTCAGCTTCTTAGCCCCGACTGTCTGGAACTCCTTGCCAATCGAACTCCGCCTTCAGACCTCACTGCCTCTGTTTAAATCGAATCGGCTACGCGACGGTATTAGCTTCCGAGGCATGTAGTAAGAACTCGGCTAAATATAGTATAAAATCTTTGCCCCTTTTAAAATTTGTGTGCATAGTAAAATATGGCAATCTGGTGCTTTTTGTTGGCTTTGTAAACAAGTTTCATTCCAGGTAATAGTAATATTAGGGAAAAATGAGGCTGGCTTGTGGACTATTTGTATTCATGCGCGGCTGGCACAGGAGCCAGCAGACGACCGTGGAATGAGGGGGTATGTGGTCGCTGCCAACATTGCCAAAAAACGGAATATTGGAATTTGTTTAAATTTCCTCTACGCATGAGTCTATGGCTGCCTGATTTTTGTGAATTTTTTGGTGAATTTTAAAGCATTTCTAGGGTGTCATCTGCAGCGTTATGTGTAAGAGGAATATATAGCGTTTTCCTCCACATTTGCATCTGTGTCGCGTAGCCATCTGAAGACCTTTCTCTTCCGCCATGCCTTTGATAGTTGAACCTCTGTTACGCCTGTCTGTGTGTACCATGAGTTTGTCGCACTGCCAGATAGTATGAGAGGGGAAGTAAATAGTGTGTGTGTGTGTGTGTGTGTGTGTGTGTGTGTGTGTGTGTGTGTGTTGGGGGGAGGGGGGTGGGGGGGGCACAATCCCAAACGGGGGGCACAATCCCAAACGACCCCATTCTCGCCCCCTTTTCAACCAACGCTGTCTCTTCTGGATTCCTGCGACACTTCTGACACTTGAGCAGTTTCTTGGGGCGCCATCAAACTAGACCCGTCATCTTAATGCTGACAGTTTTGATTGGAAGAGGGCGGGGGGGGGGGGGGGGGGGGGGGCGGGGGAGCGGAAGGAAAAGTGAGACGTATCACAGGGTCTGTGTGGCCCTTTACTGAGGAGACTAAATTGAACTGAACTATAATTGAACCGTTACTCAACTGAACTCACCTGACAGAAGCCTGCAAACCACGTCTAATGTATTGTATGGAAGTTCCTCGATAACACTGCGAGGTATGGAAAAATACAGACTTTCAATTTGACGTGAATAACAGTAGCAACGCATGGTGAACTTCTACCGAAAAGAACCACGGGACGACAGACGACACCTCGGCACATTGCAAGCACGTGCAACTGTTGACTACATGTACCAGTATTCAAACAAAACACACAAGTAAACAAAGAAAGAAAGAAAACAGTGGGAACAATACAAACAAGATGGCCACCAGCCCAATATGTTGTTTCCATTCAATGACCTGCTGCAGTCACAGTCGTAGTCGTTGTGTCATGTATGCAGCCCGCGCGCACACGCCGGAACGCAAGCTCTCTGACATCAAGCATGCTGACATAAAGAAAGTACTGAAAACCCTTATCGTGCCTCTATGCACTTGCAAAAACCCAAACACATGAGGTCGTGTGAGCTCGCCTAGCTGGTTGACGTCACAACTTGTTGGCGTATGCGAGGTTCTACATGGGTGAATGAATTCTTGTAATAAAGTCGTTCCCCTTTGACAGAGTTACTTCCCGCAGACCTGACTGACAGACGATTGCTTACTGGTATCGGAGAAGAGACCCTCTCTCTCTCTCTCTCGCCTTAGACGCGCGCTTGCGCGCGCACGCACACACCCCCCCTCCCCCTACACACACACACACACACACACACACACATTATGCAAAGACCTTGGAATCAGAAAGACGCGTCACTCCTGCCCTCGTAAGATTAGACTCCAGAGTGCAGTCCCTTTTCGGCGGGGCGTGAAAATGTGACTGCTTACACCCAGCGCCATTTTTAAAAATGGCGAATTTTTTTTTTAGAAAAGCAGAGACTTGTGTGTCATATGATTCGATTTGAAACGAAGTCTTGAATATCCGACCACTTTTCGTTTGGGCAAAATCTTTGCCAGCGGACAATTATTGTTGCGCTTTGATGGCACTGTTTACGTGGTAGACTGATCCAACAGGATGTGAGTAAACGGCAAGGGGGTTGCACTCTGACAGGCAAGGGTGTTGCACTCTACAGGCAAGTATTATTGCACGGTGCAGACGATCACGTACCTGCCTTGTGGTGGAATAAGAGACGATTACAAAAGCATACACACCCGTGCTCTAGGACTGAATGTAATAATAGATCTGTCCATTCAGACAGAGACAGGTTATGTATGTCTCTGATTCAGAAACACGCCTACTTTCACTCTGAAGACAGCCTGCTAATCACTTGCGCCACTGAGGATCCCTCTGGGTTCAAAGCTGGTCAAGGATGACATAGTGCGCGACCTTGTGTTTGAGAGCACCGAGACAATTTAGGCCCGTCACGGTAGCGCAGTGAGCGCCATTTCCCCACTGTGCACAGAGGTACTTTCCACTGAAAGACTCTGTGCTCCAGAGAGTGTCGTAAGAGAGACATATAGCGGGACAACGCGAAGAGTTGTCTGCCCGCATTAGCGCGCATCCTAGATCTGGCCCCTATAGTGACAGCATGGCGGAAAGTGGAAAGCGATCACAAAAGCATGCAATTGTGTTCTGCGCCGAATTGTTCAAATAACAGACAAATATAAACGGGGAAATACTTCTTTTGGTATTCCTGTTGAAAAACAAACATTTTTTTTTCGCTTTCTTGTCCAAAAAAAGAAAAAAAAAAAAAAAGACCTCAAGTGGTACGTGTGCATGCAGTGTAAACTAACAGTAAACACACGCGGCTGACGCAGATACAGCGTAATTTTTTTCCCTGACAACTTTACAAATCACGGTGACTTAAATTGTGCTAGCGTCTACCTGCATCTAAATTCAGAACACACACACACACACACACACACACACACACACACAGAGAACAAAATCATCCGGCTGAACTTCGTTCTAACCATTGTAAAACCATATCACAACATAGAATCTGCTGGATCGTCGGTCGCAGATATGATTAATGCTGAGTTAGCAGGAAGTATTCAGCGGATGCGTCCATCTTTGGATCTCTCGCACATTCGATCTTTCTGTGTTCCGTACTAGTTTTACTTGAACACATCGAACGAAATGCACTGCGTAGCCTACGTACAGCAGTGAAAGCCAAACTAGATCTTTCTTTCGTCCTCCGGAACTTTGAGAGTACTTATGTTTTCCATAGGCCTAAAACACATGCGAAATATATGGGGGGAGACCACCTGGCAGTCGCTGACATCTTCGTTTTTGTTTATTTTCTTAAAATGTTTTACGGCGGCTAGTGTAGGGTTGGGTCAAACAACTGCGTAGATCTGCGGGATGCGCGCTAATGCGCGCAGACAACTCTTACGCGTTGTCCCTCAAAGGGAGGTAAGTGAACTATCTTTATGTTTCCAAGATCTTTGCATTATGCTTCTGAGTGTGAGTCAGTGGCAAAAACGAAACCCACTGAAATTCCCGCTTTCCACATGTCAAGTTGTAGAGACTCTTGCGAAAAGATACTGCATTTCGATGCAAAATAATTTCTAGACCATCCCAGAACATGCTGGTGCAGTAACGTCAGTAGATTACGTCACCTTGGAGAGATTTCGAGCCTTCCAGTAAGTTGAGGAATGTTCTAGATCTGACGTAAGCAGCCCCCCTGCACAGCGTTCTGGATTCTTCTTCTTTCATGAATTTGTTCTCCGCGCATATTCTGTTCATAAAGTATTGGAGTTGTAGTCTGTTGTATCCCGTATCATCTCTGCGAGTGCACGATGATGGCGACATAGCATAAGTAAAATACAACACCACGTCTCCAAACAGAGGAATTCCGAAAGAAAGTGGCGAGACACCCCCAAGAAAAAACAGCATCACGTCAATCAAACATGACGCACTTACTTTACGTCAGTGCGCGTGCGTCTCTTCTTCGATGTTTGTGAGGCGTGTGGCTTGCAGAGGAAATGTGCTGTGAGTACAAATTTTCGAGTCAACTGACGATAACGGCTGCAGTGAATTTTTCTAATTTTTTTGTATATTTTTTATGGCACCCCAGGCTCATTATCTATGTATAGTAGGAGCGATTTTGAGATCTAAAGTGTGTTCACCAGCACTTTCATCAGGTACGGCTTACGCCAAAAGTATAAAAGCGACAACCTCCAAACTTCACTTAGTTGAGAGTCCGTATTCATGCTATCTATGTCCAAAAAATGGAGTGGTTTAGGTAAATATTACGCCTTTAAACGCCAGAAAGCCACTTATTCTGAAAAGGGCGATAACTCGCAAATCATGTGTGCAATTGTACCTGGATCGGGCCTTCTATTCAACAATCTTGATTCATTTAGAAACCCCAAATTTGAAATCGATCGGTTCAGTATTTTCGGAGAAATAGGCATCTGAACTGGGTTCACATGCAATGTCAACTCAGGCTCGGTTTACATGAAAACTATAAGAGCGACCATTTTCTAGTAGTGAGTCAATTCAGAGTCCGTATTCAAGCTATCTACTGCCAAAAAATTGAGTGATTTAAATAAATATTACGCCTGTACACGAAAGACAACCAACTTGTCTCAAAAGGGCGATAACTCCCAAATCACTTAAGCAATCATCACACGCTTGAATCGTCTAATGTAACATTTTGATAAATTTGGATACCCCAAATTTGAAGCCATTCGGTTGAGTATTTTCGAAGAAACGGGCCTGGACACAATTCACACACGCACACACACACGCACATCCGCACAGACGGCACTCAGTGAGGAGAAGAAGCGCGTTCGGAACAGCATACATGCCAGCATCGATGACGCAGGTTTTCTTACGTCATTGTCAGAGTTACACTTGCATAATCGTCTCTGCGGGAGATCGGCAGTGACGTGCGTTTGTACCACAGATGCTTGCCTATGAACGTGGAAATTTTAGCCCGTCCTATTATGTTGTTTCCATTACTATGGAAACAACATAAAAAGAAGAAACGTGCGGGGGAAAAAGACATTTTTAAAGTATAGAAAAAAAAACAAAAAAAACAAGGAGGAACGGCCCCGTCCTACAAAGTTGTTTCTCCAAACTTCATTTTATTTTGTCTGTTTTGTTGTTATTGTTGCCGGTTCTCCCCTCTCCAAGTTCTACCGATGACACTAGATCCTCTACGACCTCGATCGATTAGCCACGTGACTGGGGGTGGGGCCGGGTGTGGGAAGAAGGGAGAGAGAGAGGCAGAGGGAGAGGGTGGGTAGGTGGGTGTTTAGGAGTTGAACCCTCTTTTCCACCACATAAGGGTGATATCAAAGACGGGGCAACGAGAAAAAGGCCAGCACAAATATTTGGCCCCAGCGGCCTGGATTCGAACTCTCGGCCCAAGCATTGAAAGTCCAACGCGCTACCATTCGGCCACCCTGGCTCCCCAGAGAGAGAGAGAGAGAGAGAGAGAGAGACGTCAGTTCCGTGAACTAAACATTTGACGTCAGCCTCAAGCAGGTCGTCATACAGAGAGAGAGAGATGACGTCAATTCCGTGAACTAAACTTTTGGCGTCAGCCTCTAGCACTGAGATCGTCTGAGGATGCTTGTTTATGTCCTGTGATTTCCCTATTGGCTTTGTGACTTCTCCGACTGAATTATTTTTCACATGAAATCTGGAAGATGTAGAGGGCTGATGAAATGTCGGAAGCAGTGACGATACTTGCAGATTTTGTCTGTGAACCAAACATTTGCCGTCAGCCTCACGCTGCTCGTCTGACAGATGATACTTCTTCATATCTTGTGATTTCCTTGTTGCTTTTGTGACTTCCGGGACTGAATTAATTTTGACATAAAATCTGGGAGATCTAGAGAGCTGATGAAACGTGGACTTAAAGTGCCTTGGATTGTACTTACGAAATTGCAAAATTGGAACTTTTTTGACCGGCGCTTCTCGCAGAAACGTGAAAAAATGTGTTTATCTAAAAGCTCTGTTATTCTTAATACTAAAGCTATAATAGTGCAATAGTTCATGTCATATGTGCAGTTGTCACAAGTGACAAAAATACCGGAATGATGAGTAATTTGAAGGAGTCTTTTCATAGATATTTGGCCTTATATGCAAACCACCCCTACCTCGGAAATATTTTTCTTACACAAAACCTGTCAGAGCTACAGAGCTGTGCTACGAAAACAGGCAGTATAATTGGATGATCTTCCCAATTTCAGAAAATGAAGCCATTTGAACATTTTTTTCGAAAAAATTCGTAACATGACCGATTTTTTCAAATCGGTGATAACTGTTCTCTAAATGCGGCAGGATAAAAATCGTGAAAAATAGCTCTGGAGAATATGACTGCCCATTTTATCTCAAAGTAAAAAGCCATCCGGCGAGGTGGTTTAGCAGATAGCCATCATTACATCCGTCCACACACACACACACACACACACACACACACACACACACACACGTCATTCCCGCCAAAAAGAATGCAGCAGCAAAGTGTGCACGTAAGGTGTCTATGACGCAGATTTCGTTACGTCACTGTGTGCGTGAAAGTAAGTATTGTGTGGAGAAACGTCACAGTCTTGTTTTGTATCACTGAAACTTGCTGCTGCGCGTAGCAAAATCTGCCCCGTCTCATAAAGTTGTTTCTCTATAGAGAAACAAGCCGAGGCTCTCCAAAATTTCAACCAAGGCATTCTTGTAAGAATGGGTTCTGTATCGCCCAAACTGCGGATGACAGGAGGTTGGCCTTATGCTAGGATTACGCAAACGTTCCGCGTCGGTTTAATGACCTGTTGCTCTCTGCCCTAAACCCACCAACGGAAAATTTGGCGCAGTTATACTTTGACAGTGATTGCACACAAAATAGGTGCGTGCGTGCGTCCTTGTTTGTGAATTCGATCGCCCACGCCAGCCCCAAAACTTGTGTGGAAGTATGCGTGCCCTGCCTCTGTGTGTGTGTGTGTGTGTGTGTGTGTGTGTGTGTGTGTGTGTGTGTGTGTGTGTGTGTGTGTGTGTGTGTGTGTGTGTGTGTGAATTCAGTCGCCCACGTCAGCCCCAAAACTTTTGTATAAGTACGCGTGTCCTGCCTCTGCGTGTGGGTGTGTGTGCGTGCGCGCGCGCGTGTGTGTCCTTGCGTGTGTTTTCGATCGCCCACGCCAACCCAAAACTTCTTGTGGGGATACAATTCAACATGATTGGCCTTGACAACCGGCTGCTTCAGGATATCGTATTGTCAAAAAGAACGCGCCAGTCGGCAATCACAATGCCTCTGTCCCCGACGGGCAACAAACCTGATCACACGAAAACAACCACACAAAAAAAGTGAGTGAATTTTGATGAATGATTTGCCGTTCATAGAATAGCATAATCCTTTTGACACGCATACTCCCACTGCACGTTGCAGCTGCACGCGGACGACTTGGGCACGGCAGGTGGAGTTTGGCGGGCGACACTGTCATTATGCAAGCCGACAACAACAACAAAGGAAGAGTCCGTATCCGAGTGTGACACGTGAGACGAACTACCCAAAACCAGTCCCGGCGCGAATTCCACCCTCCCGACCCCCACCCCCACCCCCGCCCCCTCCTCGCAAGGGTTCTGCTCCATTGCGGTTCCTCTTCAGCTTCTTCAAAGAGTCCAATCTGTTCTATAAAATGCAGACACCTCAAGTAATACGGACTGTCCTCGACCTTTATATGTTCCATGTAGAAAGAAGCGAAACGTGTTTATTGTTTACACCGGATAGATTGTTGATATACATGTATATTTACACCTTGTTTTATTGTCTTAGTTTTTATGTTAGTCTGGCGAAGAAGGGCCTTGATTAGCCGCGAAATAGTCTTTGTTGCTTGCGCGGCGTTAAGCCCTAAAATAACTAAACCAAACTAACCATTGCGGGTGTGTGGGTGTTTGAGAGTTTGACGTCCTTTTCCACCACCTGAGGGTGATGTCAAAGCCTTGGCAACGAGCAAAACGGCCAGTACAAATATTTTGCCCGAGCCGGGATTCGAACTCACGACCCGAGCACTGAGAGTCCAACGCTCTACCATTCGGCTGTCCCCGGCTCCCCGTTCTGCCCAAGGCGAGCACTATCACAAACACTGATCCTAAATACATTCATTCTCATTTTCATTCATCTATCCGTGTTAGCATTCATTCATGGTATTTCCGAAATGTATCTTACCAGTTCTTCCCGCCCTGTCTTGACCTAAGGTGGCTGATGATCGAGCCGGTGAAATTCAGGCGAAACGCGTCCCGCTACGGTCAAGACTTTCCCACCGAACTAGACACCACTTCCTCGTATGTCAAGTTGAATTTCAAAATGCGTATGAAATACATCTGGTTGGGGATTCTGGGTAAAGTCGATGTCTTTTTTCCTTAAACAAACTATCACAAACACTAATCCTAAATAAATGGAACCCTATACCTAACCCTCAGGCCTTCGTATCCGTTGAAACTATAATAGGACAAGTGTCCTGGCTGACCGTATACGGAATTGGGGATTTATCTGAGAAATGCGCCCACACTGTCTGTTTTTAAGAGCAATCTTAAAGCGTTCCTCTTTTGTAAAGCCTCCCCGTGTCAGCAACTAGTGTATGTCTGTCCATCTTTTGTAAAATGTGCGTGAGTGTCAGTGAGTGATTGGCGCACTGAGTTTATGCCAAAGAAATGCGCCCTACAAATGCCATTTATTATTATTATTATTTGGTCTGGTTAAGGCATCCGACTTCGGATCCTGAGCTGCCCGGTTCGAGTCCCCGGTGGGCAGGAATATGGTGGGAGTTTTCCTTACCATATCGAGTCAAATTTACGTGCAGACTCGTTTACGGTGCCTGTCTCGCCTTCGTGTACACACGCACGCACAAACACCAGGTGTGCACGTTAAAAATCCCATTTCCAGCGGGAGGGGCCGCGGAACGGAAAACAGTTAACCATCATGCACAGCTACACTGACAACGGTCCTTAATATGTTGAGGTTGGTCAGTTCATTGGAAGAAGAAGGGCATGAATATTGTCTACCGTCTCGCACAATTGATCGGACATAATTATGTCCGCCTTGGTAAGAGAGTTGTCGGACACTTCAAATGTGAATCGGTCTAACCGTAAACCTAACCGTAAACCTAACCATAAACCTAACCCTAATCCTAGTCAATCGATTAGGCAAATTCCTTGCGGTAAAAAACAAAACAAAACAACAACAACAACAACAAAAAAACAAGCCCCCGGAGCACGTCAAGGTTAGAGCTTGATGGTCTGGGTATTTGTGGGTTTAACTTCAGTGCGGGGCAAACGAGCAAAACGGCCACTACAATTAAATTTTTTTGTTTGCTCTCAGCTGAGATTCGAACTCGTAGCTCGGGCATCAACAGTCCAACGCTCGACCAGTACGGCTATCCCGGTTCCCCTTAGAGCTGTTTCAAGCTGTACAGACCCGGGGCGCTTCATGCGTATGCGCAAAGTGCCGTCACGGCCAACGGCCAAGTGCATCCTGGGAGTGTCCCGGTGTCACTCGTGCAGGGGGGGTATATTCATCTGGCATATTACACCGGTCGACCATAAATCCTTCACTCTCACCCCCCTCGACCCCTGTTCCGTTTTGAAGCAAATGATCTGCACTCGTATGTTCAGTATGGGGCACACGTTGCCTGAAAGTATTGAGGGCATCTTTAGATCAAGGTATGACTGAACTAGCATGTGTGTATTAACATCCTAATCGGGCTCACACAATCAGCGGTGAACCACCCCGGCAACCCCAAACACCCACCCACCACCCTTTGCACACGAATGCCCCACCCTTATTGCGCGGGAGGGTACTGTGCATGTCTAGCGGATCGTGACTGATGACTTTTGGCGGGAATCTAACACTACGAGTATTCCGACGGGCGTGCGAGGACGCTATATATAAATACTGAAGCAGCGACTCCCGTCTTTCTGTCCTTCTGTCCATCTGTACGAAGACACACACACACACACACTGCTGTTCAGTACTTTCTACTACCCTCAGAAGTTGACCGAACAGAACCGTGCAACGTACGCGGCCTCCACGGCGACAGGTAAGCTCTGTTCCTTTCAAGTTGCAACAAAAGGTCGATGTTTTAATTTATTTATTTCCCTTGAAAACGAAGGTAGATAATTACGCGAACATTATAATTATGATTATCTCCCTGGGTTTGAAATCTTCTGTCGGTGCGTGGTCTCATATCTGATCTGCTTGTTTGTTACACCCAAATCGCTCAATGTTTGGTGAGCTCTTCCCCTCTCATTGACAAAGTCACCCAGTTCCATGAATCTAGAAAAAAAGTTCACTATAATTATAAGCTACGGACGTTTGACTGAAAGTGCGGGTGCAGTCGCATCCGTTGCGTACGGCAAAGGTTTGTGTTTGGGATTCACTGTGTACAAAGTTTCTTCCTCGCTTTGATCAGCAGGCGGGTGGGTGGGTGGGTGTCGGGTTTAACGTCCTTTTCCGCCATATACACTGATCAGCACGCAGACTCACCAAGAAGTTGATATAATGTGCTTGCATGGATTCACGACGTGCAAAGTACCTTTGTTGTCTCGACTACTCAATAAAGAGTAGATATTACGTGTGTGTGTGTGTGTGTGTGTGTGTGTGTGTGTGTGTGTGTGTGTGTGTGTGTGTGTGTGTGTGTGTGTGTGTGTGAGATCTTGCACCAACTTCACTTTCAAGACACATGCGTCAAAACGTCTAAGCCCTCCCCCCCCCACCCCTCCCCATTCACCCACCCACCCCCACCCCATCCCCATGGTAAATTACCAGTAGACAGTTATCTCAAATATACGACGACAGCATTATTGTTGTGCGTTGTTTTGGGGGTTTTTTTTGTTGTTTTTTAGGGGGGGGGGGGGGGTGTTTTTTGTTTTCTTGCAGGAACTTCACTTTCAAGATGCATACGTCAAAAAGTCTACAAGTCCCTTTTTTTTCTCCCCTAGGGAAGATTACCATTAGAGAGTTACCTGAAATATACGACGCCAGCATGTTGTATTTTTTGTCATTTTCGCTTTTCCTTGTGTGTGTGTGTGTGTGTGTGTGTGTGTGTGTGTGTGTGTGTGTGTGTGTGTGTGTGTGTGTGTGTGTGTGTGTGTGAGTGTGTTTTGGGGGGGGTTTCTTTCTTTGTTTTGTTGTTGTTGTTTTTTCTTTCTTTCTTCCTTTGGTTGTTTTTTGTTTGGTTGGTTGTTTGGTTGGTTGGTTGGTTGGTTTTTGTTGTTGTTGTTGTTTTCTGTTGTTTTTGTTGTTTTCTGGGTTTTTTTGTTTTTTCTGGGGGGAAGAGGTGTTGTTTGTCGTTCCTTTAGCCTTGTTTTCTCTCTCTCTCTCTCTCTCTCTCTTTTTTCTTCTGCTTCGTCTTTTTTTTTTTTTTTTCATATACTTCCTTTTCCGTTTGCATACCACTCATCGGCGCCGTGTTCTCCATTAGCCCTACTGTGATTAGTAGAGTCTTGCGCCTGGCATCCTACCCTTGAGGGGATTTCTCTCACATCTCGACGAAACGCATTAGCAGGGGGGGAAAAACAAATGCCTGAAATCCGTCTGCGAAAGAAAATACTGTTTTGGACAAAGAGCTCTATCAATGACTGCTCGTGGGCGTTGAAAAACCATTCAGCCGGATGAGAATATCCTGTTGATGGCTTACGCGACAGGCGCTAAGTTTTTACAGGAATCCGGCTTTAAAAAAAAAAAACAAAAAAAAACGCTCGTTGATGTATCGTGACGGCTGAGAGAGAGAGAGAGAGAGAGAGAGAGAGAGAGACAGACAGACAGACAGACAGACAGACAGACAGACAGACAGACAGAAGTAGCCAATAGGGGATGTCTTAAAAAATAAGTAAATAAAAAATGGAACTTGATTATGATACTGCAGTGGTAGTGGTGATGTCTTATGTCCGGATCCTCGACTTCATATCCACCGCTCCAAAACAAGTTCAGTACCAGCGGGCGTTTCAGTGCTATACTTAGGTCGGCTCCTACCCATAGAGGATTGTGTTATGAGCCCAATGGGGAGGCTGTTGCCACACAGCCGGGTCTCACCCACTTTGCGGGTACGACTTTTGAGGGTGCTTCCCTCGTTTTTACACACCTCATGATGTGGATGATTGCACCGACGGCCGGCACCGCAGGTGCCGTAGTTCTCGGGTCTGGTTAACACCAGGATATTTATGACAGGAAGCGTGGAATGCGGCCCTGTCATACAGTCCACATGGACCTCCATAGCATCATCCTCATCCTTGTCACCAATTGTCAAAACTTGTCCCAGCCTCTGAGCCTTCCTTGGATTCCATCCATGACATGGTAGGAATACCACTGGAGCTGGCGAAGAGTTGGGGCAGCGGATAAACAATTGTATTCGCATTGGAACACGCGCACGTACAGAGAGAGAGAGAGAGAGAGAGAGAGAGAGCAGGCACCACTGGGGAAAATCCAATACAAATCTGAGCTTTGTCGAGGTTCGAACTCTCCACCTTTCGACCTCACGTCCGACGCTCAACAAAGTCGTGCCGACCGGACCGGTTCCCCTCCAAGAATGGGCGGGAAATGGAGCAGTGGCAGGTGGGCGAGCCCCCATATCGTCAGTACAGACACTTGAGGACAGTGAGCACCAGCACTTGACCAACAAGTCAATCACAAATTGCAGGATATTGTGTCCTCTCTTGCTGAATGCACAGCATTGTTAGCTACGCCCGGTCTCAGTGTCGCCTTCACACGGACTCTAAAGGCCGTTCTTAACCGGGCGAACCACCAGTCTGGCGAACTTGTTCGGCGAACTGTGTATTGTATACGAACAGGGCAAGCGCACCCACGTACAGAGTTCCAGAGGTTCGGCCGGACTAGTTCTCTTTCTTAACCGACCGTTAATGATATGCATACGTCATCGCCCGAACAAGGCGGACTCGGAAGTTGAGACAATCGTAAACAACCAAAATGGCCGCCTTCGTAGATCGAGACGACCAGGCATTTGCGGTAGTTATCGGTTTGAGTGAACTCTTGGAAGCCGAGGAAGAGGAGATAAGAGGAAAAGAGCGCAAGAGAGGGAAATGTGAAGTGAGTCGATAGCCGCGATGCCGTCCGCCATTTTCCTCAAGTTTGTACATGCGCACAACAGCTCTCCCCGAGCAGCCAATCAGAGCGCAGGATCGGCAAAAGGATCGCGAGGGTTCCCACGACACGCTATGCAGTCCTCGAACCTAGTTCGCCGAACCTTTCGAACCAGGGTTTCCGCACACGTATTTGGTCGGTTAAGAAACAACGTGCGCGAACCTAGTTCGCCGTACTCTCCGAACCTAGTTCGCGAACCAAAAGTCCGCCCGGTTAAGAACGGCCTTAAGGAAGACTAGAACAAAACCACAAAAGGGGTGATCAGTGCAACGCACGCGCTGTGACCCCATCCTGATGACAACTGTCACTGGCCAAGCCATTAAAGGCCTTTGCACACGCTGACTGCCTGAAGCGAGCTCGCACGCTCGCCTTGTGGATTTTCTGTTCACACGCTACCAGTAGCGTGCGCTGGGCGGACTGCGCTGCCGGCCTGGTGCTGGACAATACACAAAGCGCGATAGCGGGAATTGACTGGCGTGGCGAGGGACAAATAGGACGGTGTTCTATCAACATACGGCGACGTCGTCCCCGGGCAGTGCTCCTGGCGAGCCGATTTACTTGGCTGGGGTGCATTTTAACCGTTGGCTGGCGAGCGCAATCGTTGCGTCTAAAAGCACTTTTAGGAATAGCCCTTTCTTCTGACTAACTCCAACGTACTGCGGACGAAACGTCAGTACAGTGTCGCATGCCGCATGCTGCTTTCCTGTTTTCTGTTTCGCGTCCCGTCCCGTTTGAAATGAGATTTTTAACGTGTGCACACTTGATGTTGTGCGTGCGTGCGTGCGTGCGTGCGTGCGTGCGTGCGTGCGTGCGTGCGTGCGTGCGTGCGTGCGTGCGTGCGTGCGTGCGTGCGTGCGTGCGTGCGTGCGTGCGTGCGTGCGTGCGTGCGTGCGTGCGTGCGTGCGTGCGTGCGTGCGTGCGTGCGTGCGTGCGTGCGTGCGTGCGTGCGTGCGTGCGTGCGTGCGTGCGTGTGTGTGTGTGTGTGTGTGTGTGTGTGTGTGTGTGTGTGTGTGTGTGTGTGTGTGTGTGTGCGTGCGTGCGTGCGCGCGCGCGCGCGCGCACGCAGGGCAGACAGGCTACCGTAAACGAGCCTGCACGTAAATCTGACTCGACTTGGTGAGGAAAAATCCCCACGAAATTCCTCCCCACTGGGGATTCGAACCAGGCAGCTCAGAATTCGATGTCGGGCGACTGAACCAGTACTAGACCAAATCCCCTGACGATGAACGCACCTGATCCTAGATTACTATAGGATTAAAACTAAATGCAATTCTCCCAAAAAGGATGCTTTATTTCCTTTCATTCACCTTACGTTTGCGAGCCTTTCAGCTTGCGGGTTTTCAAAGAAAGCGTCTTTACTTCTGTGTTGACCTTTCCACATCACAGAAAAAAGACCCTTCTGTAATTCTTTCGCACAAATCAGTTCAACTTCTTTCGCACAAATCACTTTAAATTAACCTCAGTCCCCCAGAAAATACGGCTGAGCTCTATCGCCCGAAAATAGGAGGGAGAGAGGGGGAGGGAAGGAGGGCGGGATCAGTATGTCAGCCTGGCCGTTCAACAAATCTTTCTAAATTAGACAGAGAACCCCCCCCCCCCCCCCCCCCCCCCCCCCGTGAAATGGATGTGTTTTTCGTAGAACATTTCGCGCCGCGCATGTTGTTGTTGTTGTCAAGTTGTTGTTTTCCGGTTCAGGCTCTTCCCGAAAAGCAAAGCTGTGCTCGGTGACAAACCGATTGACGATGCACTGTCCGCCATGTTTGCGCGCCGAGTGACGTAGTACAGCCAATCAGAATCTGTTGTGGAAACCACAGTCACAGTTGTGGCTATTTGAAATCCAGGTTGCTGTGATGACGCCACAGCAGCGGAAACCCCCCAATATCGCAACTGTGTCACAACTGTGGACAGCACTGTGGCGCTCCGCACTGCCCACTTAAGAGCCGGCTTAAAGGTTACTTTGTTTGACCATTCTGTTTTAAAGAACCGATGAATAGTGACGATTAATGGACAAGGTAGAAGGTTCCTTTACGCGTTAAACTAACGTGGTACGAAGTGTGTTAAAGTTCAGGCAGAAATCAATGGAGCTGTTTGTTTGTGTATTTGTTTGTATTTCCCAATACTCTGGTGGGTTGGGATTTTCTTCTTTCTTTTTTTCCAACGTCGCTGTTGACCAAGGTGTCGGATTTCTTGGTTTGGTTTTCTTCTGGTGTATAGACTTTTGTCTGCGCGGGAAGTAAGAAGTGTTTTGTTTGTTTGTTGTTTTTTCAACTGCAGTTTAAACTACCAGGATGCATTTAAAGACGACGCAGACTGTGCGACTGTATTCGTGTGCATCGAAGGACGATATTTCGATTACTACTTTCTACTACAATTTCAAGTATTACGTGTACTGTTATCTGCACCACACACACACACACACACACACACACACACACACACACACACACACACACACACAGGGTAGGGAGGATTTTTTTGTTGTTTTTTTGTTTTTTAGGGTTTCACGTCCTTTAGGGTGATATCAAAGAAGAAGCGAGAAAGAGGCCAGCACATGTATAATTATTTGACCCCAACCGGGATTCGACCTCACGACCCAAACACAGAAAGCCCAACTCTCTACCGCTCGGTTATCCGCCATTTTCGGCTCCCCAAGACAGAAAAGAGAGAGAGAGAGAGAGAGAGAGAGAGAGAGTCTTGTAATCAGCACGCTGATTGGTGTCCCTCAGACTGATAAGAACGCCAGGATCTACCCAGTTTGTTACAGATACAATGATTGGGCACCGTCTTGTCTGCCTGGAAATAATCATTATTGTTTCTCGCACGTAACGGTTAACATGGTTGCCTTCCAGTGCTATTGTTTTAATACTGTATTTATCTGTCTGGTCGTGTATCGTTTGACATCGGATGACTCAACCCAGCGAGCAGGCCGATGTCGTACTCCGTCTGGTTCACAGATCGAATGCACTATTGTTTCGTACAAACCACGGTCGGATAATCAGCACCATTGACTATTTGCTCAGCGCAACTCAACGCGGCTAACACGTTTGATTACAACGCTATCAAATTTTCATCCCAGGCTTGGCGTCTGCATATGACGGAAAAAATTAACTCCCTTTATCAGGCCAAACCATCTGACACCATCCGTTAATTGACAGGCTGGTGTCAGAATAATTTGTACGTACACGCTACAGGCTGAAGTGCACCAGACTGTTAGTCAAGTTACAGCCCGGAACGTTGTTTTTTTTTCTTCTTCTTCTTCTTCCACACTAGCCCTTGGCTAGTGCCTCGAAATTGTTACACGCCAAAACTAGAAAACTAACAAGCCAAACTTCATTTTTTTCTTTTTAAACGTTACAAGTCAACAACAACAACAACAACAAAACTGGACCAGGAGGTGTCTGCATGTTTGTGTGTTTGTTTGTTTGATGGGGAGGGGGGGGGCGCAAGGGAGGGAGGGGAAAAGGGTGTGGGGCGTACTTACAAGGGTGTGGGGCGTACTTACAAAGTGTTTTTGAAAGTGTGTTAGAAATTGGAAAACACACACACACACACACACACACACACACACACACACACACACACACACACACACACACACACACACACACACACAAACTCGATACTTAATGCGCAGAAAAGCGTGAGTTGAATTTTTTTTAAACCTCCCTGACACTTGCTGATATGAATCGAAGCCTACGTCAACACGTTTAGTGAATTTCTATACATCACATCCAGGACCTATCTATCCAGCATCTGTTGGCGTTCGACATTGATCACTTCACTCACGCATGGCGTCACCTCCAAGGCACACGCGCGTAGCAAACACTGGGCAGATTCGATCATTGTGTGCACACGAGTTGCTTTCGAAGCGGACCGGCTGTGGTTTTGTTGTTTTCTGTTGTTTTGTTTTGTTTTACAGCGGGTGGAGGGTGGGGATTTTTGTGGGTTTTTTTTTTTTTTTTTTTTTTCAACAGAAAACGTCTATGGGGGTTGTGCAAAATGTTCAGGGGTGGGGGGGGGGGGGGGGGGGGACTGGGCTGGAGGCTGCGGAAAAACGAGGTGCCACTGTCGAATCAAAAATGTCGACTTCGACACCTCTCAACTTTCATTTCTTCGGGGTTTGTTGTTGCTTCTTGGCTTGCTTCCCACCACAACCCAAACCCCCCCCCCCCCAGTAGCACTTCCGGGGGTGGCGGGGGTGGGGGGCGGGGGAATGTGCCCAGTTAAGAGCCGGCTTTACTTGAGAGAAATCGTCGTGGAAATGTTTTGCATCGACAGTGGCACTTGGTTTGTGCGCAGCCGTCCTGACAATCTCCCGCCGTGCAAAAGGAGGAAGAAGTTTGCAAACAGTGAAACAAAAGCGCAGCGCCGTGACGAATGCAGAACCAACTCTGTACGATCGGGTTTCACTACGCTTACCCTCTGCACTGACCCGAAATCGGCTAGCCCAGACAAGTGACACCTAAGCAAATCTGCGTTCTTGTTGCGGCAAGGGAGACAACTCATGCAGGCAATAATCTCTGAAACAGGCTGAAAATGTACTGCGCTGGTGAATGCGACAGAACTCACCGCTTCTGTGCACACTGTGAAATACCACGTTGACCACAAAGTTGTTCAGAACTGTCCACTTTCCTTGTCACAGTATTTTTTTTTCCCCCTTCTCAGGTATCACTCTCGGCTGGCCGATTTCGGGTCAGTGCAGAGGGTAAGCGTAGTGAAAGCCGATCGTACAGAGTGGATAAAGGACCGCCACAATGAAACGGGAAGTACTTCAGAACGGCACAAAGGGCAGATCGTTCCACACGCGTTCTCACCAACAAAAGATAACTGTTTTCATCAAAATACGTCTACTTTTGGCGTTTTTTTAAATTTGTTTTGTTTTTGTTATGTGGTTTGTTTGTTTTTTCTTTGTCTCGCGTTTCCTGATCCCGGACTGTTGAATTTCTTAGCTGTTTTTTTCCCCTCTAAATGCATGCAGACTGCCGTTATGGTATTTGGTGTTTAGCACTATCATGTGCACATCAATACGTCTGTCAGGCATAGGCGTAAGGACAAAGAATGATCGTGGGGTCATGTTCGGTGTTTGTCTGCGGTACCCTGTTTGGCAAGTGTGCTAGTCTGTAGTGATTTTTGTTGTCATGAAAAAGCGTGATTTGCGTGATTTTTGTGTTATGTAGGTCAACGAGCATGCCAGGCGGTCACAAAAAGAGGCAAGCTGCCAGTGAAACTGGGACTTTTTGCACAGAGGTGGGACACAAGTGAGGCAAGCAGATTTGTGTGAACTGCCTCTCTGGCCTACACAGAAAGTAAACGTGCATTACTATAGTGAGGCCTGAGCGGAAAGGAGACATTCAAATTTTTTTCAAACCCCTGTCAGGTGCGTGCCTTTGAATGGTCTCTTCATGGTAGTAACTGATTCTAGATTGAAGCATTTTTTTTTTTTTTTTTTTTTTGGCTATGATGCCTGAGGCTAATAGGGAATATACAGGCATTTTGTATTTGTGTAATTGTGTCCTTCGCCCATATAACAACCCTGCGGAAAACTTTTCATCGAATGCGCTCAATCCGAGCATTAGAGTCGTGCACTTGGGACACATTAATAATAATAATAATAACAATAATAATAAGTATTGTGTAGGCGCTTTTCCCAATTTCATGAATCAGCTCAAAGCGCCGCGAACTGAACCCAACACGCACGCTCACGTGAATCACACGCATTCTCTCACACACTGCACATAAACACATTACAATCACGTGGTGCGAAGGGTCAGCTCAGCTATTTAAATTTCGGAATTTAGAACTGCATGTGTTTTTTTCAAATTTGCTGGGCTGAACATTTCCAAAGCAGAGGGGGAGGAAGCCGGAGTACCTGGAGAGAACCCCCCGACGATCGGTCCGAATGAACGGTGCCACCTACGAGAAGGAAGAATTCTTTTGCCCCGAGTGGGACTCGAACCCCTGACCTCTCGCATCGATGACAAGTCTCTTAACCAGTAGACCACCGACCGCCCCAATATTACTATTATTAGCATCTGAAACCATTGTGGCGACTCAGTTTGGTGTATATGTTGTTTTACGTACGTAGAAACACACCGCGCGGAAGACGACCTTGTTTAGTTGCGGGCGTAGAAACACACCGCGCGGAAGACGACCTTGTTTAGTTGCGGGCGTAGAAACACACCGCGCGGAAGACGACCTTGTTTAGTTGCGGGCGGGATGGAGGTCAACTAGACAGCGCTGATCAGTTGGCTTCTATTTTTAGCTACTTTGTCGATCGGCGTGAAGTGCAGGTGAGGATGGACGCGTTAGGCCAAAGAAAGTCACATTTCTCTGCTGTAAGAAGTCTCAAAGCCACGAAAATGATTGCAGTTAGCCCAAAAGAAGGAAGATCTATTCATTTCGCAAACAGTCCTAGAGCTTTATAAAGTACATACCAAAACGACCGGTGCGTATTACGGAAGGCTTGGACAGGCACAAAAGACAACAGAGACGCCAGGAGAATCCTAGCCACGGCGAAATCCCATCACCGCACGACTGACCCGCAACGAAACGGGACAAACGCAGTCAAGACTAGGCTGCAAAAGGGGTTGACTGGTCCGACGTAGAGACGTCCAAGAAAAAATATCTGAGCAAGCTCCAGTACTCACGCAAACATACAGTTCAAACTAAGGCCACCGTAGCCACAACACTCCCACAAGGCACCGCGGAACGACTCCACTGTGCTGTTTCAATATTTTGAAACAAACCAAGACCAGCGTAATCACAACACTCCGATATACTGAACCAAATGACTTTTGCGTGCATTTTTCACCCCCCCCCCCCCCCCCCTTCTCGAAAAAAGTGAATGCGTCATGTGTATAACGTGTGCATTTGCCGTCTCAACATCAGCTGATGTTATTCATCGTTTCAATGCAGAGACATCGTCTGCAGCTGACAGGGCTGTGATATACTTTAAAGTCAATGAGAATGTAAAAGGAAACTTTGCGTCCAGTACCGCAGTGGATCGCCGTTTCATGAGACCAGAAATTTTTTTTTTTTTTTTTTTAAATGAAGCAACAAACAAAATGAAGATCAAACAGAGGTAACGGGTATATCAACTCTTCCATATAACTACAACATCGACACCCTCTTGAGAGGGAATCTCTGTCTTCCTTTAAATGATAATATAAACATTTTTGAAACTGTACAGCACTTTATAGAAGTATCAGGTCGCTTTGACACCTAAATTCCGATTTCCATTACCAGTCGCCGGCCCGCTGCCGCCGTCGCAGACGCAATCCCACTGCATTTTTCTTTGTACTGTATCTATTGGTCATTCTTTCTATCCTCTCTCTTCTCTATCTCTTACAGATCTATCTTATAATACTCCGCCGCAAATGTTTTTTTTTTTGTACTTATGAGCACATTCATAAGTTTTTAACTTGTTGTGCTCGGTATCGTCGAAATTGTGTGAGTGAATTTTCTGTCTGTTCAAAATGAATAAAAACTGTTTAAACCAGGTAACGGGTATCGCAGTAACTCGCCCCAAGTGTACCGCAATGCTTGCGGCACCGTCGGTCGGCTTTGAATTGAAAAATAGCTCCGCGTTCTAAGGAGGTCCGGCGGAGAGAGTCAAGCTATGACTGAACTTACCACGTAAGTCGTCTGCATCTCCTCGCGGTGCCTGTGGTCCGATTCGGACTGGCGTCGGTCATCTTGTGATGACGTGGACACACTCCCGCCCGCACCCACTCTCTCAGGCGCTCCACGCTTTCTGGTCACCTCGTTGGTAGATCTGAAAACAAAGCAAAACACAATTATTCCACTGTCGGCCAGTTTTTTTCGTGGAGACTGATGAAGGGGTACTGAAGTTGCCTGCATCAGTATTACCTTCTACAAAAAAAAAACACATTGTTTGTACGTATATTTTTATTCATACTCATTTCATACTGATAGTC
Source organism: Batillaria attramentaria (assembly GCA_018292915.2). Taxonomy (NCBI): domain Eukaryota; kingdom Metazoa; phylum Mollusca; class Gastropoda; family Batillariidae; genus Batillaria; species Batillaria attramentaria. Next base: position 78,323 of record JACVVK020000089.1, read on the forward strand.
ATAGTTTGTTGTTTCGGGTTAGAGTCTAACCTCGAACTAAACTAGCTCTAGGGTTAAATTTCTGGGGGTTTTGCTGTTGTTGTTTTTTGTTTTAAATCAGGAAGCGGGCCCATTCCAGGAAGGTGCCTGAGCCGTTATGGAAGGATTTTTTTCTTCCTTTCTTCGCTTCCTTTTTTATTCAATTTTGCTTTCGGGTTTCTTTTGTCTTAATCTGGGTTAGGCCCGTAGCCGTGGGTTAAATTAACCTCGACTTTTACATACGGGCCCAGGCACCACAAGCCAAATTTTCCTTTATGGCCAAACTGAATTGATAAGCAGCTCTCCAAGTCAGTGTCAAAAAAGTGTTTTAAAAGCAGATGATGGAACTACCGCATCAGTAACCGCCCCAACGATTATCCTACATTAGAAGGCCTTTCTTATCTACTGTAGAGCGCGAGCACTACTGCTCGCATACGACGCATTCAACAGTGTGGGAGTACACAGAAGAGTAACAATATCTGCGTGTGGGGAACGAGGAGTGGTCTGAGATCCACATCGCGTCGTACACTCTGGGGATCCGTGGGATGGATGCAGTTGACAGAGTCTACTATAAGGTGATTAATTTTCACTGGTGAACAGCTGTTTCGTGTTTGACACCATTTGGTAAAAAAAAAAACAAAAACGGACGGACATTGAAACAGCCGGATCCGACCTAACATTACAAGTACATCAAGTAACCCCCCCCCCTCTCTCTCTCTCTCTCTCTCCCTCTCTCTTTCTATCTCTCTCACACACACACACACACACACACACACACACACACACACACACACACACACACACACACACACACACACGCCGCACACATGTGCGTGCACTCAAACACACGGCACTTATGTGAGGTGGGTGGGTGGGTGGGTGGGTGGGGAGGGGTTGGAGAGGGTTACACATGAATAAAAAAAAAAGCATCAATTAAACGTCAATTAATCGACAGGTGAGTTTACGGGCCGCTGAAGTCCAGACAAAAGGGACACTGTAAAGCGATATCTTGACCGGTGTAATGTGCACCACCCAAAAAAAAAAAAAATAGACTTGTTCGTGGTCGCTCACGAAGGGAAAAAGTCGAAACCGCAGCCACTCCAGCGCCAGCTGGCAGCAAAGGGCGGACAATAGTACTGTATCGAACTGATTCCCCTGCAAAAACATCGATGATGTATATTTATCGTGCCGTGTGAGCTATATCACTGACCACGTCACAGCTTTCGTGAACAGCTGCGGTCTGAACCGAAGCGTTACAAAAATCATGGATCACGATGTTGTACGAGCTTTTAATTGGGTTGTTTGCGGCGGTCGGGGAGGTGGGGGGTCGGATGTGGTGTGTGTGTGTGTGTGTGTGTGTGTGTGTGTGTGTGTGTGTGTGTGTGTGTGTGTGTGTGTGTGTGTGTGTGTGTGTGTGTGCGCGCGCGCGTGCGCGCGCGCCCAATGATGATCCTTTTACTTTTGTATAGTATCAGTAATCACGGTTGCGTAGGCATACATGCACCATGGATAGTTTTGAAACAGGGATGTGTCAGTGTGCGCCTAAAAACCCCTTGCAAAATCTAGTATAGCCTCTCTCTCTCTCCCGTTGAGAAATAAAATTCGTCCGCCAGTTCCGGCGGCGTTCAGTTCGTTCGTTCATGCTTTCTCTTTCCCTCCCCCCTCCCCCCCCCCCCCCCCGCGGCTCTCTCTCCGCGGCTCTCACACACACACACACACAGAACCACTGCAGTCCGCAGCCAGGTAGATTCCCTTGCACATCAAAGCCGCCCCGTTGATCTCGATCTGCACTCGCTGTGCTGTATAACCGGATAAAGTGATCTGAAAGCACGCAGACAACCGCGCGCGCGGGCCACAACCAGCACATCCCCGCCACCAGACGCACAGACTTACTTTTAATACTGGGGCTCAGTCACACACACACACACACACACACACACACACACACACCGTCACACACAGCTGCAGAACAGGAGCATGCGGTGCCGCGATAGGCGTGGCTTAGCGTAGAAAGAAGTTCGGGAGACCAGTCGTAGGTGCCAAAAGTGCCATTTCATAGTGTTTAAATTGATGTCCTCACCCACGGAGTAGAGAGAGACAGAACAAGAACTGAGTGAGAGTAAGAGAAAAAAGAGCGCGCGACACAGTTGGGGCATTCAGCTTGTCACTCTCCAAACTCAGTGTATGCTTTGCGAATGATTAGTGTCTTAAGTTTCGTCGTGGCCGGCGGCGGGGCATTTTCTGCCACTTTCCTATACTGGCCGCGGGTGTGAGACATTTGTCCGCTGGTGTCTACTTTCAGACCGAACGTGAAGAAAGAAACAATGAGACGCGAAATGACCTGAAAAGTTCCCTTTCAAGTGTCTTCTACACTGAATGTGAAGGAAGACTGAAACGGACGACAAATCACATTGACAAAACTCACCTACCGGCAATCACAGCCTCTAGCTGCCCGGCGCATTAACTGATAGTCTCATCAAGTTTTCGCGGGGTTATGTACTCTGCTACTTCGGTAAACCCGCTTCGGGTGTGAAACCACTAGTGTTTTCTTTCAGACTTGATGTGAAGAAACGGACGAGAAATCAGCTGGAAAGTCACCTTCCTGAACTCTGTCAGTGTTGGCGCGGCGCGCATGAGTGATGTCTCATTTTTGCGGGGCTACTGATTTTCTGCTTCTCAGTTTGAGTTCTACGCTGCGGGTGTGGGACCACTGGCGTCTTCTTTCAGTCGGAATGTGAAAAGAAACAGACGAGAAACGAACCAGCCACACTCAGTGTGTAGACTCGTGCATGACTAGTTCTGTCTTGGTGTTTGCAAAGTAGTGTTCTGAACTGCGGGTGTGACTAACACAGTTGACCACTGGCGTCTGCTTTCTGGTTGGAACTGAAAAAAAAAACACCAGAAAACAAAAACACAAACTCGGATGAGAAATGATTTGGAAAGTCCCCCCACACTGACGCACTCACACGCAGAGGCTGGCGCCGTGACTTAAATTCAGTCATGGGTTTTATGGGTATGTTTTGTTACGTTCAGTCTACTTCTCAACTGCGGGTGTGAGACAGCTGATCAGTGGTGACCGACTCAGTGTGAAGAAACGGACGAGAAAGCAGCTGAAAAGTCACCTTCCACACTCAGCGTGTAGGCTAGCGCATGACTACTGTCTTGATTATGGTTATGTTATTTCAACTTCTCAGCTGCCGTGGCAAGGTTTGACCGCTGGTGTCTTTTTTCAGACTGGATGTAAAGAAACGGACGAGAAATCGGCGCGAAAGTCACCCCCACTCATGCAGACTCGCGTATGAAATGTGTGTATGTGTATGGGGAAGGTTCTGCTACTGTTCTCATCTTCTGGTGTGTGACAGCTGACCTGTGGTCTCTTCTTTCAGACTGGATCTGAGGACACGGGGGGAGCAAGAGATCAGCTGGAACTTTGCGTCCCTTCCGTGTGTGGTTAATTCACGTCTGCCGTCAGTCCCCAGTTCTGCAGTTATACACTGAAACGTGCGCTGGGACGTCAGGCTGCAACCAGGCTACTTGGAGTCTTTGCTGCAACTCCATTCATACTTCTAGCAGTTTCATCTGAGGTAGCGCTGTCTGTCTGTCTCTCTGTCTCTCTCTCTCTCTCTCTCTCTCTCATTTGTAAATCTTTAATAGCCATCTAAACAAGCTGCATCTGAGGTGGCTCTCTCTCTCTCTCTCTCTCTCTTTCTTTTATCCTTGGAAAATAAAGTTCATTTCATCTCTCTCTCTCTCTCTCTCTCTCTCTCTCTCTCTCTCTCTCTCTCTCATTTGTAAATCCTTAAGAGCCATCTAAACAAGTGCTAGGGAGACCTAAGGAAAGTGAAATTGACCTGAGGTCACTTGTCGCCGTGAGGGTTTTTCTGAGGTCAAGTGATGTTGGAAGTTTTGACTGACATTGCTTGATGTAAGCGTTAAGTGTTGTGAGGTTCAAAATGAACTGCTGCTTCTCCCCACCCCCCCCCCCCCCCCCCCCCTTGTTAAAAAGTCATAAGAAACAAAACAGACACTTCAGACGTCCGCCACATTGTAAACGGTTGTGATGGCCTGCCCGCCAGCCTCCAGCCGGTCTGGGACCTGAGAGACAGATACTCAATGAAGACGGTAGACTTCCTCAAGCCACACCAAGTCCTAGGTGATAGGCCAATGAGAACCCTGGCCGACGCGATCGTCAGATCAGATCTGACAAAATGGTTCTAAACCCAAAAAGCGAGGGGACACCCCAGTGATAATCTAAAAGGCAAAAGTACGGATGACAGAACAGACTGAGGCACCGAAAAACAAACCCAGACCAGGCATCTGAAAGCCAAGCGAAGATCCTCTGACGCTGACCAAAGCTAAGCAAATCAGCCCTCACACACCCCAAAGACACTCGCCTAGCCAAGCAGCCAAAGTCACACGCCAGGAACAACTTGTCCTTAAGGGCCAAAAGCCATAGGACGTAAAGCAAGCTAATGATGATGAACAGACACTTGTGAGGGCGATCAGGACTGACATGCGATATGACGTGCGAGAGAAAGACGGCGGCGTGAAACTAGATAATAACATGTATGTCTAACTGTCAACATCATGCCATAGTGCCTGGCCCTCTGCCATCAGAATATCATATTCAAATCAAACACAACGCTGAAAGGACCTGCCCCATTCCTTAGGAGCGTGTGTTTGTGTGTGGGAGTTTAACGTCCTTTTCCACCACGTACGGGTGATATCAAAGACTGGGCAACGGGGAAAAATGCCAGCATAAATATGTGGCCCCAACCGGAATTCCGGTGAATTCACGACCCGAGCATTGAGAGTCCAGCGCTCTACCATTCGGCTATCCCACAACACCACCCTCCCCCCCCCCCCCCAACACACACACACACACACACACACACACACACACACACACACACACACACACACACACACACACACACACGCCATTCCGTAGGAAGTCATAAGATGATAAGGAATAAAACAGCGATCATGGGCAAACTGTGGCAGCCATCAGGACATACGATATGACGTTAGAGATGAAAGTGACGTCAGTCGTGAAACTCGATATGAACCCGTCACTGTCAATATCATTCCTCACGGACAAGACCTGTGTTAACAGAATATATACTGTTACATCAAACACACAGCTGTGTGGATCTTCCCCGCTTTGAACACCGTCTTTACTGAACCTGTACGTCCCGGTTGCCCTACTTGCGAGCAGTTACTGAATCCGGTTTTCGGAAACTATGCAGTCTAGCTGATGCGTTTTCTTAAACCGATCCCTGTGGTTTGAATAACCATTGACAATGTCCAGCTTCGCTTTTGCTGGCGCAACAGGACCCCCCCCCTCCCCCCCCCAAAAAAAAAACCCTCTTGCTAAGCTTTCATGTACTTTTATCACCCAATGCACAATGGAGTAATTGCAAACGAGTAATCTTGTATAATCTCGCATTAACTAACAAGGTAATTGTAATTATGTCAAGCCAGATTGTCCCCAATAAGCTCCAATTTAGCGGTCCGGGTTCAAATCAATGAGCTGCACGCACGTGTGAGCACATGCACGCCTTTGAACATGTGAACGTCGGCAACATGGCGGGGGAGCCGGGGTGGTCGTATGGTAGAGCGTTGGACTTCTAATGCTCGGGTCGTGAGTTCGATCCCGGCTGGGGAAAAATATTTGTGCTGGCTTTTCATCGTTGCCCCGTCTTTGATATCACCCAACGTGGTGGAAAAGGACGTTAAACACCCAAACACCCACACCCACCCGCACCCGCAACATGGCGATTACCGTGAAGGTGACCTAGATCTGACTTGACCTGTGCGCAATTTCCTCCTGAGAGAGAGAGAGAGAGATGATGATGATGAAACGTTTTTTATTCAGGATAGAGCATTTAGGCATTGCTGCCTATCTTACATGCTGTCCTGCTATTCTACATTAAAGGGTATTGAGAAAAAATCAAAACAAACAAACAAACAATAAAAAAAAAGTTTAAAAAAGAAAAGAAAAGTATAAACTATCTAGGGGAAATACAGGAGAGAAAAATACACGAGAGAGAGAGAGAGATGATGATGATGATGATGATGATGATGATGATGATGATGATGATGAAACTTGTTTATTCAGGATAGAGTATTTAGGCATTGCTGAGAGAGAGAGAGAGAGAGAGAGAGAGAGGATGATGATGATGATGATGATGATGATGATGAAACTTTTTTTATTCAGGATAGAGCATTTAGGCATTACTGCCTATCTTACATGCTGTCCTGCTATTCTACGTTAAAGGGTACAAAAAAGACAACATCAAACAAGGGGGAAAAAAGGAGGAAAAAGAGGGAAAAAAACAAACAAAAGTATTAACTATCTACAGGAAATGAAGAAGAGAAAAGTACGCATGATAAACAAATCAAACCATACGTGGCAGAGAGAGAGAGAGAGAGAGTAATATGTTGCACAGCGTGTTTGACAATACATATTGCACGGCTCCTGGCGGGGATTGACTACAGGCACGACAGCTTTCCCGGACAGGAAAGCCCGCGTTTCCGATTCTGGCCGTGGGGAATTTAAGGATCGAGACGCAGGAACAACAGTTTTGAAAGCTTGCACTTACTACACATTAAACATCAAATTCTCTCTCTCTCTCTCTCTCTCTCTCTCTCTCTCTCTCTCTCGCTCCCTCCCTCCCTCCCCCCCCCTCTCTCTCTCTCTCTGCAGATTGTTAGTGAGGTTCAATATACATATAAACCCTTAAAGTTTCATCGCCACCACCACAACACCACCATCATCATCATCTCTCTCTCTCTCTCTCTCTCTCTCTCTCTCTCTCTCTCTCTCTCTCTCCCCAGATTGTTAGTGAGGTTTCAGATATATCTAAATCCTTGTGTAATAAAAGTTTGTTTCATCGCCATCACCACCATCACCCCGATCCATCGAGCATGTAGGACGTTGGACTTTTCAGTGGGTCTTGAGTTCGAATCCGGGCTCGCAGACAGGAATTTGGACTGGCTGTTTCGTCCTTGTCCCGTCTTTCATATCACCCCTATCTGGTGGAGAAAAAGGGACGCTAAACACGACCCCCCCCCTCCTCTCCCCCCCCCCCCCCCCTCTCTCTCTCTCTCTCTCTCTCTCTCTCTTCCCCTCCATAATCTCCACAAACGAATGCACGTCCGAAACAAATTACCGGCCGATCACGCTGCACGTGCCGTTCATCCCTGATGCAGAGGATCAAAGATTAAACTTCATCTAACACTCGTGCACGCTGCACCAGCAAAACTCATTATCTTCGATTTGTATTCCCTAGTGAAAAAAACAACTGACCTGCTGTCCCCCCTCCTCTGTTCCCGCTCTCATAACACATCTCACGAAATTACTTCCATGGTGTCGGTTCGCAGAGTTCACTAAGCAGCTTCAAACAGTTTAAAGCCCCAGCTTCCGACATATTTTGGTTAATAAATCTTTCCAAGTCGTTTTGGTGGTGTCTAACGTCGTGTCATTTAAAGATCTAAGCTCCCAACAAATAACTTTCCGAAGTGTGAAAAAAAAATTTCACACAGTCGACCGTGCAGGCACAGTCAACTCTGTCACAGTTGCAGAGTGTTCAGCGTCCCTGAAACCCCAATAAAAGCCAAGGGCAGCCTGATTTCACAGCTCAGTTCGCGTTTTGACACTGAGCCGAGCGAGAAAGATCGTGCAGCACTCAACATCCGCTAGACACTGTAGCGATGTGTCTCGCTCACTGACCAAAAGCCAAATAATGTGACGGCAAACTCGTGCTCTGGTTTTACACACACACACACACACACACACACACACACACACACACACAGAGACTTCTGTCATTCACTCATCACTACTACTGAGCGGTGAGCTGTCTTAACAGCTGTTCCAAAGCTGGAGACTGAGTCCCTGTGTCTGACGGGTTTTGGAAGGGTGTTCCACAAGGTGGGTCCCTGACACAGAAACGACCCTCAGAGCACGACAAAAACAAGTTAGTTAGTTAGTTAGTTAGTTAGTGTTTTAGGGCTTTACGCCGCGCACGACAAAAACAACACAAAACAGCAACAAAAACAACAACAACAAGAACAACAACATGTCGCACCATCTTCCCCCGTTGCCCTGGGTGATACTCTTTCCTTCAACAAGCACAGTAATGCGAAAATGATGGCGACCGGCTTAATGGGGTAGAAAGTGGGGGGAACTGAAAAAAAAAAAAAAACCGCAAAAGTCTGCCGCCCAGTATTTAAACCCTTCAACAATCGATGCAGCCTGGGAGGCCTGCAGAACGTTGGCTCTGGCTCAGATGCACCACTCAGATAAAGCGCCGTGCATCGCCGTGCATCCTATAATCGGCTATATTAATGACTGTTCCCACACAAACCCAAACCCAAAATCAAACCCAAATGTTGCAGATTTATGGGCAGACGCCGCTCGCAACATGATGCAGTGTATCTGGAACATATTATTTTTTTGTATTGCTCTCTCTCTCTCTCTCTCTCTCTCTCTCTCTCTCTCTCTCTCTCTCTCTCTCTCTCTCTGTTCCTTGTTAGTTACCTGTCTATGTAAGGTATGTTAGCTATTCTGGTGTTGTTATAGCTTTTTGCATTGTGTGTCTTTTGGTCTTTTGTTTTTCTTTCTATTTTAGTATATTTTTTTCCTTCTTTTTTTTTTGTAGCAAGGACTGACAAGTTGGAAGACAAGCACATGTGCTTAATACTTTCATCCTTGTAAAATAAAGAGAATTCATTCTCTCTCTCTCTCTCTCTCTCTCTCTCTCTCTCTCTCTCTCTCTCTCTCTCTCTCTCCTGTAGTTTAGTGCATGATTTTCTGCTCTGATTTATCTTTTTAATTTTTTTTTCTATTTTAATATTACTATTCTCTTTTTTTTCCAGTTTTAGTAGCATGCTGCATTAGCACCGGCAACTTTGCAAACTGGCGAATTTCTGTGAAAACTTTTACCGTTGATAAATAAAGTTTCCTCCTCCTCCTCCTCTCTCTCTCTCTCTCTCGACGATAATGAAAATGATGACGGAGACTGAAACTGTTGTCACGCCAGATACGCAGGCATTGACGCCATTTGTATACCTGTTGGTACGACCCATAGAAGTAGACGGCCTGCTGGGGGTATGCTCATTCGCGACGGAGTCAAAACGAGACGGCTAACTGAAATGCAAAGTAACGATATTTAAACAGTCTTACCAGAACACTTACCTTAACCCCTAACTCTAACCGCGTTTCACTGCGTTTAGTCGCTTTTTTTTATTTCTTTCAAAACGGTGCAGCCTCGTTTTGGCTATCATGCACATGCGCATGCTCCGGCGGGGAAATTACTTCGTTAGGTCGTATCATCTTTTTTTTTAAAGTTTTATAGAAGGGATATCCTGGATCTAAAAAAAAATAATCTGAAAGCGGCTAATTTTTCCTCCCTTGATACCGGGCTTCAACGAGAGGTTCTCGCAATACCCGCTGGGTTCTCGAAATCATGTATTCCAATCTCGAGACACACTTTTTCTGTTTTTTCCCCCCCAAACCACGGCAGTCCTCCTCGGTGTCGGGAAACCTCTTTACTCGTCCAGTTCTTGCCGATGACGCACCACTGGAGAGCGCACGGATGCGAAGGATGGAGTAGTCAGAACAGTGAGGGGGAAAGCGCCCTAAACCGTTTAGCAACAATCAGTTTTGGACACCTAATCCACTTGCGGTCAATTCGCAGATGCAGAGGCATGCTGACACGCGATCGGAGCTGGACGAAGATTCCCGAAGCACGCAAGAAGAAGAAGAGAGAGAGAGAGAAAAAAAAAAGCAAGCGGTCTAAATGAGTTAATGGAAATGGAAAACCGGTCTTAAAGGCCCGCCTTCCAATATATCAAGGCTCGCAAATTGTTTGGAGCTTCAGTCAAGCAAGCGGTCTAAATGAGTTAATGGAAATGGAAAACCGGTCTTAAAGGCCCGCCTTCCAATATATCCAGGTTCACAAATTGGAGCGTTTTTACTGGTGCCTAACATCGCACCACATACACAAAATAATACAGCCTGTCACGAGTTGCCACTGAGCCAACGGAAGGATAATTGGTGGTCTAGTGGTTAAGAGACTTGTCACCAATGCGAGAGGTCAGGGGTTCGAGTCCCACTCAGGGCAAAGAATTTTTCCCTTCTCGTATATGGCACCGATCATTCGGGCCGATCGTCGGGGGTTCTCTCCGGGTACTCCGGCGTCCTTCCCCTCTACTTCGGAAATGTTCAGTCCACAAAATTTGAAAAATAAATGCAATTCTAAATTCCGAAACTTAAAATAGCTGAGCTGACCCTTCGCACCACGTGGTTGTAATATGTTTATGTCCAGTGTGTGAGAGAATGTGTGTGATTCACGTGAGCGTGCGTGCTGGGTTCAGTTCGCGGCGCTTTGAGCCGATTCATGAAACTGGGTAAAGCGCCTATACCATACTCATTATTATTATTATAATATTATTATTATATAATGGCAAAGGGAAAGGCCAGGCGTCCTTAGGTCCTTTTAACAGCCTATCAGACGGCAGTGTATCGCGTTCAGAACTCTACTCAATCCTTAAGAATGACTATCCTGATGCTTAGTTAGGCCCACTCACAAGCACAAATGCTGCAGACAATACAGTTGTCCTCTGTGACAACCAGCAATCTTTGAACTTGGGCCTTTAAAAGGTGGACGTGTGAACAAGTGAGACGCGCACGCCCCTCCAGAAAGTGCGAATTTCTCACCCAGATCGCGCCTGTCAGAACCGACAGGGAAACTGACAGTGCGATTCCTCAAGCGTGCGCCAGGCAACAGAGGGTAGACAAGCCTGTATTGCTGGGAGCATGGAACGAGTCCATTTCAATAATCGTGCAATGCCCCTGCGCCTCCCCCAAGCAGCGGCGTGAAACCCAAAACCGCCCGCCACGCCGTCTCACTACGTCTAACCGGCATAGACAGTACAGTATTTACTGTCTATGTCTAACACACAACATTAACAGGCCAGTCACTGGTTACGAAATAGACCCCTCAACGATGAGGCGCTTTGTTTAGCCTGCCTGGTTCAGTTTACCAGTTCTCCGCGCGGGGGAGCCGCGATAGCCGAGTGGTAGAGCTTTGGATTTTCAATGTTCGGGTCGTGAGTTCGAATCCCGGCTGGGGCCAAGTATTTTGTGCTGGCCTTTTTCTCGTTGCCCCATCTTTGATATCGCCCGAACGTGGTGGAAAAGGATGTTAAACTCCCAAAACATCCATTCATCTTTACCAGTCCTACCGGCCCCCTCCCACCCTCATGCAGCGCCCCCCTTTCCCGATACTATGGCGCATGTCAACTTCACAAATCCGTACGACCGCGGGAAAAAAAGAGTAACAACACTGGAACACTCAGTCAACTAAAGACACTGTGGAGATTATACTGGGAGATGCGGTGGAGTGTACATATGGGATTTTCTGAGCGCAGAGATACCACCTTGAACTGAATTGAAAACGAGTCTTTGGACGCTGCAGGGGCGGTAACTGTGCTTTAAAGCCCCCCTCCCCCCCCCCCAAATCTTCGCCCACTCCAACCCCTCGCTATAGTCGAATTCGAATAGTGTGAAGTAGTCCTTATTGAAGTAAGAATAAGAATGTGTTTTGTCAATAGTCACACACTAACGTAAAACGTCACTTTCTATTGCGGGTATTTGTTTCGTTTTTGTTTGTTTTGGGGTTTTTTTCGGTTTTGGTTTTGTTTTGCCGTCCAGTTTCACTTCCTTTTCACATGATAGGAGGGAAGGGAAACTGTGTGAGACAATTCAATAATGCCACGCAACTCGAATGTCTGCCTCACACCTCGACTGGTCGTGCGATTTTCAGCTCTCTCTCTCTCTCTCTCTCTCTCTTCAGTTCTTCATTTTTTTCTCGCTACTTTTTTTCTTTTTTTTTCCTCCGAATCCAATGCACTCCACAAAAAAGGGAAGGAAAACTGAGCATCGCACAAAAAGCAAACCTACACCAAATTACTAGAATTACTCCAATAAGGACGACTTCACACTCCCATAATTGAGGGGTGTTCTCGTTCGGGGGGGGGGGGGGGGGGGGTGTGCAAGTGGTGCGTTCACAGGCGCACGAAGCGTATGGTGTGCGCTTCACGTCCAGCGCGCTCGTTCTCATAGCCTGAGAGAGTTCTGGTCCTCTAGCTGGCGTTGGTGGGCTAGATCGTCCCCATTCCCCTAGTTTACTCATTTATGCAGCTTGGCCATGTGTAAAAATAGCACAGGGTAACTCCACTGCCGTGCGACAAATCTGTTCAAGTTGGTATTCTGCCAATCGCTGTGCGAACTCGGCTGTATATCCGCGCTGAAATGAACTTGATCTGACCCAGTATCTTCAAGTCACGGGCAAATAATCAGACAAAGCGTTCCAACAGGCAGAGAGTTGTCTCCCTTCTACAGTGGGTAATACGCTGTAGAAGGGAGACAACTCTCTGCCTGTGGGCTTTCCTACAAGCCTTTGGATAAAGAACAGCTCATATGGCACACTTTCTCGTGACGAAGGAGCGTCGAGTTGCCGGAGAAATCTAAGTCAAAGATAACAGTGAGACTTAGTAGTATTACATGTAAATTAGGCTCACACGGCAGAGGCCGCGAGCTGCTTACGCGCTGCGATTAGCTAATGGTACCCGTAACGTGCCTAATTTACATGCAAGTGGGTTACGCTGCTCAGCGAAGTTCTCCGTACGAAGCCCTACTAAGTCTCACTAAACATCTCGCAGCGAGCTTCTGTCTGCTTGACCTACATACCCCGGCAAATGGACAGTAAGGGTCAGTGGCTTTACAGTCTCCGGTCCACTGCAGATGCACGCGTCATACGGCTTCTACGTAATTACCCGCACATTGTGACTGTGCAATGAAGCTCGCAGCGAGCCGTTTACCTGTGGTAGGAAGAAGAAGAAATGAAAAGAAGAAGAAAAAAAGAAGAAAAAAAACACTCGCTAACACGTACTCACAAAAATAAACCCCTCCGCAGAGGGACTGACTGAGGTGACGGAGACTTCAAAGTTCAAGGCGACAACTCTGTGAATTTTCCCCTCCACGTCCGATAACTGTGCATGCTGCGCGAGTTTTGGTGGGTTTTTTTGTTGTTTCCATAGTAATGGAAACAACATAATAGGACGGGCTAAAATTTCCACGTTCATAGGCAAGCATCTGTGGTACAAACGCACGTCACTGCCGATCTCCCGCAGAGACGATTATGCAAGTGTAACTCTGACAATGACGTAAGAAAACTTGCGTCATCGATGCTGACGCGTATGGTGTTCCGAACGCAGTTCTCCTCCTCAGTGAGTGCCGTCTGTGCGGATGTGTGTGCGTGTGTGTGTGCGTGTGTGCGTGTGTGCGTGTGTGAATTGTGTCCGGGCCCGTTTCTTCGAAGATACTTAACCGAATGGCTTCAAATTTGGGGTATCCAAATTTATCAAAATGTTACATTAGACGATTCAAGCGTGTGATGATTGCTTAAGTGATTTGGGAGTTATCGCCCTTTTGAGACAAGTTGGTTGTCTTTCGTGTACAGGCGTAATATTTATTTAAATCACTCAATTTTTTGGCAGTAGATAGCTTGAATACGGACTCTGAATTGACTCACTACTAGAAAATGGTCGCTCTTATAGTTTTCATGTAAACCGAGCCTGAGTTGACATTGCATGTGAACCCAGTTCAGATGCCTATTTCTCCGAAAATACTAAACCGATCGATTTCAAATTTGGGGTTTCTAAATGAATCAAGATTGTTGAATAGAAGGCCCGATCCAGGTACAATTGCACACATGATTTGCGAGTTATCGCCCTTTTCAAAAAAAGTGGCTTTCTGGCGTTTAAAGGCGTAATATTTACCTAAACCACTCCATTTTTGGGACATAGATAGCATGAATACGGACTCTCAACTGAGTGAATTTTGGATGTTGTCGCTTTTATACTTTTGGCGTAAACCGTACCTGATGAAAGTGCTGGTGAACACACTTTAGATCTCAAAATCGCTCCTACTATACATAGATAATGAGCCTGGGGTGCCATAAAAATATACAAAAAAAATTAGAAAAATTCACTGCAGCCGTTGTCGTCAGTTGACTCGAAAATTTGTACTCGAAGCACATTTCCTTTACACAAGCCACACGCCTCACAAACATCGCAGAAAAGGCACACGCGCACTGACGCAAAACTGTATCAGCGTCAGTTTGCCGACGTCATGTTTGATTGACGTGGGGGTGTGTCGTCACTTTTCGGAAGTTCTCTATTTGTAGACGGGGAAAGCGGGAGTTTCATTGATGTAGTGAGCTTTGTTTTTCCCACTGACTCTCACTCAATAGCATAGTAGAGTGAGAGAACACCACATAGGTCTCAATGGAGCACATGCACAAACGCGGCTCGCGCAAGTCTGCGTGCGTGCGTGCGTGCGTGCGCGCGCGCGTATGTCTGTGTGTGTCTGTGTGCGCGCGCGCGCAGCAGACATAACACATAGTGAAAAAAACGTTCGCCGCGCAGACTTGTCTGTTAAACACATTGAGCCGGTATAAATTCGATCTTTACACTGCGCAGCAGCAACACTTCAATTTTCATGGGGCTGCTTTCATTGCAAGAATTGTATCCGAGTCAAAGTTATTACGTCAAATGTATTATGCGTCATCCCAATGAGGAAAACGTCATAGATTTCAAAGAAAACAACTTGACGTCTCTCTTCCAAAACCAAGATTGGTCTGACAAGCCCGGTCAGTTGTTTCCATTGAGAGAGAGAGAGAGAGAGAGAGAGAGAGTGTGTGTGTGTGTGTGTGTGTGTGTGTGTGTGTGTGTGTGTGTGTGTGTGTGTGTGTGTGTGTGTGTCCTCCCGTATACATGGCATTACAAAAGAACGACCGTGACGACAGCAGGTGATTAAATGGAAACAACATATTGGGCTGGTCAGTGGCCATCTTGTTTTTTTTGTTGTTGTTGTTGTTGTTTTTTTAACTAATTAGGAAAAAAGAGTGTTTTAAATAAATTCCGGCCCAGTTTCAACCCAGACGTCGAAACATCAATATTTGCCATTTGAACACTTGGCCGCACTAGTTAGATTTCCTTCACCGTACAACCATGCGCTCGTTCAGACGGCCCGCGTCCAAAGCTTTCACAAAATGCACGTCAAATGCAGGTTAATGCACAGGTCTACCGTCGTTTGATAAAACGAACTAGGCGCTATGGACTTGATAAACACTTAGCCCCCCCTTATTTTTACTCGACGGTAAAGGTGTTGGTAGGGGGAGGGGGGGAGGAGGGGAGTTTCTAGTTTCCTCCCGCCACCTCCCCCCCCCCCCCACACACACACACACATGATTACATTTCACTGGCTGCTCCTGACGAATCTGATCGATGTGACCGGTTTAAAGTGTGGCCACATTAACGCATTTTTAGACCAGACTCATATCAAAGGTGCACCTACTTCATCTTGCTGTCACAGAAACCTAATAATACTAATAATCGGCATGGATATAGACGCTTTCTCCCAAACACTGGACTCAAAGCGCTGCGGGCTAAACCCCCGAAAACACACACGGTCACGTGAATCATACGCATTCTCTCAGACACTTTAACATAACTGTTGCGAAGGGCCAGCTCAGCAATTTCAGTTTCGGAAATTCAGAATTGCATTTATTTTCGAATTAACATTCCAAAGCTGAGGGGGAGGAAGCCGGGGGTACCCGGAGAGAACCCCCGACGGTCGGCCCGAATGAACGGTGCCACATACGAGGTAGAAAAATTCTTCGCCCCGAGTGGGACTCGAACCTGGCTTCTCGCACTGGTGACAAAGTCTTAACCACTAGACCACCGACAACCCCAATACAACAGCGAACTATCCTTTAACAGAGAGAAGTTGTCAGTCACACACACACACACACACACACACACACACACACACACACACACACACACACACACACACACACACACAAAATCACCACGAGGCAGTTTCAACAGGATGCAGAAAATAACAGTTATTATCATTATTATGCACGAGAAAGTAAGTTGAGTAACAAAATATGTGCAAAGCTAAAACATCTAAAAAAAATTTAAAATTTAAAAAGGTCAAACTTGAAATGCCTCTAATCAACTAAAAAAAAAATCGTTCACTTTTGAAGCGAGACCTAGATGCCGACTGCTTGTTTCTTTCTCTTTATCCATCAACCAATCCGCAATTACAGCGACAGACTTCTGATCCCGTGCAGGTACCTCATCTAAAAATCGGAGTACGTACTAACCACCTTTTTGAATGTGGCGGAAAGCTTCTAATCACGATCCACAAGCATCCGTCTTCAAGAGAAATCACTCCAAGGCTATGCTAATCTACAGCCTAAATTATCCTCCCGCTGACAGATACGAAATTTAAAGAGGTTAACATATGCCATTCCGGAAACGGCCGAGTTGCTTTTAAAAGGGCAATAAAACGCTCGAAATGTTTTTTTGAAGGTTATCTCCCGTTAAGAACTAGGAATTGTAAAAAGGTGAACACGTGCCACTCCGGAAGGACCCCCCCGAGTTAACAAATGTGGGGCACAAATGGAAGCGAGGGTCTAAAGTGAATAGGCGGAAGTGTTTAAACAAGAAAAATGCTTCATGGAACGGGAAACTTTTTCCCCCTTACTCAGCAGCTGCCGTTTTCTGGGTGATTGTTTTTTTCTTCTTAGGATTGGCAATGTCATACACGGGGAGGGGTCCCGGCTGGGGCCAAATATTTGTACTGGCTTTTTCATCGTTGCCCCGTCTTTGATATCACCCTATGTGGTGGAAAAGGACGTTAAACCCCCAAACACCCACCCACCCTACACGGGGAGGGGAGTAGGTCGGGGTTCACTTCATTAAAGTGCAAGTAAGACTAGCTTCCCTTTGCTGTGGACTCCGCAAAACAATCTGCTCCCAAAACCTCTGGGGTGTCAATCGATGGTTCGTTCATTCGTGATCATTTTTTTGGGCTGCTTCGCGTCCTTCTTTAATACACACGCATGATACCAAAAACAGATACACGAGGAAAAAAAAAAACGTCATTAAAGTTGGCTCCTTGCCGAGATTCAAACCAAAGATCCGATCGTGGGCGTGAGTGGACATCTGCGCAAAAAAAACCAAAAAAAACACGAAAGGTCAAGATGCAAAACGCTGGCCGGACGAAAATGAAAACACAACCAGTGTAACTAAATTACAGCTGCCAGAATAGATACATTGTTTCAAAAAAAAAAAAAAACAGCTGATGCCAACATCCGCCTCCGTTTTCCGTGTGTTTTTGACACTGTACGCTCTTTCACGTCTCAAACGGTTAGCACCTGGGACCAGAAACTAAAAAAAGGTTGAAAGGGAATGCTAGAAGTGCTCACTTGCGTTAGACTTTTTCCCCTAACCCACTCTCCCTCCCCCTTCCCCTCCGCCCCCCCCCCCCCCACTTCTCCTCCCCGTGTCCTTGCCCCCCGCCTTCCGTTCAACCTACAATGTGTTCGAGTTATTGTCATTTCTCAAACCACAAAAGGCTTTGATCTAGAGCTGAACAGAAACCAGCCATATCGTTTACCGGCCTAGTCAGAAAACAATCTTGACAGGTACGCATGTTCGTCGCACAGCTGCCTACGAGTAAAACACGCAGCGCACGGACATTTGCGGACCGACCTAGCTGCGCGTAGTAATTACCAACAAGAACCAGTCAACCAAGTGTTGCAACCCTTATCATCTCCTACAATGATATGCTAGAAAAATCTTCTTTTGCTTTGTTTTGTTGTTGTTGTTGTTGTTGGGTTTTTTGGTTTTTTTTTTTTTTTTAAGATTGCTGGGTTGGTGTTTGGGAGTTTAACGCCCTTTTCCACCACGTATAGGCGATATAAAAGACGGGAGAACGAGAAACAGGCCAGCGCAAAATATCTGTCTTGAGCCAGGATTCGAACTCACGACCCAAGCATCGTAGGTCAAACGCTTCACCTTTCGCTTTACAAACCCCCCCCCCCCCCCCCTCCTTTTTTTTTTTTTCTTTCCTCGTTGTGAGTACACATGGCACATGGACCCCCCCCCCACTCTCTCTCTCTCTCTCGTAGTGTTAATATTTCAGTTCCTAGGATTAATTCAGTCTGCCACTGCAATACTGTCACACTGTATTTGTTCCACTATGAGCACTACCATAAGCTTTGCTTGTGTAATGCTCATCAGTTGTTCACTTATACAATCCGTATTGCAAGAAAGAAAAACAAGACTAAACAAGGGAAAGAACACGAAACAAACAAACGACCGCCAAAGCTGAATCCGATATCCCCCCCCCCCCCCCCCCTACAAGACGTCTGTGCACAGTTGATGGCGACTACAAGCCTATACAATGCAGACAAGCTCGTTAACTTTACAGCCTTCTCGCTATCTACCGAAGGGGAAAACAAGCCTTTTTTCCTTACGGATGGGAGACGCAGCGCGTAAGGTTGTCTACCAAGCACAAAACAGATGGCGTCATAAACAGGGATTTAGAGGGACGGGCCTTAGCGTGGTTTCCTCGCGAGATTGGCCAGAGATCAGCAATTTCGATTCCGTGTTCCCTCGAATTGACGTAACTTGAACAAATCGATGGCCTGCTCAAGACTCGGTGACTACGCGGTGGGCTCTCCCTCTCACACACACACACACACACACACACACACACACACACACACACACACACACACACACACACACACACACACACACACACACACACACACACACACACACACACACACAAAGAGAGAGAGGGGAGGGGACACGAGGTCCTTCCCACAGGGAACGTACGTCACTTGTAGCTCAGATTTTATACGGTAGTAGTCGGTTGTTCACACACACACACACACACACACACACACACACACACACACACACACACACACACACACACAACTACCGACCCCCCCCCCCCCACCTCCCCGACCGGAAACCACCAATAAAAACTCCATTAACATCGTGATCCATGATTTTTGTAACGCGCTTCAGTTCATACCGCAGCTGATTACGAAAACTATGACGTTGGTCAGTAATAGCTTGCAGCATAATTCTATGTATAATTACATATCACCGATGTTTATCAGGGCAATCAGTTCGATTGTTATCTGTTACACCACAATACTTGGTTGAATACCGACGAGTATTTGCTCCATGACGCAGATCCATCCCTGAGCTTTAGTGAAGGGACGGATCGCCTCTTGGAGCAAATACGAGTTGGCAGGGGCGTAGGAACCAGGGGGGCCCTGGGGGCCCAGGCCCCCGTTTGATTTTTGGAAGGGGGGCCCGAATATCTTTGGGCCCCCCTTGCTTTTGATAAGAGGAGAGGGGGCCCACCAGTGGTGGGGCCCCCCTGCTCTGCTGTCGCAGGACACAATCCTTGGCAGTCAACACACACACACACACACACACACACACACACACACACACACACACACACACACACACACACACACACCTTCTTCACCCCGGCCGTATGGCTCACCCGACTTAGTGGGCCCCCCTTCCTCTCAGCATCTTCCTACGCGCCTGGATGGTATTCAAACAAGTTAGTGTAATGGTTTTATCATCCTTTTTCTCTCATTTATGGTGCATTTTGGGCGCTTGCCCGACTAAAAACTGCTCTAAGTGCTTTTTTTTTCCTAGCTGAACCTGAGCAGCGCCGCACAGCAGGAGCGGTCAGGAGATCATTAAGCAGGCGACAGAATAAAGTGTCGCCTTCTTGCCCTAGCAATACAATGTCAGTTCAAAATCCAAACAAAAACACAAGTTCTGAACTTCGACTGAAGACACAAACCAACCTGGTAACACTTTGAAGGAAACATAAATTTGCGAAGTCAATGCGAAACCGAAACACGCACAGCTCTGTTTACGTTCTGAAAGCATGGCAGCGTGATCTAGCGGCCAGGTGTTTGCTGCAAGTCTTCCATCTTGCCACCTCGGTCCTTCGCGGAATATGAAGATTCGTGAGTGTTGCTTCTAATATTTTGAGTACATGAACACCGATTAAACTGTCCTTTCACCAACAGCTACAGCAAGATCCGAACGATTCAAGGAGGTTCTCTTGAATCAGAGACCTAGACTGAACAGATAAGGAATAAGCTCGCCTTCACAGCGGATAGCCGACGACTGCAGCGACTAGACTTGATTCAGCTGTTATGTCACAGGTTTTTGGTTGGATAACTGTCTTTGATTTGAGTACGCGGTGCTTTTTCGGTAAAGTCCCCTATCGTCCTGAACTTCAGCAGCGTTATTTGCGCCTAGCTTGCCACGGCCAGTCAAGTCGGCGAATTAGTCCGGTGCCAGCTTCGAGTGAACTTTTTGAGAACGGGTTTTTGCTAAGTGTTCGTTGAAACTGTCCATGATCTGAGTAAGCAGTGCTTGTTAGGTATCGGGTAAAGTCATGTTTCACCTGAACAACTAGATAGCAAGATAATGATAATAATAATAATGTGTATTCTATAGGCGCTTTACCCAATTTCATGAATCGGCTCAAAGCGCCGCGAACTGAACCCAGCACGCACGCTCACGTGAATCACACACATTCTCTCACACACTGGACATAAACACATTACAATCACGTGATGCGAAGGGTCAGCTCAGCTATTTAAGTTTCGGAATTTTGAATTGCATTTACTTTTTAAAGTTGGTGGGCTGAACATTTCCAAAGCAGAGGGGGAGGAAGCCGGAGTACCCGGAGAGAACCCCCGACGATCGGCCCGAGTGATCGGTGCCACATACGAGAAGGAAACATTCTTTGCCCTGAGTGGGACTCCAACCCCTGACCCCTCGCACTGGTGACAAGTCTCTTAACCACTAGTCCACCGACCGCCCCAGACCACCGAACGCCCCAAGATTGTTTCTGCAGGCCGTGTTGACACAGGAAGATAGGGGTGCGCGCGCACCAGGCGTAGTAATACCTGTTCTTCTTATGACAATCTGCCAGAAGGTTCTATCTGTGTTCGTTCCATTTATACAGATGGAACCTTGGCAGGGAACTGATGGAAATGATTGTCATGTGATGTGTCACATAAATTATCTCGCTAGTTCAATTTCCGCACTTATACAACGGGAGAGATCAAAGGGAAAAGCCGCTAATGGATGATAGTCGTGGTTTACGCAACTGCGGAATCAGCCGTTCGTATCTAGATTGTATTTGTGTTTGTTTACATGAGAGGGTTTCACGACTCCTGTTTGAAGTCTACGAAGTGTTGCAGTCAACTGGCGAATTGCAACTCTGTCTGTCTGTCTGTGTGGGGAGCCGGGGTGGCCGAATGGTAGAGCGTTGGACTTCTAATGCTCGGGTCGTGAGTTCGATCCCGGCTGGGGCCAAATATTTGCTGGATGAAAATTGCCCCGTCTTTGATATCACCCTATGTGGTGGAAAAGGACGTTAAACCCCCAAACACCCTGTCTGTCTGTCTGTCTGTCTGTCTGTCTGTCTGTCTCTCTCTCTCTCTCTCTCTCTCTCTCTCTCTCTCTCTCTCTCTCTCTGGCGTCAGCGCGGTCGTGTGCAGCTGTTGTTCTAGTTTTATCTAGTCTTATCTAGTCTAATCGTTATTTATCTCATTAGTTAGTCGTTAGTCTCATTACAGCACATTTCGAACCGGCCTCGCACGAGTATCCCATGTGTTTTTGGGCTCTTTTTTTTTTTTTTTTTTTTTTTCGGTTTTGCATTGTATGCGAAAATCAGGCAAGTTTAAGTTTCCCTTGGCGGTTCTTATTGCAGCAAACGTAAGCATAACCAAAAGTGCAACACTCCCGTAAAATTCAATCACAAATTAATTAAGATTTTTTTTTTTTAATGAGGCCACTGTTGCACAACATCAAACATACTTGGCAGGAATTCAATTAAAATGCGTCACGGCCTGCCTCAATACTCTTTACGTGTTCTTGCCTTTAACACGCTCCAGTGGGCTTTAATCAACTGTTATCTTGCTGAGTCTTCATTTAAAAAAATAATAATAATGAATAAAATAAAAATCCGGCACGTCGCCAAAACAAACTCGAATTCACCAACCACAGTAATCTTCTCAAACGGAAGAGAACCCCTGCGTGGAATGCTGCTGACAGGATCTTCAATCCCCCCCATTCAAAATGGGCAACTGTTATTTCGCAACCACAGTTGAAAACAAAGAAGTAAAAGGGAGAAGAAAAAGAAAAAAAACCCTGCACGTGGATGATCGACCCATGTCGGTACAACAGCTCCTCCAGTCCTCCTGCTTCGAAACCAAATTTATCGAACACGACCTACTTAATGAATAAGTCATGCGAGTCGATTGTAGCTGAGTAAGCAGCGAAATCGAACAGTCCCTGTAAAAAAAAAAAAAAAAAAAGAAGAAAAGAGTGCAAGCGCGATGTTTCGTTTTGCACCTGGATTCTGCCACAAATGCACTACGCGTGGGCGGAATCTGCCATGGCCTCGTAACACCAGAAGCCAATCAGATCGCAGCAACTTCATTATTATTATGTGTAACGTTGATACTTATGGCAACCAAGAATGTACAGTTTACATTCTGTGAACTCTACAGCCGCGAATTAGTCTTTGTGGCTTGCGCGGCTTTAAGCCCTAAAAACTCACTCACTCACCCTGTGAACTCTAAGTGCATCAAGGAATCGTTTTGTTTTGTGTTTTTTGTTGGTTGGTTGGTTGGTTTCTTGTGGGTTTTTTCCGGTTTGTTTGTCTTTTGTTTTGTTTTTTAACGTTTTGTTTTGTTTTTTAACGTTTTGTTTTGTTTTTTAACGTTGTTTTGTTTTTTAACGTTGTTTTGTTTTTTAACGTTTTGTTTTGGTTTTTAACGTTTTGTTTTGTTTTTTAACGTTGTTTTGTTTTTTAACGTTTTGTTTTGTTTTTTAACGTTGTTTTGCGAACGGAAAACAATGATAATGATGATAATATTATTGTAATCATCACCATGACTGTTTTCTTCTTTAGTAAACCACACAATATCATGACACTTACAACCAAAAGGCTGAATAAAACGTTCATAATTTTTAAATACTGCCAAAGTTTATGCTTCTTTCCTGCACGTGTCCAGTCCATCTCAACATTCAAAATGTGGTGTTGCTGGTATTTACGTTTTTTCTTTGCTGTGAGACCGAAGACAAATTTCCTGTTTACATGTAATATTTCGTGGGGCAATGAAATTATTATTATTATTGATAATTTGAGTTAAAATCGCTGAGTGTGAATCTCGTCACGTGTGATGGGTGACAGAAACTAGCTGCGAAAAGAAATATCGCAAGACAGAGAGAGAGAGAGGGGGGGGGGGACGCAAATTGTCACGAATCCCTGGTCACAGAGACGTGCGGGACTCAACAGGAGATGACCACGCTGAGCCACAACCCCCCCCCCCCCCCATCCCCTTCACCCCCCGTACGTGCCGCGTAGGCGCTCCATCCATATCAACCCAAGTATCACGTATGCTTGTCACGGAATATGTAAAGAAGTATCGCCACAGTCGCTGGCTGCACAAAACAGGCATGTTTGTCTTCCCATTACGACTGCCACCCTACACTGACGTGTGTGAGGGATTTGTTGTGGCTTCCCCTTGTTTGTGCACCAGACGATTCTGCAGGCAATCAACCAGACCACTACAAAGCCAGACTACGTGCCTGAGAGGACAAAAAAAAAAAAGGCGCCCTCTGCTCGGCCTTGCTCTAGTGTAGTATTGTGTTCAGGGTATTTTGGTTCACGTGCAGTCGTTGCCATGTAAATGAGCCGCATACTCAATATTTGGGTTGGCTGCCGGCAAGCACTAAGACAGCATTCTTCGACAAAGCACCGTCACTCAGCAGCAGCCATGCATGTAAACAAGAAAAAAAAAAGGTCAGATCCGAACACACATGATGGAGAGTGCAACAGCATGCATTCCAACTATTTTGGGAAACTGAATTCACAAAACGTCGGTTATCTCTAATTGGTGCATAGAACACCCCCCCCCCCCCCTCCTCTCCTCCCCCCCCCCTCCTTTTTTCCCAGTCAAATCTTTAGCTAATTCGTACATGTCAAATGCATTACGAAGAGGGACTTATTTTCAGAGTGCTGATGCAGATTTTATTTCCTCGTGACGGTTGCGCTGGCGCCAATTACCGCAAATCTCGAGGCTTGACTCAGGAAACTGTCGTGTGTGCTCAGTTAGTGGCCAGCCTATCAAACGGCCGTGTACACGTTACGTTCTTCTGATCATCAACTCTCTCTCTCTCTCTCTCTCTCTCTCTCTTTGCCAAGGTTCCCACTTGAGGCTCTGACGTTCCCAACGCGGGTCGCCAACTTTCTGTTTTTGAGTGCGGAGCTAAATACAGCGATAGCAAAACGGGTTTCTACCAGTCAAAGGGAAGCAACCATCTGTTTAGTATGCTACTGGGCAAAACAAAATCTTTCAGCACTGTGAGAGTTAAGATAGACTAAATTGCGAACGTACAACCACACTCACAAAACGCAACAAAAAAAAATCATAATGAATCAATTTGTTTTAAATGCGCAAAATTTGTCTTCTGTAAAAACCTAGCGATAAAAATAATAATAATGAGTATTGTATAGGCGCTTTACCCAATTTCATGAATCAGCTCAAAGCGCCGCGAACTGAACCCAACACGCACGCTCACGTGAATCACACGCATTCTCTCACACACTGGACATAAACACATCACAATCACGTGGTGCGAAGGGTCAGCTCTGTTATTTAAATTTCGGAATTTAGAATTGCATTTATTTTTCAAGTTTGGTGGGCTGAACATTTCCAAAGCAGAGGGGGAGGAAGCCGGAGTACCCGGAGAGAAACCCCGACGATCGTCCCGAATGAACGGTGCCACATACGAGAAGGAAAAATTCTTTGCCCCGAGTGGGACACGAACCCCTGACCTCTCACACTGGTGACAAGTCTCTTAACCACAAGACCACCGACCGATCCAGCGATGCTGAATGAAATATGTGTGTGTGTTTCACACACCAACGTATCCTTTTCAAGATGAAAGATTGGAGAACGTGGCCGATATCATAAAGCCTGGCTGCCATAAAGGCGCCAATTTACGTGTTAACTCGGCTTCCATCCACTAGTCAGAGCCCGGCTGGCATAATCCTGCCAGCTACTCAGGTGACGCTTTGATTTCCACCCAGCTATTCAGCCAGCGAGCGGCTGACACTCCAGCCGTTTTTCTCAGGTTCCATCTGCCCCTAGAACGGGCCCCTTAGTGCCGTGGTTATGGGATTTGTGACCTGACGGTAATCAGCAACTTTAGCCAGTAAGTTGATGTGTTGCATGGCTGGGGTTATGCTGAGATAAACTCTCTCTCTTTCTCTCTCTCTCTCTCTCTCTCCGTGTGTGTGTGGTGTGTGGGGGGGGGGGGGGTGAGGTCGTCCAACGTTTTCCAACACACCTGCCGGCTATTGTATGTCAGCAAACGTAATTACACTGATACAGCGACAGACGCAGTACTCTGGCCCGAAAAGGTAGGGCTCTTCTCAACAGCATGTCGCTAGAGAGTTTGAGAAGTGCGTCGGCGTGTATGTGGCGCCTCCAAACAACTGCGTGCGTTGATAAGTTGATGGACTGTGCATTAACATGATTATGCTTACACATATTACAATTTACAATGCAGTATTATTGTTTCTTGTATATTATACGTAACGGAAGTTTTGTTTAACCTGTTGCAGAATCTGACTGACCTACAAAGAGCTGATTCAGAGTGAGTAGCCACAGAAGCAGAACGACTGAACCAGTCGGCCATGAGCAGCGCTGGTGAAGCACAGAGCGCCGGCCACGTTCTCGTCAACTCCACCATCACGCAGGTCGGTTTGATCTCCACACTGTGGCTTCTAGACTTCTAGAAATGTCATTATGGCACCCCCCCCCCCCCCACCCCCCCCCCCCAAAAAAAAAAAACCACTAAAAAAAGATCAAACCAAAACAACGGTTTTCAGCAGAAATGCATCTGACATAAAGCCTCTGAAGTGTGATTTTCTAATCTACTGATGCGGCGTCCTTGCAGACCCCCCACTCTGAAACAGCTATTATCCATGCCCTGCACATTCCAGAGGATATGGTTAAAATAGCCCATGTATTAGATAACATAGGCCGGGTTTTTTTTGTTTTGTTTTGTTGTTGTTGTTTTGTTTTTTTGTTGAGTGAATTGTGTTTGGTTTTTTTGGCACAACAATCTTCTTTTCACCTTTAACTGGGGCCAAATGCACTTTTACCAACTCCACAAAGTTAAGGGAAACAATGGAAATTCGTTTCAACAAATTCTGGTCTTCTTACTCCCTAACCTACCTCATTTGAATTCTGTAACCTTCTGTGACCCGCAGGACCTTCACGCCGTCTACAACAGCGTCCTGCTGAACACCACCATGGCCAACATGACCACGAGCGGCAGCAGCAACAGCAGCCTGGTGGGAACGGGCGATGAGCTGGACACGTCCGGCGCCCAGTTCTGGCTGCACGGCGTGGTGGGCAACATCCTGGCCGTGTTCGGCCTGTTCGGCAACGCGCTGTCCATCGTGGTGCTCTGCAACCGCCGGATGCGCTCCTCCACCTCCTACTACCTCATCTCGCTGGCCGTCTATGACAACTTCATTCTGCTGTCCATGGTCTTCTTCTTCAACCTGCCCGCCATCTCGGAGCACACGTCCGCGATCCAGGATTACAACAACAACTTCCAGCACGTCATCCCGTTCGCCTACCCGCTGTCGCTGGCCGCCCAGATGGGCTCCATCTACACGTGCGTGGCTTTCACCATCGAGCGCTTCATCGCCGTCTGCCGCCCGCTGCACGCCGCCAACACGTGCACCAAATCGCGCGCCAAGCGGGCCATCCTGCTCATCTTCCTGTGGTCCATGCTGTACAACGTGCCGCGCTACTTCCACTACGAGATCCAGAGCGTGTACGACAACGAGACAGGGCAGCACGTGGCCCGCATGACGGAGTCGGAGTTCGGGCGGGACGAGGTGTTCCAGCACGTCTACATCATCTACTTCCAGCTCTTCTTCATGTTCCTGCTGCCCTTCCTCATCATCCTCGTGCTCAACACGGCCCTGGTGCGCGCCATCAAACGCTCCTTCCACCAGCGCCAGGAGATGTCCACGTCGGCCACGCGCGAGCACAACCTGACCGTGATGCTGGTGGCCGTTATCATCGTGTTCCTCGTCTGCCAGTTCCCCACCATCGTCGACAACATCCTGGTGGCCATCGTGGGCTACGAGCGCCACGGCGGGAAGGCCAGCTTCGTGCTCTTCTACTACTTCTGTACCTTCATGGTGACCATCAACTCGTCCATCAACTTCATCCTCTACTGCCTGTTCGGGAAGAAGTTCCGCATGGTGCTGTGCCACATCCTGGGGCTGAGGAAGGGCGGCAGTCAGGAGAACCAGTACCGCAGCACCATCTTCCAGTCGCGCGCCAACGGGACGCGCTTGACGACCAACTGCGGGACCTACGACATGGAGGTGTCCTTGGTATGATGTCTTCTGCTCTTATGTGTAGTCTAGTGCTTCGTGTCGAAGTGTATAAGGATAGCACGGTACGTTCGGCGCTGCCGAGTACAACAGAGTAACTGTAATATGTGATTTTCGGTACTGTGATCTCAGTCAGCGCTAACATGTGATTTTCGGGGGATGCGTACAACTTAAGCTCATGGGGAACTGTGTCCTTTTTTTTTTTTAAACAAACTATTTTCCAGCATGTAATTGTGACCAGCTTTGAAGGCACTGTTTCAACTGTCTGTCGCCTCTTCAGCTTCAAATGAAACGTAATGAGTTTGCTGCTGCAGCTTGCACGCGAGTCGAGACGTTCGACGATTGGAAAGCTTTGACAGTGTACCAGAATCTGGACCTGCATGCGCTTCTAAGCAAACGCACTTGCAGTTTTTCTTTGTATGGATAATGAAGTATTTCTTTCACGGGAGAACCCCCAATTTGCTAACGCTTGAAACTAGAGTTCTGCTGTGTTTTAACGGTGCAAATATCGTTGCTCAAGTGAACATCCCAAAATCACGTATGTTCTACAGGTACCACGTCACGACGACACGAAATAAGGACGAATGAGAACTCTACCAAGATGGCGCTCAAGAAAGTTGTCTCCAGAAAATGGCACAACGTCATGTGTAGGTAATTTGTGGCATGCGGAGAGAACGTCATATTGACGCACCCACGTCACAGTCTGGGAGTAGGATTAGCCAATGACGCTGTGAGAGAATCTGAAAAGAGACATCTGCTGGTGCTGGTGACACGCTACGAAATACTGCCGCACTCTCGCAGAGCGGTCACGAAATCTGTCTCCAGAAATGACAAAACGTCGCCTGGGCCAGCACTTGGCAAATGGACGGTATATCATTCACTGATGCACTGTCCCTCAGTCAGTGATTCTGTGACGGAATCTGGAAAGATGCATGTCTGTGCGATCGACAAACGGGGGGGAAAAAAGTGGAAAACATTCTGGACTTCAAGCTGGGTAACAGTTCATTGCCACAGATCAGGAAATCCATCTGTTGCTCATGCCAGTGATGCATCCGGCCATCGCTTCACAGCAGACTAAGCTGTGAGAATCGCTCAACAAACTGCACTCGGCTACCGTGTTAAACTATTAATTGAAAAAAAAAAAAAAAAACTTTTTAAAAGCGCTATAAATAATATTATGGTCCGGAACATGACAAACAGAATCCAGACAGCATCGTTTACGAGTACTTCGGGGCTCGTGAGATATGGGTGCTCTCTGCTGAGTCTACGGGTGTGTGTCCTTTGTATTGTTGTGTTTTTTTGTGCGGAATGTGAAGGTTAGTACGTTGGAGCGAGCGCAAGAGGTGCATGACGAGAATATTCGTAGTAGTCATTGTGTGGTGCTATATGCACAGCAGAAGGCCAAGAACATACGTGGAGACATTGACATCATCTCTTTGGTCTGTGCTGGTTTAAAAAAAAAAAAAAAAAAAAAACTGTCGTGAAGGGTCGTATCCCTCAGATCAGTCTGTACTGGTAGAGCACCAGTCCTGGGGGTGGGTGGGTGTTTGGGAGTTTAACGTGCACCAGTCCTGGGGGTGGGTGGGTGTTAGGGATGTTTAACGTGCACCAGTCCTGGGGGTGGGTGTTTCGGAGTTTAACGTGCACCAGTCCTGGGGGAGGGTGGGTGTTTGGGAGTTTAACGTGCACCAGTCTTGGGGGTGGGTGGGTGTTTGGGAGTTTAACGTGCACCAGTCCTGGGGGTGGGTGTTTCGGAGTTTAACGTGCACCAGTCCTGGGGGAGGGTGGGTATTTGGGAGTTTAACGTGCACCAGTCCTGGGGGAGGGTGGGTGTTAGGGATGTTTAACGTGCACCAGTCCTGGGGGTGGGTGTTTCGGAGTTTAACGTGCACCAGTCCTGGGGGAGGGTGGGTGTTTGGGATGTTTAACGTGCACCAGTCCTGGGGGAGGGTGGGTGTTTGGGAGTTTAACGTGCACCAGTCCTGGGGGTGGGTGGGTGTTTGGGAGTTTAACGTGCACCAGTCCTGGGGGAGGGTGGGTATTTGGGAGTTTAACGTGCACCAGTCCTGGGGGTGGGTGTTTGGGAGTTTAACGTGCACCAGTCCTGGGATCAAGAGTGATGCCTTCGTCACAAGGAGAACTCCATGAAAGCCGATACTCTATCTACTGTGTGGACTCTTGTGAAATCTGACGCAGACATCTCGTGTAGGGGGTACTATACTGTGAAACCCGACGCGGTAATCTACGCGAGAGACGCTTGGTCCTGTTCTCTGGTCTCTAAAAATGGGTGTAAAGGTTAACACTGAGGAACACTGTCTCGGAGGAACGTATTATAGTTGAAAAACATAATTCCATAATGACACTCATCAACACGGACGGGACTAGCATAATACACTGAGCATGTCGGTAAAACTGAAGCTGGTCGTTTTTCAGTGAGCGAGAACAAGCGTGAGTTCTTGTCTCCCCCCCCCCCCCCGACACCTCAAGTACATGTACATCCCTGTTATTGTGTACATCACTTCCATTCTATTGCAGTCAACCCAGGTCCAAAATATTGTGACATATCTCTGAAGGAAAGGTACTCGGCAACGGTGTCGCGGCCAAACAGGTCCGACATGTTAACTGTCGACCGTATGTCCGATCCAAGCTCACAGGAATACCAACTTCCTTGTCGTGCGTGCGTGCATGTGTGTGTGTGTGTGTGTGTGCGTGCGTGCGTGCGTGCGTGCGTGCGTGCGTGCGTGCGATGAATTAGTGGGCAACGGCGCCACGAGATCTGCTTGTGGACGACGCGACTAATGCCAAAAACACCGGAAGCCAAGAAGTGAGGCCCAGAATGTAAGTGACACCGCGCTGGGTTCTCGGTAGCACAGGGTGATTAACAGTTCTTCACACCCCTGACAGCTTCTCAATGCTAAGGCCACTGTGAGAAGTCCCGGGACGCCCTCAATACATCTTTTTCCACTTACTGTTGGGGTACGCGGCGACTAACGGTTACCGGGAGGCTGTCACGTCCATGTAACTTGAAAAATCCCTGATGAAAGACTTTTGATCGTTGATTGCTAGATTCCTCAGTAGTGCTGCTAAACTTAATGTGCCCACTTTTCTCATGTAAATGCACACAACAGAAAATCGTTCTTTCGTTGTGGTTTATTAAGTCGCCCCCCCCCCCCTAACGCCTGTTTTGTCGGTGTACAGACCTGCAGCTGAGCGCTGGTTTGGAAATACTGACTTAAACACCTCGTTTGGTGTTTGTTGCCTGTTTTTTATCCAGAAATGCACACAGGGTTCAATTATGGCTGTGTTCAGTTTTGCAGATCCAGACCTTTACACACACATGCGCGCGCGCGCCCCAAATTTCTGAAGTGCTGATTTACGACTGAAGAGGTCGTACCGTGGAGCATACAGCAACAGCAATGCAAATTAATACGAGGTTCAAATTCATACATCGGTACCTGTTACGTGAATGATAATTATGTACAACGGGCGATACCAAACACCTTAAACCATCCAGCAACAGTAATGCGATTAACAACAACGGGTAAATAATATATCTCTTACGAGGGGGGAAAAAAACACAAACTTTAAACCGACAAACAATAGTGATGCGATTAATAACGACGGTTAAATACAATCGGCAACTCTTCTCTTACGAGAATGAAATGCATTCAAAGGGTGACGCATGTAGCACACACTTTAACCCACCCCCACCACCACCAGTAACGCGATAAAATAAGCGCCTAGATATATCAGCACCTCTTACGAGAACAGACAGACATTTGCCGGATTTAATGACGTGACGCCGTCAACTTTCAACCATCAGCAATGGTAACGCGATTAAATACACACCTAAAATACATCGGCACCTCTTGCGAGAATCAAATACATTTACCAACTTGAGTGGGTGACACCACAAACTTTAAATCATCCAGCAAAAGTAACGCGATCACTGCTGACAACGGCTAAACACATCGGCACTTCTTACGAGAACAAAAATACTTTCTTTTCTTTTTTTTCTTTCTTTTTTTTTTGCTGCCCCAACTATTTGCCAGTTCCAGTGGTGTTCCTCCCAGGTCATGGGTGGAATCCACGGAGGGCTCGGAAGCTGGGGCATATTTTATTATGCATGATGATGGAGATGAGGATGATGGTAAGATGATGCTATGGAGGTCCGTCTGGTTTGGGACTGCGGGACAGGGCCGCATTCCACGCTTCCTGTCATAAATATCCCGGCATTAACCAGGCCCGGGAACTACGGCACCTGCGGTGCCGGCCATGTAATCATCTACATCGTAAGACGTGTCATACCAAGGGAAGCACCCCCCCCCCCAAAGTCGCACCCGTGAAGTGGGTAAATCTCGGCTGTGTGGCAACAGCCTCCCCATTGGGCCCATAGCACACCCGCTCTGGGTAGGAGCCGACCTAGGTAGGAAAAATCCCGCTTGCCTCGGCTGGGATTCGAACCCGGGTCTCCCGGTCCATAGTCCGAAGTGCTAACCAGTACACTACGGGGGCCGGTCAAAAATACTTTTAAACGGGTGATACGTGTACCACAAACATTAAATCATCCCGTGAATGCGATTAATGACTTGGCGGCCAGACTACACGAGCGCCTCTCGTTGCGAGAATGGAAGGGATTTAGCGGGGGAAACACCACAAAACCGACGTGCAAACGTCGATAGCAAACACGTGTGCAGTCGCAAATCGTTCGCAACTTAATCACGCAAACTTCCAGGCCCCCACTTCAGGAAAGTCATTGAGATGAGTGAAGAATGAGACCATTGGGGCGCCGGCGTTTCGGGACCGTTTGAATACACAGTGCTGGCGAGGTGTAAATCGGGAAATGAAATCACGATTTCTTGGTCTTGTTCAACAACTGTCTGTCATTAAGTGGTTACATTTTATTCAGATCGTTCCCTCTCGTGCGGAACGAGTGCTGGGGGACGAAAAGAGGTGAATGAGATTTTGCTGATTACCGGCCCAAGCCGGGGTTTTGCGTTCGATAACTCTCCTAACTTGAACTGTGTGACGCAGAGTTCCGCCCCTTGAACTTTGAATGGCTATTGGGGTGGAGAGAGAGGAGTTTCTATTTTTGAATCATTTTCTTGTTGTAATGGTTTGCTTGAAGGCCTTGTGAGCATCGTTATGTTTAATTGTGTCGGTGGCGTGTTTTACTGATGGTTGTGTGGTGTTTGTGTATATACTACGTATGCTGCTTCAATTTTTCCCTCTCCCTCTCAAGTACCTACAATTTCGTCAAACACAACTTTCATTGATCAGAGAGACATGTAGATGATATGAAATGTATTTAAATGCATGCAGCAAGTGCTCAAATCGAAACCCTCTCCTCTCTTTTTCTTTGTTAAATAATAAAACCAAATAAGGTAAAAGTGAACCCAAAAAAATGTCTAAACGCAGTGAAAACCTTAGTTTTCAAAAAGAAACACACCAGGGATCACGGCACCAAAGACACAGCCTTATTTGGTTAATTGACTATTGACTGTTGACTACTCCCAAACTCAACAACCAAAGAAAAGAAATCAGTATTTACCTGCATACTCCTTTAGTCCTCGTCTGAATGTCTAACACGTAAATTAAATCTAAAACTATTTTTTAAATGAGATAATCAGTAACTGTTGATTTAAAGGTGTTGTTTCCTTTGCAGCAAAATTCATTGAGGGAGCGTTGAGATTTCCTGTTGTGGTTCTAGGCAGATCCTCAAAGCCTTGTGACGGGTCTACCGGTTTGTTGTTGTTCCCTGGGCCCGTATGTAAAACTCGAGGTTAATTTAACCCACGGCTACGGGCCTAACCCAGACTAGGACAAAAGAAACCTAAAATCAAAATTAAATTTAAAAAAAAAAAAATAATAAAAAAGGAAGCGAAGAAAGAAAGAGAAAAACTCTTCTATAACGGCATAGGCACCTTGCTGGAATGAATCCGCTTCCTGATTTAAAACAAAAAAGCAACAGACAATTTAACCCTAGAGCTAGTTTAGTTCGACTCTAACCCGGGGCTAAACTCCCTAACCCCGACTTTTACATGCGGGCCCAGGTTTATCAGTATCTGGATATATCTTGGTATCATGGCTACCCTTGCAAACCATGTCAAATGTCGCCATATGATTATCATAGCATTTACTGAGGGTTTGGCAAGGACACGTACGACTTAGTGTATGTGCATCTCCGATATCGGACATTGTCGGTTTGAATTCCAGTGTGAATGAATGACCGAGAGACAGAGACATACAGACAGACAGACAGACAGACAGACAGACATACAGACAGACAGACAGACAGACAGACAGATGATTCAACGCCATCATACCATGTACACCTTTCTCCATGTGCTATTAAAAATTGTTGAGTTTGAACCAAAGCACAGTTTCTTTTTGTTAAATTTGGATGTGTCTGCTACGTGATGTACCCCCCCCCCTCTCTCTCTTTCTCTCTCTCTCTCACACACACACACACACACACTTACACACACACACACACACCACACGCACACACACACACACACACACTCTCCCCCCCCCCCCATGGAACTCTTTACAACTGAGTATCCAAAACGTTCCAAAATTCACTGACTCCAAACAATTTCTACACGACACGCTCATCTGACCATACAGATAGAAATGTGTTACATACATCATTACTTGTTTTTGAATGTTAGTGACGACTCTGAAGTTCTTACTTGGCATACAGCCAATATCATCGACAAATGCCACGTATGTTTTGTTTTGTTTATCATGTGTACTTTTCTCTTCTTCATTTCCTTTAGATAGTTAACACTTTGTCTTTTTTTTCCCGCCCCCCTCTTTTTTTTTCCTTTTCCCCCTTGTTCTGATGCTGTCATTTTTTTTAAATACCCTTTAACGTAGAGTAGCAGGGCAGCTTGTAAGACAGGCAGCAATGCCTAAATGCTCTAGCCTGAATTTTAAAAAAAAAGTCATCATCATCATCACCTCTCTCTCTCTCTCCCCATCACACACATTCACACACTCTCTCACGCGCGAGCACGCACGCACGCAGACACACACGCACACACACACACACACACACACACACACACACACACACACACACACACACACCTCGTTAGTAAACGACGTTATCTACTTCATCACAACATCGGCATGCCACGCAGGTGGTCCCACAAAACAGCAGTTCGCCCACACGCCCAGCCTACCTCATAACATGTTTACAAGACACCGTGTCTACGAACGATAATTCTTGGCATGGTACATACAAGCTGCTGCGGGCAAAGCGGACCCTGAACTGAATCATGTCAAACAAAATGAAATGATGCCTAGTGGAGCTGCAAAGACCACTGTCCTACAGTTTTCGTTTCGTACGGTATGGGTGGGTGGGTGTTTGGGAGTTTAACGTCCTTTTCCACCACACATAAGGGCGATATCAAAGGCGGGGCGACGAGAAAAAGGCCAGCACAAATATCTGGCCCCAGCCGGGATTCGAACTCACGACCAGAGCATTGAAAGTCCAACGCACTAGCATTCGGCCACCGCGGCTCCATGGTATGGTATGGTATGGTATGGTATGGTATGGTATGGTATGTGACTCGACTTGGAAAGACAAAACCCCACCAAATTCCTCCCCACCAGATATTCGAACCCGTGCTTCAGGATTTGTTTTGGCGATAAGGTACCCTGCCTATCATATCGCTCGCGACACGGTACCCTGCGTACCATAATTTTATCGCTCGCGATGCAGGTTTCAAAATCTCGGCTAAAGAGTCACATTACAGAGAGCGTCGTGTTGACAAATTTAAGAGGGTAACACCTTTTAAAAAAGGCCGAAAGTCTTCCTTTACAAGAGGTTGAAGAGTGGTAAGCAGTGGTCTAACAGGTAGCACGTCGGACGTAGCAAACGGGTTACTTAACGGCCGTCACCAGAGTCACGGAGAAGCGTGGGCTCGATGTACTGCCGGTTTATCCTGGCTACCGGGCTTCTCTTCGGGGGTTTCTCTCCGGGTTATCCGGCTTTCCTCCCCCAACAATACATTTTTTAATAGGTTGGGTGGCGCTGCATCGCAGCGACCCGCTTCCCAAATGGGGGAGAGGCAGCCCAAATTTCCCGAAATGGACAAAAAAGTAATTTTTGAAAGAAAAAAAAAATACGGCGAGCTGCTTTGTCCACAGCAGGGACTCCCATCTGCAGCCTTTTCTTCTTCTTCTTCTATCTCACACCGACAGCGGCTGATCGGTTGGTCGGTCGTTTGGCGGTTTTCACCAAGAAAAGGCGATATGAAAGACGGGGCAACGAAGCAAAAGCCAACACAAACTTTTGACTTTACGCCCGCATACGAACTCACGTTCCCATGGGCGTTTAGAGTGTAATGAGGCAGATGTACTCGCGGGCTCGTATAATTTTCAAGCTGCTTTGACCCGGGGTACTTCCAGCCTCGAGCTGCTTTGAACCGGGGCACTTCCATCCTCGAGCTGCTTTGACCAGGGGCACTTCCAGCCTCGAGCTGCTTTGACCAGGGGCACTTTCTAGCCTCAAGCTGTTTACACCCGGGGCACTTCCAGCCTCAAGCTGCTTTGGCACCCAGCACGTGACAGCTGCTCCCCACCTCCCCCTCGACAGCCGAGGCAGTGCTCTGTTTCCACATACCTGCCTTGTGGCTACACTTAAAACACTTCACTTTCGACATGTTTTTCCCACGGCCACACGCACGTGCAGGTAAGCGCCACAGCCGCAGCAAAAACAACTTAAAAACGGCCGGGATGCGACAAGATAGTTGAAAGTCCCGTGTCTGATTTGTATCTGATGATTATTTACAATTACTCACAAAATGGGCGGAACCAAAGTGGAGCTGAAGGAAAATTCGCCGAGCTGCGGTCTATTGATTCCACACACACACACACACACACACACGCACACGCACGCACACACACGCACACGCACGCACACGCACGCACACACACACACACACTGACCCGCATAATCTGTCTGATATTTACATTTACTCAAAATCGGCGGAAGGTATCGACTGGTTCCAGCTAGCTGATTTACACACACACACACACACACACACACACACACACACACACACACACACACACACACACACACACTGACCCGCATAATCTGTCTGATATTTACATTTACTCAAAATCGGCGGAAGGTATCGAGCTAGCTGATTTACACACACACACACACACACACACGCACGCGCACACACACACACACACACACACACACACTGACCCGCATAATCTGTCTGGTATTTACATTTACTCAAAATCGGCGGAAGGTATCGAGCTAGCTGATTTACACACACACACACACACACACACACACACACACACACACACACACACACACAACACACACACACGCACTGACCCGCATAATCTGTCTGGTATTTACATTTACTCAAAATCGGCGGAAGGTATCGAGCTAGCTGATTTACACACACACACACACACACACACACACACACACACACACACACACACACACACACACACACACACACACTGACCCGCATAATCTGTCTGGTATTTACATTTACTCAAAATCGGCGGAAGGTATCGAGCTAGCTGATTTACACACACACACACACACACACACACACACACACACACACTGACCCGCATAATCTGTCTGATATTTACATTTACTCAAAATCGGCGGAAGGTATCGACTGGTTCCAGCTAGCTGATTTACACACACACACACACACACACACACACACACACACACACACAAGACAGCACTGTTCAGCCGGAATCGACTGGCACAGACACAGACCTCATTAAAGGCTAGGATGTCTTCTTTTTTTTTCCCCTGTAAATAAATGCGCGTTTCAATTTCTCATTTACAGAAACAACACACGACTTGATCAAAATTTGCTAACGATAATTACTTCTCCTTTTGTTTTCTTTTCAAATGTTTGTTCTTGATATTTGTACTTCCAAAATGAGAAAATACTTCATTATTGTTCGTAACTACTAAAACGTTACAAATTTGAACAACAAGGAGAGAGAGAGAGAGAGAGAGAGAGAGAGAGAGTCGATTACAGTATGTCAATAAAGCCGAGCCTATTAAAAGTTAATCATTCAAGCCGAGACCATGGAAGCATCGGGCTGGCAGTGTTCAGCGGCCTCTGGTCTGCTCTATTCTATACAGGGAGATTTCTTACCACCTGATTTTGTTCACTATTAGAAGTTATAAAAAAATAAAAATAAAAAGGTATCCAGATGGATCATCACTTGCATACTGAGTTCGAGATTCGGAAAGGTGGTTGTTGTTTTGTTTTTTCCCCCTCGCACTGTTGCACGCCGTTAAGTCTCATTACCTACGACAGGCATACAACAGCTTGTGGACACTTTTTCATCACTGAAATGCGCTGATCCTATCTGTGCATCAGAATCAGTCACTTGGCTCACAGTGTAGCATCTGAAACCATTGTAGTGACCCTGGCCAGGCGTAGAAGTTGTTCTAGAAGTGTACCGCGTACTCCGCAGACGACTGACGTTATTTGGTTGCGGGCTGAGGACCACGTAGACGGCGCTGATTGGTTGCCGCCATGTTTATCAGCTTTTCCGCGTCCCAGTCTGTTCAAAAATGGACCGTAGGCTCCAAGAAAGCCGTATTTCTCTACTCAATTAGAAGCCACAAAGTCACGAAAACGGTCGCAATGGCCAATGAAACATTCTTCTGTCTGGTGAACAGCTATAGAGCTTGGAAAGCGGCAGTCTGTCATCTCAGCGACGATACGGACATAGAGGCTTTCAAACTGTGTTATGATCCAAACAGGGGAAAAGTGTGTAGTATTTAGTGCTGAAGTGGCAAAGTGTTACGCGAGCGGTGTCTGAGGGCATGCTCCCCCGCAATTTTTTTTTTTTTTAAATTAGACTACGTTCTGTGCAATTTTGGTGTAATTTGGCATGATTTTAAGTGCTAGAGAAGAGCAAACATTTTTTTTTTTTTTTTTTTTATTTTTTTTTTTTTTTTTGGGGGGGGGGGGTAATTAGACCAAAATCTGTGCAGTTTGGTGGTGGGCATGATTTTAAGTGCTTGGGAGGAGGAAACACAATTCTTTCTTTTCAGGGAGGAGGGGAAACTTTTTTCTTTCTTTTTTTCTTTTTTTTTTTTTTTTTTGGGGGGGGGGGGGCCAAAGGTGGAAATCCTCCAAACGGGGGAAGATTCTAAGCCCTGTGTTGACGTCACCTCGTACTTTGCAGCCAGCACCGTCATCGCCAGTTCCGTGAACGAGGAACTGGTTCGAGGTGTCGTCAGCGCTGTATCTGACAAATTGTGTCTCTCTCTCAAGCGTCGCCATGGCCTCGCCCAGTGTGCTTCCGCTCAGCTCTACAACGCACGACGTTCTGATGGACGACGTGACTCACGCGGATGACGTGGCTGGCATAAGCTACGTGGATCACGTGATGACCCCGGAGACGTACCACGTGGTGCTGGCGGTGACCGAGATGGTGCTGCTGCCGGTCACGTGCGTGGTGGGTGTGGTGACCAACGTGCTCAACAGCCTGGTGTTCTACAGACAGGGGCTGAAGGACAGGATGAACCTCTGTCTCTTCGGCCTGGCCCTGGTCGACGCCGGTTTCTTGTGCTCGGTTCTGGCCCTGCTGAGTGTGGCCTCCTACTTACAGGTGTAAATAGCCACAGTTTGTTTCGCACACAGGCGATCCTGTCACGTCTTGTTTTGTCGCATGCAACAAGCCACGAGCACCCTGACGTTATGCATTATACAAGCGCTGCCCGGTTTCGATTACCGGCGCACGCGCTATGTTCGGAATGTTCGCTACAACACAGCCTGTCTGTGTTTCAAAGCAGTCGCCACCTTTACTCCTGCCCATCTTGCTGAACTGCTCCACCTGTACATCCCGCATCGTTCTCTGCGCTCTAGCTCTGACACTCGCAAATCGTGCTCATACACATTCAGCTCTGGAACTAGCCTTTCAGTTCCTTTTTCCTCAGTACAGCTCCCTCTTTTGCACACGTAGTCCCCAACCTTAAATCACAACTCCTTATTGCCTCACCCTAATGCAAACTGTGAACTTCGTCTGCAGCTAGAGGACAAGGAACTGGGAACGGAATACGCCGCCAAGTGCCAGGTGTACTGGGGCAGCGTCACTCTGGGCTTCATGGCCGCCTCCAGCTATTTCAGGTAACAATTTATTTTATATCACACCTTTGACTTTAACACTGTGGTTTCTGTAAATGCCAGGGTGACAATTCACACAAAAACAAAACAACACACACACAAAAATGTTCTCTGCTAAAGCTGAAAATGGCTTCCAGCACAAAGACATGTCTACTAACAGCACTCCCTGAAAATGTAATGTAATTTTCCTAGTTTTCTAATGCGGCGACCTGCCACCACCCCCCCCCCCCCCCCCCCCCCCCCCCCCCCCCCCCCCCCCCCCCCCCCCCCCCCCCCCCCCCCCCCCCCCCCCCCCCCCCCCCCCCCCCCCCCCCCCCCCCCCCCCCCCCCCCCCCCCCCGAAGTAACTGTGCACTCTTTTATTTATTCATGGCCTGCACATGCCAAAGGCAGTGGTTAAACACAGGCCATCCATTGAATCAAATCTGCCATTTTTGTCAACACACCAAACACTCCTTTCATACGTTCTCACAAGCGTGGGTGGGTGTTTGGGGGTTTAACGTCCTTTTCCACCACAAACGGGTGATATCAAAGACGGGGCAACGATGAATGAGCCAGCACAAATATTTGGCCCCAGCCGGGGTACGAACTCACGACCCGTCCAATGCTCTACCATTCGGCCACCCCGGCTCCCCATCCGTTCTCACAAAGTAGGGTCCACTGTGAACACAGGTCAGCGGCAGGCCCGGAAAATCTACCTAAGACCTGAGGTTGTCTGCGTGCTGTCTAACCGGTGCCGTGCACCACGGACAGCACGTGAGTTTTCGGGCTCGCCTCAATAGTGAACAGGGTAAAATTCATTGGTGATAATACCGGTACTTATTCTATAACCAGCGTCATTGTCTGTGAACTTCAGCGCCCTCATCGCCGTGGAGAGGTGTATCTGCGTCGTCTGGCCGCTACGCGCAGCCACGCTCATGCGCACTGGCACCATGGGGGCGCTGCTGCTGTCATCGTGCTCTTCAACCAGCTGGCCTTCCTCTTCTACCCGTTCAAGTTCACCGTGGTGGAGCAGCGTGACGCGAGCACCAACGGAACAGTGTATGGGATCGTGGGGTCGGATGCCTACCGCAGGAACCCGCTTCTCTTTCACGTCATCGACGACATCGTCCTGTCCACCGTCGTTCCCGTCACCATCTGCGCCATCGTGACCGCAGCCACTGCAGTCACAGTCATCAAGCTGAGGAGGGCCGTGGCCTGGCGCGCCACCACCACCACAACCACCACCACCTCCACGACCTCCTCCTCCATCTCAGGCAGCGAGCGTCAACGAGGCAACCAGAAGCAGAGCGCGGAGTTGACGCTAACGAAGCGGCTCGTGCTTCTCTCCTGCGTCTACATCGCGTGCTCACTGCCGTTCGTGACCTTGGCCTTGGTTCGCGTCCTCGTGCCCACCATGACGACAGAGGCGCGTTACGCCAACCTGCGCTGGGCGCTGCACACCGTGGCCACCGAGTTCCTGGCCATCAACAGCGCTGTCAACTTCTTCGTCTACGTCACGCGGTCCTCACGCTTCGTGCACGTGCTGCACGGGATGATATGCGCGACACGACCCTTTAAACCAGGGGAACAGGAGCCGACAATAAAGACTTAAAGCCACTCAGGGCACACATGCGTTTTAAAACCCGAAGGTATGTGTTAATGTTGAGGGTGGGGTGGGTGTTTGGTGTTTAACGTCCTTTTCCACCACATACGGGTGATATCAAAGACGGGGCAACGATGATGTGTTAATGTTGAAAATGTGATCACTACAAAAAAAATTTTTTTTTTAAATCAATAAGCAAATGAGGGGAACCTATGAAATCTTCTACCAGACTCAAATATTCGCACGAAATATATCCGCTTTGATATCCATACGCATTACAGGCGACCCTCGCAAGTTGACTTTCTTTTATTGTGTCAACAAGACTTGGCTCCGTGGTAAGGGGGAGAACCGCGATATGGAAAAATCAAAACGGCCAGCGATCCACGGTGGTCGCTCTTCGGATACACTGGGGAGTTTTTCTAAGCCATAACTAACTGGGATTTCCAGGTTGTGCAAGTAGAGGCCGGCAAAAAGAATCAGTTTGGCAATAAGATAAAATGTTTGTCATTTTTTAAAAAATGATCGTTAACGTTCAATTCAACGTAAAATCGGACCTAATTCTTATACATGTCAAGCACTTGGCCGCAAGTTAGCCAGAAATTGTCATACGGTATGACCATTTTTAGATAACTTGCAGCCAAGTCAAGTCACCAAGTTCTCTCTAGCGGCGTTGGTGGAAGCTGCTTGTCGGTGGCTGAATGCAGGGTAAACGGGCACCATGGCTAACATATCACATAAAAGAGAGAAGACATGCTACTTTCTTTTCTTTGTTTTTTGCCAGGAATACTTGTAATAGAAGCGCAGGCAGGGAAACAATCCTTGCCCCTCTGCCCATCACGTAAAAGCAAAACAGTTGCTTCCCTTTCAACGAGACCGATCTGCCCGATATGAGAGCGAGAGATAGCAATCCACGGTGGTCGCTCCATCCTCGTGCCGTACACACACAGTTCCCGAGGGTGTTTTTTTTTTTTTTTTTTTAAGTTCGGCAAGACGAAGGTGAGAGGAAAAATCGGTTTGGTTCAACACAGATGAAAATGCTGCGGTCAATGTAACCAAATCAGTAACCACTGAAACTAATCTCATGTCTTATGCGTAGGGAAGCAGACGAAGGGAGATAATTACTGCAAAGACAAAATTTAGTACAGACCGCACAAAAGCAAAGCAGTAGCTTCCCTTTCAACTGATCTCGATCAGTGAGCCGCACAGAGAGAGAGAGAGAGAGAGGTGGGGTGGGTGTTTGGGGGCTTAATGTCCTTTTCCACCACATAGGGTGATATCAAAGACGGGGCAACGACGAAAAAGCCAGCACAAATATTTGGCCCCAGCCGGGATCGAACTCACGACCCGAGCATTGAGAGTCCAACGCTCTACCATTCGACCACCCCGGCTCCCCGAGAGAGAGAGAGAGAGAGAGAGAGAGAGAGCATACTTCTTGACCTGTGAGGCTGCACCATTATTTGACAGAAGACAGACGATGTGTTGAGGAACGTTAACTTTGTAAACTGAGAGTACACGCAGGTACCAAATCAGTTCACAGGACAAGTTCACTCACCGCACTTGATCAACCCTCATGTAAAACACACACACTTACAGGCCTTTCATGATCATGATCAGTGATTACCTGCGCCCTCCGTGTATGATCACATGAAATTTTCATAAAATAACTATTCGCGGTAAAATTAAAGAGACCAAAAGCAGTGCATCACTTGCTTCTAACAGACCAAGCTCTCTCAAGCTCTCTCTCTCACACACACACACACACACACACACACACACACACACACACACACACACACACACACACACACACAGCTGAATGGCTCAGTTTTCACTATTTTTGAATGAGGGAAATCGGAAAGCCTGCGTAGAAGTTTATCGTACACTTTTTCAAACTCACTT
This sequence comes from Batillaria attramentaria, assembly GCA_018292915.2. Classification (NCBI taxonomy): domain Eukaryota; kingdom Metazoa; phylum Mollusca; class Gastropoda; family Batillariidae; genus Batillaria; species Batillaria attramentaria. Next base: position 121,412 of record JACVVK020000089.1, read on the forward strand.
CAGCCAGTCAGCAGCTAGAAAGTGTCAGAAACTGCCTGTGTTTTCAACAATCGTGACCTTTCCAAAAGCAGCCTGATAAAGCGAAAACACGGGAAGGTGACCGGGGGGGGGGGATGAAGGCCGGAGAAGGGTGAGGAGTGGGTGGGTGGGTGTTTGGGAGTTTAACGTCCTTTTCCACCACGTACGGGTTACATAAACGACGGGGAAAGGGGAGGAGGGATGGATCGACCTAGACGGGAAGGGGGAGGGGGGAGGAATAGATCTTACCATTGTGCCCCCTTCAAAAGACATGAAAGCGATTTACTGTTGTGCCTCACACTTCGACACGGCGATGAAAAGATCCGTGATTGTGTAGGGACAGAGGAGAAAGACAGAAGTAACTGGAGCCGCTTAGCAAAGATAGAGATTTCGCGTTTATCGTTTTGTCAGTGCGTACAAGGTGGATCGAGCTCGCCGTAAGTTCAGTTCGCCGATCGCGAAACAGATATACGGTACATGTATTTTAAACGTTAATCAGAGTGTGGAGCACTCCGCAGCTGCGCCAGAACTTAGGTTGAAACAGTTCTCTGCAAGAACTATAGGCAGTGAATAAATCTTTTCATCGGTTGCTGGTGGTGGTGGTGTGTGTGTGTGTGTGTGTGTGTGTGTGTGTGTGTGTGTGTGTGTGTGTGTGTGTGTGTGTGTGTGTGTGTGTACGTGCGTGCGTGCGTGTGCGCGCGCGTGCGTGCGTCGTAGTTACTATTATTATTATGCTGTCACACACACACACACACACACACACACACACACACACACACACACACACACACACACACACACACACGACATTTACTGATGACGATCCAGTGCTTTGACGTTGACTGTCACCGACCTGTCAGCGAACTCTTCCTTCCAAACAAGCGACTGTTTTGACAAGTGCACTAGTGACCAGCAGACCGAGGCGCCGGAGAGATGTCTCACACACACAAAAAAAAAAAGGGACAATGAACTCGAGGAGGAAAGTGCACGCACTTTATCACAATCCATTTGCTACGGGTGAGCACGTGCGTCCATACACCTGAGAAATCACGATAACCAAAGCAGAGAATCTTGATGAACAATCTCTATGACGCATGGACTTCAGAGGCATAGCGGGCTAGACAGCGCCAGCAAGCGCAAGCTCGTATGAAATAAAATGAATCGAACCTTTATTTTCCAACGATGGAAGTTTTTGGTCCGCAAACCAGTATTACAACTTGCCGTTGCTACAACTACAAAGGATAAAGAGTACTCTCATAAAGACAAAAACAAACACAAATAATAATAATAATAAGAAGAGAGAGAGAGAGAGAGTCAAGGAATCAAGGGATCAAGGGATCAATGAAACTTCATTTTACAACGGTAGAGGCAGTTGACGTCAGATAGTCAGTTTTCATAGACAGACAGCCAGACACAGACAGACAGACGGACCGAGAGCCCGACTGACCTTATTTACAAAGATGGGCTTTAGAAACACACACCAAACCACTGACATGTCCTTGCATGAACACGTTTTCTAGAGAGAGAGAGAGAGAGAGTCAACTTGAAGCGATAGCGACAGTCAGACTTGAAAACGGCGACAGCTAGATAGAGAAAAAGACAGAAAGAGAGAGGACTAAAACGATAGGAACTGAGAAAGGGAGAAGCTCTAAGACAGACAGACAGACAGACCGAGACCCCGGGAGACCGACTGACTTTATTCACAAAGAGAGGCTATAGAAAGACACGCCAAATCACAGACCTGTCCTTGCTAAAGGTCTGCGTGAACACGATTTCGAGACAGAGCGAGAGAGTCAGTTTGAAGCGATAGTGAAAGGCAGAAAAACGGCGACAGCTAGATGAAGAAAACGAAGAAAAAGTGAGGGCCATGGCGATAGGAGGGTGTTTGGGGGTTTAACGTCCTTTCCCATCAACAAAGCGATAGGAACAGAGAAAGGGAGAAGCTCTAAGAGAGACAGTGACAGAAAGAGAGAGAGGGGGAAAACAGAGAGAGAAAGAAATGGACATAAAGAGAGACAAAGTGATAGAGACAGAGAGAGAAAAAAATAGAGGGAAATAAAACAGACAAAGAAGGGACAGAAGACAGAGAAAGAAAGAGAGACAAAGTGAGAGAGACAGAGACAGAGAGAGAGTGACAGAAAGAAAGAGAGGGAAATAAAACAGACAGACAAAGAAGGGACAGAAAGAAAAACACAAAGTGATAGAGAAAAAGAGACGGGGAGACAGTGACAGAAAGACAGACAGACCGAGACGAGAACAGAGATAGACACACTCCTCTAAACCGTTTTGTTGTTGTTGTTGTTGTTGTTGTTGTTGTTGTTGTTGTTGTTTGTTTGTTTGTTTGTTGTTGTGTGGGGTTTTGTTGTTGTTTTTTTGTTTGTTTGTTTCCCTTGATTTTAAAAAAAAACCCTCAGTGCCGGACGAAAGGAATGCCGTTTTTTCTACATTCAAACTCTCATTATTTCTGCCCCCACCTAACTTCACAGTGGGTGGCCCCTCCACCACGCCGCTGAACCCAAGTCAAGTTGAGTTTACTTCTCACAAAAGCGAAGTGAGAAACACGCGAAAGTATCGGGGCCACTGCCTGAAATAATCAGCTCCAGTGCAAAAGTTGACATGCGCTTTTCTGCGTCGCTGCTCACGTCTATTTATTGCTGGTTCTAAGACGCTGAGCCGAGTACAGATGACGTAAGTTTTATTCGTAGTTTTTACATGATAAACCCAGACGATTGCGAGCTATTCCAAAAGTGCTATTCCACAAGAATGCACAAGTTTAGAACTGCAGGTAAAAGAGTCAAGCGGTCTTTACGCAAGATGAAAAACGTGCATTTTAAACCCAAGCCCAAACAAGCGCTATTTTACGTGAATGCACGCAAGTTTCTAAAAGTTGAACAAAAGTCAAGTGATCTTTCCACAAATATACAGAAAGTGTAAATCCAAACAATAACCAAAGGGTAAAGCTTGGAAGTTCTGCTTCCACCAATCGACTCCATTTTAGCTTTAAAAATAAAAAAATAAAAAAAACACGCCAAATTAGACCCCAAAAGCAAACCTCCGTAATATCAATCGGCCACTCAGCAAGTCTGCCCGACAGTGTTTTAAAAAAAAAAAAAAAAAAAACTTCCCTAACAAGCACCGCTCAACCAATCACAATTAATTTCCCTACCAATCAGCCCTCCCTAAACGCGTACCATGTGACATCAATGCACCGCAGACTGCTGGAGCCTGTAATGGCTTTCTGACGATTCCGTCGTGTCGTCTGTCCATCTGGGTGGAGGCGAAAGGGAGGAGAGGAGAGAGAGAGAGAGAGAGAGAGAGAGAGGGGGGGGGGACGTGGGATGTAGAGGTGGAGGTAACCCGCGCTGGACCGTCCTTGTAATGGCGACTCTCCGAGGACATGATTAGCCCTAGCGACAGTCATTACGAGGGTCGCCTGACCCACGTCAACGTCCTAGGGCGCGTCCCTCCTCTCCTGTTGAATGTCTGGTGTTTTCATTGCTCTCGGCGATACACTTTTACAGGCAAGGCACTGAGCGCCAGCGTGATCGTCATCCGGTGTCCTAATAACAGGAAGACTTGGACGTTTCGCTAATTCCTAACTGAGAGGGGAAAAATAACACAAACAACTTGACTCCCCAGAGCGCGAGACAATGAGGTCCCAACTGACGCCGCTCCTTGCTGTTGTTGCTGGAATTTGTCTTCGTTTGCGTCGCTCCCGTGTGCTGACGACGACGTATGGTGACCAACGACATAATATGACCACACATGACGACAATGATTAATTATGATGATGATAAAGGACCATGACGACGATGATGATCAGGATGAGAGGAGAATGATGGTGATGACGACGACACTGATGACGACGACTGACGCCGAAGATGGCCAAGACGATGGTAATGATGGCCAAAACGACAACAACGACGACGACGACGAGGGAGAGGAGGAAGATGGCGCGCGGCGATGATGGTGATGACGACGACGATGATAATGGCGGCGGCGGCGGCGGCTATGATGACGATGGCGGCGACAAAGATGATGGCGATGCTGAAGACGACGACATCGAGGGTGAAGACGATGACGGTGACGATGAAGACAACGACGATGACGACGACGACAACGATGACAGCGACTTTTCCCCAAAAACCACACGACACGTTCCAATCAAACCTTATCGAACATTCTGCTAGAGCAGGAGGGCCGCATTCATCCTCATTAATGAAGGAATTCATCCTTCCGGAATTACCAGATGTATATTCAGCTTGACGGACTTTTCAATCTAGCGCATGTTACGCAAAAAAAATTCCCCCGTCCCGTTGCACGAGTTGCGTAATCAAATATCCACCGCCCATTCAACGAGGGAAACCAAACTAATGCCCCACAGCTCAACGCACACTACAGCTACTTCCAGCCCAGCCGTCTAGGGAGAGGTAAGCCACGGCTGAAAGGACCGGGGCCGGACATTCGCTCGTCTGTGAGACAGCCTCGTTAGCTAATTAACCGACGCTGGTCCCTCCTGGTCTTGGGCATCAGCATGCGGCCTGCTGGCTCAGTGCATGTCAAGCTCAGTCGATTCGCGCGTCCCGATGGAGATGGAGCTTGCGGGTATCCCGACAATGTGGTTGTCGCGGGAGTTAATCAAGAAGGCGCGTGTTTCTTGTTGTTGTTGTTGTTTCCTTGTGTTGTTTTGTTCTGTTCTGTTCCGGCTGTCTTAGAATGGTCGATGATCAAAACGGAGGAAAAGTGTGTACATGGGGTCACACTGACTCTCAAATTTTGAAAAGACTGAAACACTGGGTTCCACAATGGCGGAGCACCCAGCCAAACATGAATTTCAGCAAGCTTAAAAGCATTTTTTTGGGCCACTCGGAGCACCCAGCCAAACATGAATTTCAGCAAGCTTAAAAGCACTTGTTGGCCACTCCTAGCACCCTAACAGTAAACTACGAATGTGACATTTATATCTGGGTTGCACTATCTGATCCGTAATTTACTCAACAAACGGAATTTCAGTCAGGGAAGGTTTCCCCCAAAACTGATTTCAGTCACCCAGACTGAAGGGTGTCACCTATGTCTGTAGCATTTAGTGACGAAGTGGGTTGACGAGTGCGCGTCCGCAAAGCGGTAGCGTTACGGTAGTGTGTCTCTACCTGAGAGCAATCGTCGTCAAAACAGTAGCAACAGAAACACTGTCCGACATTTTGACTACCCCCCGTGGCGGTGATACTGACCCTACCTGATTCCATTTACCCGTCTGTAAGGCAGCTGTACACCCTAATGATCGGAATGGAACTGATGTAAGTGTGTGTGTGTGTGTGTGTGTGTGTGTGTGTGTGTGTGTGTGTGTGTGTGTGTGTGTGTGTGTGTGTGTGTGTGAGGGGGGTGGGGGTGGGAGGAGGAGAGGCAGCTGGCTAAGTAGAGTTCATTAGATAATCCTCTGTCTAATCCTCTGTCCATTCCTACTCACATTTCCGTCAATGATCAGGCACGCACTGCCAGGCAAAGTTAATGTTTTGCTCCGTGTTGTGGAAACATGACTACAGAGTTACCGATTGCCAGAACTGGGCTGAACGTGAAGCTGATCAGATCGCCTCGAAATTGCTGATACAATCCTCCTGGCTCACGTGCGCCTCTGCTCACAAAAACAGGAGAAGGAGGGCTTCGTATCCGCGCCGGACTGACATCGGCCAAAGACTGCTTAGTGCATCAACAATTTGTAGCTCAAACTAAATGATTTGACACAGACTTCTGGTTAATTTCTGAGTTTTAATATGACTCAGAAAAGATCGTCAAGTAAATCTAAACGCTTATTTAAACACACACACACACACACACACACACACACACACAACACACACACACACACACACACACACACACACAACGTAGGAAACAAAAAGCAGCTAGAACACAAATACTAAGCGCATATACGGCACTCAGGACAAATGTCCTATACTGTTTCTATGTCCTATACTGGGGGGAAATAAATACCGTCAAAGTGTTTTCCACTCACACTAAGGGCGGTAAGTCGCTTGGCATGTCGCAAAGGGTGATAAGTGTTATGGCATGTCGCAAAGGGTACTAAGTCGTATAGCATGTCGCCCAAACTATACGATTCTGGCAGTAATGCAGTACCAGCGCAAGTACAAAAGGACGCCACGAGCCAGATAAAAGTCTGGTAAATTTCTGTGAGATACACACACAGCCGATGCAGATTTTGTCATCACTGGCGCGACTCGATTTTTGAAAAAATACCTCAAAATGACCCAGTATTTACGCTTCTCTTAGACCTTTCTATGCTAAAGTACCCCCACCCCCGCCTCCCTCCTCCTCTCCATATTTTGCTGAGTTACCAGTACAAATCCCCTGCCAAAAAGGCAATTCCTGGAGGGGAAAAACTACTGCCTAACGACGACAACTGTCGATGTGAATTCCACTCCAGTGACACAGTTCTTAAATTAACTAGATCCGAGCTGACAGTCGAACGGGAAGAAATGTCACTTTAGCAGCTCTTACTTCGTCTGGGAATAAAGCGATACTTCAGCTGCACATTGCGACCGGTTTTGTTGTTGTTGTTGTTGTTGTTGTTGTTGTTGTTTTTGGGCGGGGGGTGTTTTGTTTTGTTTTGTTGTTTTTCGGGTTGGGGTTTTATTGTTGTTCTTGTTTTGTACTTGTTTTGTTGTTTTTTGTTTTTTGCTGTTTTATATATATATATAATCTGTGTGGCCTCTAATCTAAATATTGAAGAACTTCCAGCGTTTAAGGAACAAAAAACAAAACACACACACACACACACACACACACACACACACACACACACACACACACACACACACACACACACACAAACACACACACACACACACACACCTTTACCTGTACTTTTCGCGGCGTGCTGCCGCCGGCACTAGGCTATAAAAAAAAAAAGTGAACAGAAGAAGCACCCTTCCCGCCTACATGCTGACACGCTACTTGGTCACCCGCGATCCACCCTGACCCAGACAACAGGCCTGTGATGCTATGACTCGATACATCGAACACTCCCAAGAGCACACACTTCGCAGTTTGGGCTAATACTTGACTTTAAAATTGCTCTACTCTAGACGCCTGCATTGTCACTGATTTGAGTTAAAACTGGAAAAGGGACAGACCCTCATAAAGTTCTGTCGTGAAAGTGGCAGACGGAAATGAGCCGAGGGAGGGCAGTTCCCGTTACCGCCAGACTCGTTATCGGTTGACGAGATGGCGGTGATCGGAGACACAAGATGACAACCACACCGAGGGCGGAAGACACCCAGACTGTTTCGTTCACCTACATTATGAGACAACTGGATTACTGGGTTACCTAGCGGCTGTTCAAAGGAGAATTTCAATGCGAGTTCAAAAATCGTGCTCAAAGTCACGCCGCCGCCGTAGTTTTCTGGCTCCAGTCTAGGTACAGACACGCTACGCTACGCTATAGCTGATCTAGAATCTTATGCGGACAGAGAGAGAGAGAGAGAGAGAGAGAGGGGGGCGGTGACGTCAATTCCGTGAACTAAACATTTTGACGTCAGCCTCACGCAGGTCGTCTGAGGATGCTGGTCTTGTGATCTCCCTGTTGGTGTTGATTTCTCTACAGAGAAACAACTTTAAAAGGCCATGACGTCTAGGTCTTTCATGTTTAGGTCACCCCTTTTCCCCTAAAATGACGTCAGGGACTTACTGTCACTCGCCATTACACGTCAGAAGAGCAGTCTTCTAAGAAGCCTAGAAGCAGAAAATGTCTGACGGTGGGACTATAGAGTGTTTTGCACGGGCGACACACATTTCTGTTTGCTTCGTCATCTCTCCAGGGGCTATCTCAGAAGTGGTCATTTGTCTCTCAGCCAAAGGGCGGCGCAACGTGATAAAGATTCCGCCAAACAAATGAATCAATAAAGCTTTTAATCGTCGCCGCTAGCATTCTCGTCTTAAATCACAAAACGGAGACTACGGGCACCGAGAGGGAAACCTCTTGTGTGTGGTACTCCAGTTCATTCTGCCTAGCAACAGCCCCCATGTTGTTTTTCTGTTGGCGGTTTCTCGTAAGGTCAAATCCCTCTGGTGGAGCAGCAAACGTATTCGAAGAAACATTCGGGATTGTGTGTGTGTGTGTGTGTGTGTGTGTGTGTGTGTGTGTGTGTGTGTGTGTGTGTGTGTGTGTGTGTGTGTGTGTGTGTGTTTTGTTTTGTATTGTTTTCCGGCCCTTTTTAAAAGTGGTCTAGATTTAGCAAACAAAGAGTTTATTCCTAGCGCGTGGGAAACAGCATTCCTCGGGATTGTTTTGTAATCGTGTCTTACGAATTGATCGGGCTTACAAACCAGCAAAGGTTAGCAACTACGAGAAGAAATGAAAAAAAAAAAAAAAAAAAAAGGCTTTGATTCTGTCTGTAATCTTTCAATTTCCTTTCTTCCACTGAAACAGAGTGGTTTCAAGATGGCTCAGCTACTAAAGTGCTGGATTCGAGTTGACAGTGTGGTCTAAACCCGACTGTGAGAAAAAAAAAAAAAAAAAAGGCCCGACCTGCTTAAGTTTAAACTTTTCTCTTCAGAGTTATAATAATAATAATGCTTTACCCAATTCCTTGATCTGGCTCAAAGCGCCGCGAGCTAAACCCACGCTCACGTGAACCACACGCACTCTGTCACACACAGGACATGAACACATTACAATCACGTGGGTTTTTGTTTGTTGTTTTTTTTACTTTACTATCGCTTTCGGGAAATTCGGGCTGCTTCCCCCGGGGGAAGCGCGTCGCCGGTGTTTTTTTTTTTTTTTTAACAATTTTGCTGGGGGAAGAAAGCCGGATTACCCGGAGAGAAACCCCCGATGAGCAGCCCGGCAGCCAGGAAAAACCAGTATCACATGTCACAAGCTCGACTTGGGATCGAACCCACGCTTCATCGCCATGACATTGGTGACGGCTGTTCAGTAACGCAGCGGCTAAATCCGACGCGCTACCTATTACACCACCGCTCACTGGTGCGAAGGGTCAGCTCAGCTATTCGAGTTTCGGAATTTGCAGCTGCATTTTTAGTTTTTTAAGATTTTTGTGAGCTGAACATTTCCAAAGCTGAATCTTCTATTTGTCCCTTATCAACGTCAACCTTTCACAGAATCCCCTCTGGAACACTGAGTGTCAAAGATACTCTCAAAGACGCAGTGAACGCAGCCCGAATGAGCCGCCCAAAAGGGAGAAAAGGTACTCAATCACCCAAACCGCACTCAATCTGAACAATTCATCAGAAAGACAAAGAAAGAGAAAAAGGAAAGAAAAAAAAAAAAACCAGGTTTGAGCAACAACCACCGACGTCACCACAAGAACCCCAGTGTGCACCACAAGGTCGCTGCTCCAAATAGACATGCGCGCGCAACAGCGACATGCATACTGCGAATGCACTTCCTCCTGTTTTCAGCGCTGTGGCCACTCAGCCCCCACGGGGAAACAGCCTGTACGGGAGCGTGCTTGCCGCCTCGTTTTCCTCTCAGCCGCTACTGGCGGGAGGCGAGCAATAGTGGGTAAGACTGCGGGGTGTTTTTCCAGTGCTGTTCGATTCAGAAGCTTAGACACGGCGATTTCTCTCTCAGGCAAAGCCAGGTGTTTGGCATATGAGCATGCGCGTGTCATTACGCTGTTGTCACGTGTGAGGGTGGGTGTTTGGGGGTTTAACGTCCTTTTCCACCACATAGGGTGATATCAAAGACGGGGCAACGATGAAAAAAGCCAGCACAAATATTTGGCCCCAACGGTCTACCATTCGACCACCCCGGCTCCCCTTACTAGCGAACTCCTGTTGTCACGTGTGAAGTCGTTTTCTTTCCTGACTAAAACCCCTAGTTTTAAGATTTTTTAGCACACTGAGCTTTTTTTTTTTGCTTTTTTTCTTTCTTTTTTTTTTTTTTTTGTTTTTTTTTTTTTTTTTTTTTTGGGGGGGGGGTTGTTGTTGTTCTTGTTGTTTATGGTGATGTCTAGCATCGCACTACTAAGACACATGCACAAATACATACTTGCTGACTGGAGCCGAAACCCCAGCAGCTGGTGACAGTGTCGTAGCGACACTCGACCCTGTAGCTCCGGACGGCTGAGTTTCCCTCGTTCGCGCGGCCATCAAACGTCAATGTGTTGCATTCGGAGCTCTAATAATCTCTCAGGTGGACTATTTCGAGCGCACAGGCGCAGTCACTAGCTCAACTGTTCCAAAATAGAAGCCTCCCTATCTGAATTAGCCGCGAATTAGCCCTTGTTGCTTGCGCGGCGTTAAGCCGTAAATAACTAACTAACTAACTCCCTATCTGAAACCTAGTAATGGTAGCAACAGTGCCTTTAACAAACGGGCCTTTTCTTTCACACCGACAAATCGCAGTCTTGTAAACATTAGCACCGTTTTTCTTTCTGTTTGTTTGGGGTGTTGTTTTTCTGTTGTTCTGGCGCTGTTTCTGTTTGTTTGGGGTGTTGTTTTTATGTTGTTCTGGCGCTGTTTCTGTTTGTTTGGGGTGTTGTTTTTCTGTTGTTGTGTTGTTTCTGTTTGTTTGGGGTGTTGTTTTTCTGTTGTTGTTGTTGCGTTGTTTCTGTTTGTTTGGGGTGTTGTTTTTCTGTTGTTGTTGCGTTGTTTCTGTTTGTTTGGGGTGTTGTTTTTCTGTTGTTGTGTTGTTTCTGTTTGTTTGGGGTGTTGTTTTTCTGTTGTTGTTGCGTTGTTTCTGTTTGTTTGGGGTGTTGTTTTTCTATTGTTGTTGCGTTATTTCTGTGTGTTTGGGGTGTTGTTTTTCTGTTGTTGTTGTTGTTGTGTTGTGTTGTTTCTGTTTGTTTGGGGGGTTGCTTTTCTGTTGTTGTGTTGTTTCTGTTTGTTTGGGATTTTTTGTTTATTTGTTTGTTTGTTTGTCTGTTGCACTTTCAAATGTTAGTAGCACCAGAAAACTCCAGGGATTTCGCTTTAGCGGTGCGAAAGAAAAGGGGCCATTTGTCAGCCACAAAGCGACGCTAACTTACACGTTACTGTAATGTCAAGACGCGTTGACACTCGTACCTTAAACATCACGTTACCGTCACTACTTTCGGTTTGTCTGGGAGACAGAAAGTGGCCGTTTATCAACCAGATTAATGACAATTACAACAAGTCACCACAATGCACAGACGCGCACATGATCGTATTTCAAACGCACGGCTTTTGAATCGAACAGCACCGGAAAGACTCCAGACCGTCTTGAATACCCTCCCCCGAGTGTTTTTCTCTCGAGCGCTGTCGGGAGGTGACGGGGCAACATGGCGTAATTCCCACTTGTTCACGTGCAATGGACTTCCCGTTCGACACCTCAGTGGCTTTGTTTTTGAACAAGACAAAAGGCGGGGGAGGAAGGGGGTGGGGGAGGGAGGCGGACAGGATGCATCCCAGAGAATGTCCTGATCTTCAGCAACTATCGTGGGCAGTGAACCGTAGAAAAAAGAGTCTAGACCAATTTTGCTGTCCCCCCCTCCCCTCCCCCCCCCCTCTCTCTCCCTCTCTTATTATTATTTGTATCTAAGCATTTACGCTGTACTATTCGTGAAATGAGATGTAAAGCGTGAAAGAGCTGGTCGCCAGCGCGAGCACGAGTGTGGATGTGTGTGTGTGTGTGTGTGTGTGTGTGTGTGTGTGTGTGTGTGTGTGTGTGTGTGTGTGTGTGTGTGTGTGAGTGTACTGATATTGGTGATGATGCATTTTTTTTATGTTTTATTAGTGTAGCAAGGACAGATAGTAAGAGAGACCTGTGCGTCTATTATCTCATCCTTGAAAAATAAAGTTTCCGTCAGTCAGTCAGTCTCTCCTGTCATCAAATTTTCTACAGAACACATGGCGAGGGATGATAAAAATAATTATTTTCTGCAGAAACGTCGGAGTTGTTGTTGTTGTTGTTGTTGCTGTTGTTGTTGTTAAAGAAAAGTCAGTTCACGCACACACACACACACACACGAGAGAAAGAGAGAGAGAGAGAGAGAGAGAGATGATGATGATGATGATGATGATGATGATGATGATGATGATGATGAAACGAGAGAGAGAGAGAGGAGGAGGATGGTGATGATGAAACGGTTTTTTGTTGTTGTTGTTGTTTTGTTTTTTGTTTGTTTGTTTTCTGTTTTTGTTTTTTTGTTGTTGTTTTTTTAGAGAGACAGACAGACAGACAGACAGACAGACAGACAGATGCAGAGAAGCCAATACCATTTACAGCTCATACCTTGCAAGTTGATTTTTTTGTCTGTAAATGCAGCTGCAAATTCCGCAACTCGATCTCTATCTCTCTCTTTCTCTCTCTCTCTCTCTCTCTCTCTCTCTCTCTCTCACACACACACACACACACACACACACACACACACACACACACACACACACACACACACACACACACACACACACACACACGGCAGAACAGACACTCTGCACGTGTCATCCACTCAAAGACAGTGTCATCTACAGCTTAGGCTGTACTGAGTTTAGCATGATCAAGATCCCGCCTCCCTCGGCAGCTCGGAAATTACCGTCTGAAACGTGTCCCTTTCAAGGAAATTTTGCCGCCTCTCTTCCCTTCGCTCCGCCTACTAAAATACACAGTCAACGGAAAGCCAGAGTATTTTAAGTATAATCCTAAACCATTCTGGACAGATCCAAGAAAGGGTGGAGGAGGGGGGGGGGGGTGTTCCTCTGTTCAGTCCTTTTTAGAGATCTGGAGAGAATCCCCGAAAGTCAAACTCCCTTTTTTACGAAACCCCGCCAAAGACTCGCTCGTGCTCACAGTGCGGAACACCTCGTGTTTGACAACCACACTTCACACCACACTTCACACCACAACAGGATGGTTTCCAGTTTGCGCGCTGCTGTTTATAATACAGTCAAAATATGTTGGCTCTTGCACCTGATATTGTTGTCTCGGGCACTGACAGATGTTCAGACAAACATTTTCTAAAACAGGCCGAGTTTGTTGTATTTTTTTCTTCTTCTTCTTCTTCTTCTTCTTTCTCAATTACCACCCACGGAACCACAGTCTAGACGTATCCGTCTGGCATCGCAGTTTCTTCTAATGCAGGGGGAAGCCGGGATGGCCGAATGGTACAGCGTTGGATTCTCAATGCTCGGGTCGTGAGCTCGAATCCCGGCCGGCTGGGGCCAACGATTTGTGCTGGCCTTTTCCTCGTTGCAGGGCGTTAAGCTCCAAAACACCCACCCGCACTCTTCTAATGCAGCACTTGCCTGCCTTTTATCTTTTTTGTTTCTTTTACGTAATCACTCACACACACACACACACACACACACACACACACACACACACACACACACACACACACACACGCACACACCTCCCCTCCCCTCTCAGGCTTCAACACCAAACTGAGAACAGCACCAGAAGCAAAGGTCACTCTCCCGTAGACCAGTCGCCACGACAGGCGACGGGATCCAGTCAATGAGCCATCGAGAATCCAAAGTCTGTGGCGTTACCAAAGGTAATGTCTTTGACGTTACTAATGTTTAGGCATGTCCTGCGATGCTAAAGGAAGTCTTCTGATAATTTTCTACTTCAAAACGTTTTTATTTTATTTTCATTTTTGCTTTTTTTCTTCTTCTTCTTTTTTTCTTTCTTTTTTTTTTTTTTTTTTTTGCTTTTTTTTTTTTGGGGGGGGGGGTTGGGGGCTGGGTTTTTTTGTTGTTTTTTTTTTGAAATTCCATTACAAGAAATGCCAAGCGAGAATAACTCTTTACACAAACGTTGGATCTGCAATGGCTCACCGTCTTTACCCGGCCGCCTGTGGCACCACAGCCCTTATACAGCGGCAGCAAATCAGCCAGCAGCAGTTTCCCCATTCATATTTGATGGAACCATTTCCTAACTGCCCTACCGCCATAACACTGCACTGCCCATCACACGCCCCAAACGGCACACCTCCAGCTTCAGCAACGAGCCGGCAAATGTAAGCTGCCTTACTTCTGTTACCGAAATCAGTAAAGGCACGCGCACCCCCCAAGGACGCTGTTGATTACCACCAGGACGACCGCCTCCAGACAGTCAGCAACGAAAACAACGGATTGATCAACGACTTTACGAGTGGCCAGGGTGTACAGCGCAAAGCCCGTGCTTGTACAGAAGACTTCTAATGCTCGGGTCGTGAGTTCGATCCCGGCTGGGGCCAAATATTTATGCTGGCTTTTTCATCGTTGCCCCGTCTTTGATACCACCCTATGTGGTGGAAAAGGACGTTAAACCCCAAACACCCACCCACCCACCCGCTTGTACAGAAGACGCACTTTCTGTCTGTTGGTATTGTTTACAGGCATTCAGTCACGTGTACATGGCGGGGGAGCCGGGGTGGCCGAATGGTAGAGAGCTGGACTTGTAATGCTCGGGTCGTGAGTTCGTATCCCGGCTGGGGTTAAATATTTGTGCTGGCTTTGTCATCGTTGCCCCGTCTTTGATATCGCCCGTATGTGGTGGAAAAGGACGTTAGACCCCCCAAACACCCCCTCTACAAGGCGGAGACTGAATCACGTGCTTGTTGGTGTGGAGAACAGCTTAGGGCCAGGGCGCACACTTCCTCAATTCTGTGTTGTGAAACGTGCGAACGTTGTAGTTCTAGCCGGTATAGATATGGCTGTTAATCGCATTACCGTCGGTGGGTGGGTGTTTGAGAGTTTAACTCACCCTACGACTGTACTCGTCCTCTTCGCCGCGCTGGTATAGTCGTAACAGTCACACACCGAAATTCATTTTCTGTCTGTATGCTCGAAATAATATTTATGGGTCTAGGTGAAATTACTCCTTTTGAAAGGGTTTCGGTTTACGTTGGTTACCACTGAATGTGATTTGTATGCAGTTTATGCCGGTAGTGTCAGTGTAGAAAAGGTTAATAGCGTCGCATTACCGTAGTCAGGCTGGGGAACTACTGAGGAAATAAAAGACTGAAACTTAGGTGTGGTGCAGAGGCAGCGCCCTGCTCGAGGGACACGGGGGCAACAGCCCACCTAAGAGAACAAATTTTTTTAGCATTTTTAAAGGCATATAGTAACCTCTCCTGGCACCCCAAAGTAAAATACTGCCTTGATACTGACATCCAAGTCTATAGAAATGAAGTCAGACTGTCCCACGTGCCATACATGTAGCATGACTGTGTGTGAAACCTTTTTCCCTTCCTTCCTTTTCTTTGGCTCAAACTTAGATTTTTTTATTTTTTATTTTTTTATTTTTTATTTTTTTATTTTTTATTTATTTTTTTTTGGGGGGGGGGGGGGGGGGGGGCTGAAAGGATAGGAAATTTGGCTGAAAATTGCCAAATGACTGAAAATTCCCCAGCGCGCGTGGTGATGAATATTCGGGCTGCTTCCCCCGGGGGAATGGGTCGCCACGGTACAGAGCCACTCCCCCCCCCCCCCACCTTTTCCCTTGTCCGAAACGAAGAATTCTCTCAGTACGCGCCTTAACACTCTTACTGCACTCCCGTAAAATGGTTGTCTGAGTCTTTTTTTTTTTTTTCCACATAGGCTTTCTTTCTGTCTGTCTGTCTTTCTTTATTTCTGCTGCATGCATGATGTGTATTTGTTTCCATTCCGCGACACAAGCTAGCCGCAAAATAGTCTTCGTGGCTTGCGCGGCGTGAAGCCCTAAAAATAAATAACTAACTGACTAACCGCGACACAAGCATTCAAAATCTAAAGCTCTGTAACCTCGGCCATCCCGGCTCGTCCCTCAGGCTACTACCCAAGCTACCCACAACATCCCGTGTGCATCCAGAAGAGGCTTTTCTTTTTCTTTTCTTTTTTTTCTGTCTTTTTTATTTATTTATTTATTTATTTATTTATTTATTTTTGCGGCGAGGTCTGTCCACTCGCTGTGCAGACGCATTCACAACACTGCCACTCGCAAATGTTTTCCACAACACAGCAGTGCACCTCGAGTCTCAACTATCCACAAATGACACAGTTTACAGTTCAGTCCAAAAAAAAAAAAAAAAAAAAAATCACGTGCTGTCTGGTGAACAGCAAGGGTTAGGGGCAACACGCAGGTAACCACAGGTTTGAGGAAGATTTTTCGGGGATGAAGAATGAACTGGATAAAAGGGCTGGTCTCCAGTTCAGTGGGTTGACCTTCAACTGCTGGGTACCTATAGACGCATAGCGACAGACGCGAGACCATTCTCAATGAAGTTCCATTGACGCCATGGACGACGGTACCAAACAAGCACCGCGGTGCAAAGCGTGCGAGTCAGTGGAGAAGTGGGTGAGTGAGTGGGTGTTTGGGGGTTTAACGTCCTTTTCCACCACACACGGGTGATATCAAGGACGTACGGGGCAACGGTGAAAAAGCCAGCACAAATATTTGGCCCCAGCCGGGATACGAACTCACGCCCCGAGCATCTGAAGTCCAACGCTCTACCATTCGGCCACCCCGGCTCCCCTCAGTGAAGAAGCAGCCTCCGGGCGCCGACAAAACGCTGCTTCATCCCATTCTCTCAGGTTCACTTTGGTTACCTGTGGGTTTCCTAGCGATGTGACGATGAGAAATCTGTGCGAGGGACACTCACGTGCTGAGAGGCGATGATTGAAAGCATCGTGTACGCCGACGAGGAGATGGAGGGGAACTTTGACTGGAAAAAGACAGCAGAGATCACAGACAGATGAAGGAATCGCGTGGCGAAGGCAGTAAACAGAGGGGGAAAGGGGGGGGGGGAGGGATGTGACAATGACAGAAACCTAATTTCAAGAAAGTCCGCTTCCAAAAGTAGCACAGGCTGACGTCAGTAACTGAATAAGATGAAGAATCATTTCGTCTTCTGTG
The DNA here is from genome assembly GCA_018292915.2 of Batillaria attramentaria. Taxonomy (NCBI): domain Eukaryota; kingdom Metazoa; phylum Mollusca; class Gastropoda; family Batillariidae; genus Batillaria; species Batillaria attramentaria. Next base: position 138,249 of record JACVVK020000089.1, read on the forward strand.
TCAAGCTGAACTTTTTGTTTGTTCGTTCGTTCTGTTTTCTTTTCATTTTATATATTTTTGCTGCTGCTGTTGTTGTTGTTGTTGTTGTTGTTGTTGTTGTTGTTGCTGCTGTTGTTCTTGTTCTTGTTTGTTTGTTTGTTTGTTTGTTTGTTTGTTTGTTTGTTTGTTTTGTTTTGTTTTATTTTGTTTGCCTCCAATTTTAGTTTGCCTCCAATGTTTTGTTTTGTTCGCCAGTTCGTTTGTTTCTTGTTGCTTTCCCCCTTTCTTTCTTTCTTTCTTTCTTTCTTTCGTTCTCTCTTTCTTTGCATCGTATGTTTTGTTTCGTTTCGCTTAAAGTCTCACTACGTTTGTCAGGCGTACAACAAGGCTGTGGAAAATTTTCATCGAATACGCTTAATCCATGCACCAGAATCAGTCACTTGGAACACAGTACAGCATGTGAAACCATTGTGGTGACTCAGGTTGGTGCATACGTCGTTCTGCGTACGTAGAACCGTACCGCGTACTGCGAAGCAGACGACGTTATTTGGTTGCGGACTGAAAACGAGCTATACTAGACGGCGCTGACTGGCGACGTGGTACAGGTACGGAAGCGGCAGACCACAGAAAGTCAGATGTCTCTACTATTGAAAGCCGCAACGCAAAGTCGCGAAAATGGTCGCAGTAGCCAATAGGAACATCTGTTCATTTGGCAAACGGCATTAGAGCAATTGTCAGCGGCAGTTTTTTCCCCTCAGACTTTAAGGGGAGCCGGGGTGGCCGAATGGTAGAGCGTTGGACTTCTAATGCTCGGGTCGTGAATTCGTATCCCGGCTGGGGCCAAATATTTGTGCTGGCTTTTTCATCGTTGCTCCGTCTTTGATATCACCCGTATGTGGTGGGAAAGGACAAACCCCCAAACACCCACCCACCCCCCTCAGACTTATAAACGGGCTATTTCCATGTTTACTAAAGCTAACTTTGTTTTGCTTCTGAGTGCGCCTGTACACTCGAAATACTCTTGTTGCTGTTTGTTTGTTTGTTTGTTTGTTTGTTTGTTTGTTTGACTGATTCGCCGACTAGGTGCCTCTGAACATTTGCCATAAGGTGTTCGTGAGAAAACCAGCATGGCAACCAACCAAATCCCTGTGTGCAAATACGAAAGCGTAAATCAGAATTGTGCCTGTCACTGAAGATGAGCAGGGGCGAGCGGTAGCAAAAATTCTGTATTGATCAAGCCAAGTAACGACCGAAAGGCTGGCCGGTCAGCACAGGACTGACCGGTTGTGACAGGCCGCAAGTGTGATCCTCTGGAAGCATAATCACTTCTCACCTGACAGCTGCCTATACCGTATACGCTGCCCGGTGTTGGCTTGCCAGTATGGATGATGTCCTCTGACACCTTCTCTCTTCTGTCTTGTTCATCCTTGATCACGCCCCCATGCTGGGCCTGAACTTTTCTTCTGCTGGGTCTGAACCTTTCTTCTGTTGGGTCTGAACTCTTCTTCTGCGGGGTCTGAACTCTTTCTTCTGCTGGGTCTGAACTCTCCTTCTGCTGGGTCTGAACTCTTCTTCTGCGGGGCCTGAACTCTTTCTTCTGCTGGGTCTGTACTCTCCTTCTTCTGGGTCCGAAGTTTTCTTCTGCTGGATCTGAACTCATCTTCTGCTTGGTCTGCATGGATTCTTCTTCTGCTGGGTCTGCATGAATTCTTCTTCTGCTGGGTCTGAACTCTTCTTCTGCTGGATCTGAACTCATCTTCTGCTGGGTCTGCATGAACTCTTCTTCTGATGGGTCTGAACTCTTCTTCTGCTGGATCTGAACTCTTCTTCTGCTGGATCTGAACTCTTCTTCTGCTGGGTCTGAACTTTTCTTCTACCGGGTCTGAAGTCTGAAGTTTTCTTCTGCTGGGTCTGAACTCTTCTTCTGCTGCATCTGAACTTTTCTTCTGCTGGGTGTGAACTTTCTTCCCCAAAAACTGTGCCAACTCCCCCCCCTCCCCCCCCCGATCCTCTTCCCACTTCAACCCCATCTGCTCCTCAACTCCCTATAAAACAGACATGTTCCTCAAAACAAGAAAACAAGGAGGGGAGAGCCCGGCAATTTCAGCCAATCAGCCTCCGCGATGTGACTCCAGTCGCTGCCACTTACCAGATTGGATTACCTTGAGCGGTCATCGAGCGCAGCTGAGCCAGGGAGACCCCGATCCCAATCCCCTTCCCCTCCCACCCCCCTCCCCTCCCCTCCCCTCTCGTCCAGCCAGGGAGATCCCCTTCCCCTTCCCCTCCGCTCCCCTCCCCTCTCTTTCGCTGGTTGGGTAAAACGTCCAAGGCCACACGATGTGATTACAGATGAACCTAATGGGCACGTTGTGGGGAGAAGGGACGGCCACCGTAACTGCACAGTCCAGCTGAACACTATTCAATCCAGTCAGCCTGCCAGGTCGACAAGCAGATCCAGTTTACACAGCCAGGGGGAAACAGGCAACGTTTCAAGAGTAAGCACAGTTGTTTTTACCCCTGGCCTCCCCCAACCCCCCCCCCCCCCCCAGCCAATACAGAGACAGAGGCGCTCCAAATACAAGGGCTCATTATCACGAGGTTTAGACGAGATGGCGAAGGTTTTGTTGTTGTTGGTTTTTTGTTTTGTTTTTTCCCGGTGCTACTGTAATTGAAAAGTTTTGACAACAACTGCTCCTGAGGCACAGCATTTGTGTTCTTTGGCCAAAACGACTTCCACTCACACGTTATCACAACGTAAGAAGAATATCTGTTCACGTTTCAGACAAATGACACAAATGACTTCCTGAGAGAAGTAGTCGTCAAAACGTTTGAATCGAAGTAGAAGCCGGAAAAAATCGCCATTTTGACTGCCCCCCCCCCCCCCCCCCTTGGACCATTACAGAAACAAGCGCTTCAGATACGAGGGCTCATAATTCGCTTACACGTGCAGCAAGAGAGCTCTATGTCGTATGCTAGGAAAGGAGCGTAAGCCCCTATAGTAAAACCACGGCGTTTAGACCCTTTTCCTAGCTCTTTGGTTTCCTTAAGCAGCTCTCTCTCAGCCGCATGTATCTGGTCCTAGTTACACCCTAACCCCCGGTGGATAAAAGGCAAAAAGCCGAACATATTTCAGGGGAGGAAAATCAAAAGCGTGATCTGGCAGCACGACAAGACGCGCCGAGTCTGGTGCAGTTGAGGTATAATTTTTCACAGACCGGAGATAGGGCTCAGGCGGCGCAGGTGGGCGATTCAAACTGCGCAAAACGTTTCAAGTTCCTGACGAGGTGCAACGTGACAGTAGACGAAACTGCCAGTTTCAAAAACTCTCTACTCGAAACATGCGACGGAAGTGATGGCATTCCGAATGTCTTCAGTAATCTAATATTCACGCAATCAGACGTTATACATTTTGGTTTTTTAAGCTCGATCTACTTTTCTTATCTCGCCGCCGTTGTTTGTCCTTAACTCTTTTCTTTTTTTTAATTCTGTTTTTGGTTGGAGCCGGGGGTGGCCGAATGGTAGAGGGTTGGACTTTCAATGCTCGGGTCGTGAGTTCGAATCCCGGCTGGGGCCAAATATTTGTGCTGGCCTTTTTCTCGCTGCTCCGTCTTTGATATCACCCTTATGTGGTGGAAAAGGACGTTAAACTCCCCAACACCCACCCACCCACCCCTGTTTTTGTAAACTATACAATGACAAGGACTGACGAGAACACCGTGCATGCATTATAAGCATACATGAAATAACTTGACATATGAGTAGAGTAATGCCACAGTCATAGGCCATGGAGGCAGATAGAAACCAGGCGCACATACCTAAGAGAAATACTGGACATGTGGAGGAGTGAGGACAGCAAGCTTGTGCACACCATAATAATAAACACTTGCATACATGTGCCCTGTAGTTTAATCTATAGTCTAAGGAACAACGGATATGTACACAAATTTTTACACCGACGCTACCATCATATGTCTGGCACCACCTGCCTGAATCCCCGTTGTCACGTTGCACCATGCGGGGACAAAATGATTTTAGATTGAGGGGAAGTGTTGCTTTAGATGTTGGGCTTTTTACTTCGACATCACTTTCCGCGAGAAACCAAGGAAACCTGCCAGCATACATGATTGCTGGAAAGGGAAGTAGAATGTAAAACCAACTGTTCCGACTATACTCGTAGCTCGAGTCGAATGAGTTAATTAATAAAAGGCCATAATTTTAAGATTTTTAGGTTGTTCTGAGCTGTCTGTTTTGGTGGTGTGATTGTTGGAAAGGGGAGTAAAATGTAAAACCAACTGTTCCAACTATTCTCGCAGCTCGGGGTCGAATGAGTAAATTAATAATAATAAAAATAAAATGTTTAGGCTGTTCTGAGCTGTCTGTCTTGCTGGTGTCCAGTATCATACCACTAAGACACATGCATAAATATATATATATATATATATATGCACAGACAGGTCTGCGTTCAGCTGACTGACGTCAAAACGCAGCAGCCGATGACATATCGTAGCAACGCTCGTCCTCGTAGCTCAGTGAGTTCGAGCAGCCGACAAGGGAAGCGGGGAAGGACGCCGCGTACGGACGGCTGAGTTTTCCTCCATCACACGGCCATCAAACGTGAGTATGTTGCATTCGGAGCTCTACTAATCTCTAAGACTATTTCGAGCACATAGGCGCTGTCACAAGTGCAGCTGTTCAAAAACAGAAGTCTGGTTGCATACAATCTAGTAATGGTAACAACAGCACCTTGAAATAATAGCAAGGTCCCCACGTGTCTTAGACTTAGCGGCACAAGGTCTGTTCTGAGACTACCCTGACCCGAACGCAAGCCTAAAGGCCGCGATCCACGATCAGACAGTGCGGGACCGCAGTGTGGGACGGACGGCTGCGGGATCGGATGTCTGACGGGATGTAGCGCTCCACGTATCCCGCAGTGCGTGACCGGCGGACAGTCTGCCACTGGAGAAAGGTCGGCCATCTTTTGTTGGGGTCAAGGGTGAAAAGGGCCTGTGCGCGAAGCTCGCAATTTGATTGGCTGTCTGATGGCACCCGTCCCGCAGTGCGGGATAGAAAGTAGCGCCGGCTGAACCCTATCCCGCATCCCGCACTGTCTGATAGTGACGTCAAGAATCTGCTGGTTGCCATAGAAACTCATCAGATCCCGCACTGCGGTCCCGCACTGTCTGATCGTGGATCGCGGCCTTAACGCGTTACGATTCAAGACTGAGAATACCTTCAAGGGTTTGGATTTCATGTATTCGGCAAAAACCTTTCTGCGACATCGGCAGACACGCTGTTGTTTTAATATTCGCGATATATTGCTTTTACCGCTGAAGTGCCGAGCAGTCTAGACCATTTGGAGGCTAACTTTTATAATAGAAAATATCCCGTTGCTAAGCTGTGTTATTCTATAATTCTATTCAAACATTAGGAAGACATCGGATATCAGACAACCAGACACACAGACGGGGATATTTCCTGTTCAGTTTAGGGTATAGACTAGTTTGAACTCTGCACACACGCCATAAGTTAAAGACATGGCGGCAAATACAGTCTCACTGACAAGTTTGTTTCTGGCACTCTACGCACGAAAATAGTCACACACAAAAATTACAGAGTAAGTAACGGCCCCCGTAGTGTAGTGGTTAGCACTTCGGACCATGGACCGGGAGACCCGGGTTCGAGTCCCAGCTGAGGCAAGCGGGATTTTTTCCTACCTAGGTCGGCTCCTACCCAGAGCGGGTGTGCTATGGGCCCAATGGGGAGGCTGTTGCCACACAGCCGAGATTCACCCACTTCACGGGTGCGACTTTAGGGGTGCTTCGCTTGGTATGACACGTCTTATGATGTGGATGATTTCACGGCCGGTACTTCACGGGCCTGGTTAATGCCGGGATATTTATGACAGGAAGCGTGGAATGCGGCCATGTCCCGCAGTCCCAAACCACACGGACCTCCATTGCATCATCTTACCATCATCCTCATCTCCATCATCATGCATAATAAAAAAAAAATTGCCCCAGCTTCCAAGCCCTCCGCGGATTCCACCCATTACCAGGGAGGAACACCACCGGAGTCGGCAAAGAGTTGTGGCAACAACAACAACAACAAAAAACAGAGTGAGTCTGTTTGAAACGGGGGAAGGTAAAATAGGGACGTTTCACTTGCCACACCCTTCCGTGGCGTATTGTAACTTACTCTGCAAAACATTTTTGACGTTTTGACTATTTCCTAGCGCACAGAGCCCAAAACAAATTTGTCAAGTATATAATGTGTGAGACTGTAGAACGGGGATGAAGTGTACCGTTAGTCCAGCTGAACTGTTCACGGTGGGATAGTTCTGCCGACGTGGCACGACACTGTGACCATTTCTACGTAAGTAAATCTTAGTCCTGTTCGTAACATGGCGCGTGGGTGGGTGTTCGGGAGATTAACGTCCTTTTCCACCACTTACTGGTGATATCAAAGACGGGGCAACGATGAAAAAGCAAGCACAAGTATTTGGCCCCAGCCGGGATTCGAACTCACGACCCGAGCATTGGAAGTCCAAAGCTTACCATTTCGGCCACCCTGGCACCCCCCCCCCCCCCGGTAATATGGCGGGTCATATGTTGATCTACTTCTTTTGGGGCCTGTGGCTAATTATTCTAAATACTGTTTGATGTAACTCATTGAACAACGTAATTTTTATAATATCTTTCTGTTATTGCATGCTCAGCGGGCTGTAAGAGAAATATCCTTTTTAAGGACAATAAACACGTACTGTATGCCACGAAAATAGTCCACTGACACCGGTTACCTCTAATCTAAACACCAACAAAAATTTCATCTTTTCATTTCTTTTTTGTTTTCCTTTTCCTCCCTTTTCTCATTTTGTTTCCTTTTCTATTTCATTTTTTCTTTCTCCTTTATTAGTGGTGCATACGGGGCCTTATTAGTGGGGCATGAATTACGATCAAACATGACCTCGCATGAAAAACTGCCTCTCGATTACCACAATCTCATTCAAGGAATTTTTTGCTTCAATTACCTCGCCGACAGAACGGAGTAAAGGAAAAATTACGAGGGTGAGAGAGGGCGATATTAAGGCCATAACTCACGCCAAAAAAAATTGATATCGCGTATTATGATATTTGACCTTTGCCTAATATGGTGTGGCATCGCACTACTAAGGTAATATACGGTGCTTTCGCTTTCCTGCACACAGGTGTAATAAGCCAGATGCACTCCCCGGCTCGGCTGACTCCGGGGCACTTCTAGCCTCAAGCTGCATTGATCCAGGGCATTTCCAGCCTGAAGCTGCATTGACCCAGGGCACTTCCAGCCTCAAGCTGCATAGACCCGGGGCACCTACAGCCTCAAGCTGCGCTGACCCCGAGCACTTCCAGCCTCAAGCTGCATAGACCCAGGGCACCTACAGCCTCAAGCTGCACAGACCCGGGGCATTTCAAGCCTCAAGCTGCAAAGACCGCCTGTTACACCGGCGCTCAGAAAATGCTGTGAGAACCATGTATTTTTAACGGTTGGTTTTTTTTGTTTGTTTTTTTTTTGTTTTTGTTTTTTTCATGCTTTACGTCAGACAGGGGAGCCAGACACAGCAGGCCGTGTGCCATGAGCGGAGGTAGGCCTACTTCTGTTCACAGCCGAGTAGTAGTAGGCAAGAAAGGTAGGTCGGGGTTCTTTAAATTAAAGCGGCACGTGGCAGGACGAGCAACTCCCACGTGTCAAAATGTGTTTTGCACAGATGCTGCCACTGTTGAACCAGTGGTCCTCCCCAAGTGTAGTTTACAGCTTTGTAAGCTTGCAATGTCGCCAGCGACCACGTGCAAGTTGCACCGTGACCGCCACTTGGCAGTAGCTGTGGTCGGTTTCATACAAACGCGTCACTTCACTTACAAGTTATGAAAACGACCGCATTATCCGAATGGACCACTGACTTCATTCGAATACAGAGTTTCGTACACGCCCCCTCCCCCCCCCCCCAACACACCCACACTCACGCACTGTCACTACGCATCTACTTACGTTAAAAGGAATCGACCTTACTGTTCACATAGCAAATCGCCCAGTGTTTTAAAAAGATCAATAATTAATGTCTCCCGACTCGGTGCCCAGTCCCGGAGATCTGCAGGCGAAATCCACTGCCAATCGGTACTTCTTGCTCGATCGTACCATCGTACCGCCATCTTAAAAAAAAAAGGGCACACGCACCCCATGGATTTCCCTGGCGGTTAGACCTTCTTTTTTCTTTTTCTCTTTTCCTTTCTTCCCCATTTCTTTCCTTTTTTCCCTTCTATTTTCAAGAAGACGTTCTTACCCCTAGAAGCTCTTACTTTTCCTCCCCCCCCCCCCCCCACTCTGAAGGCATTATGCAGGACAGGCGCGAAATGAGGTACTGGTCGAAGCTACTCAAGAAGTGTCTTCTCCATTTTCTCCAACACCCCGTCTTACGCAGGTGGTAAAGTATTAACGATAATGGTGGGCGTTTAGCGCTGGAGTGATTAGCCACCTAAAGGGGGCCAATACTACCAGTTTTATGCTCGAGGATCGTTCCGAGCTCTTTTCATGGTATCTATCATCGCACCACTTAGTCGGAATTCGAACTCACGACCGGTGCACTGAAGGTGCAGCGCTCTGCCGCTCGGCTATCCCGGTGTCACAGGATATTTCGGAACCGGACGAATGGGAACCATTCCGATTTATCCTGGCCCTGGTGGCAGGATTTTTCGGAACCATTCCGATTTATCCTGACTCTAGTGACAGGATATTTGAAAACCACCAGTATATTTCGGAACCGTCTAGAAGGTCATTAGCCCACATGAATTTTGTCTGCCAGGTGCGGGATAAATGGGAATGGTTCCGAAATAATGGGTCGAAGATGTCCGATGAGACAGCGATTTACAATAAGAAGGTATATATGGTTGACTAAATATGACAAAATAGCAGTTATAATAATAATAATAATACATAAATAAACTAAATGTGTATTTTCCTGACGAAAATTCCTTTCTGCAAAAGAAAACGCACTTTTGTACAGGGGAAAAGTCCGGTTTTCTGCGGAAAAATCGACACCCCCTCCCCCCCCCCCCCCCAAAAAAAAAAAACCAAACAAACAAACAAATATAAAACATAAAAACAAAAACAAAAAACGGAAATGGCAAAATAACAGTTGTCTGCAGAAAAACTGTTTCCAGACAGAAATACAGGATTCTAGATTTTTCTACAGAAAACCATTTTTTCCCTGCTAAAAAGTATCATTTTTCTGCAGAAAAATATATCTTGCAGAAAAACAAAACTGTCGATTTTTTTCTGAAGAGAAAATGCTATCTTCTCAACCACATAATTTCTCATCGTAAATCGCCGCCTCATCGGACACCTTCAAACTACCACGTTACACCCCTTGTGGAAGATTTCAAACAGCAGTAGGACGAATGGCAAGAGAAAATGCCACACAAGCTTAGCACCCCGAACGTATCACTCACGAAATCTGGCAAAATTCTGCATCGTTGTTGTTTTTGTCTTGTTCTTGGTTTTTTATTTGTTTGCTCTTTCGTTTCGTTTCGTTTCGTTCCGTTACGTTCCGTTTCGTTCAATTCGTTTCGTTCAGTTCAGTTCAGTTCAGTTCAGTTCAGTTCAGTTCAGTTCAGTTCAGTTCAGTTCAGCTGATTGTTTTATCCCTCGTTTCGTTCAGTTCAGTTCAGTTTAGATTAGTTGATTGTTTTATCCCTCGTTTCGTTTCGTTCAGTTCAGTTCAGTTCAGTTCAGTTCAGTTCAGTTCAGTTCAGTTCAGTTCAGTTCAGCTGATTGTTTTATCCCTCGTTTCGTTCAGTTCAGTTCAGTTTAGATTAGTTGATTGTTTTATCCCTCGTTTCGTTTCGTTCAGTTCAGTTCAGTTCAGTTCAGTTCAGTTCAGTTCAGTTGATTGTTTTATCCCTCGTTTCGTTCAGTTCAGTTCAGTTCACTTTAGTTTGGTTGACTGTTTTTTCCCTCGTTTCGTTCAACGCAGTTCAGTTGATTGTTTTATCCCTCGTTTCATTCAGTTCAGTTTAGTTGATTGTTTTATCCCTCCTATTTTCCATTGCCTGTTGACAGACGCCCTCCGAAGACCATACAAGCAAAATTTTCGTTTCGACTCCTTCCGATCCGTTTCATTTCCTTGTGTTTGTTTTATTCTGTTTTGTTTTGTTTTTCCTTCTTTTCCTTCTTTTCTTTATTACTGACTTTTGATCACCAGTCAATCAATCAAACAATATTTCATTAGCCTTTCAAAAATCCAAAAGAATTCAACCTCTCGCAAAACAATCTTACGCATGTAAAACATGTTGGCAGGGTCTCATTTCCACCTGAACCACGAGGGGCGCCCGAAAATAGATTCTCGCTTCTGGCCAAACTTCTGTCTCTCACTGCAAAATCCCCCCTCGCTTTACGATCGTTTTAGGATCGAACTTGATGAAGCCGTCCCACTTACTACAACAGTTTCTGGCACCTCTATTCCCCCCCCCCCCCCCCAGCTGGCTACTATACACGTTAAAGGGAATTCCTCGGATATAGTACTGGCACTAGCGCTCGTGTATGATGTGCATAGCGTGCATTCCTTTGTAAAAGGTACTTCTCGGAACTTAAAGATCTGCAATCTCAACAAAAAGCCGCACACATTGCGTTTTTTTGTTGTTGTTTTTTTTTGTTTTTTTAACTGCGACTCCTTCCACTGCGCATAATTCAGGCAACTCTGTCACAGTTGCAGAGTTTTCAGCGCTTCGGGGACCCTTATAAAACCAGAGCACGAGTTTGCCGTGACATTATTTGGCTTTTGGTCAGTGAGCGAGACACATCGCTACAGTGTCTAGCGGATGTTGAGTGCTGCACGATCTTTCTCGCTCAGTGTCAAAACGCGAACGGAGCTGTGAAATCAGGCTGCCCTTGGCTTTTATTGGGGTTTCAGGGACGCTGAAAACTCTGCAACTGTGACAGAGTGGACTGTGCTTGCACGGTCGACTCTGTAAATTTTTTTCACGCTTCGGAAAGCTTTTTGTTGGGAGCTTAGATCTTTAAGCAGAGTTGAGGGGATTTTTTGTTTTTTTTTTTGTTGTTGTTGTTGGGTTGTTTTTTTAGGTCAGCCCCTGCTTCTTATCTGTATTAACTGCGATTTGTGGTAAATTGGTAGACCGACCCTACAAGAAGTAGATAATATTGTACTATCCTGATTGCTGCAGATGACACACACACACGCACTCTCTCTCTTTCTCTCTCTCTCTCTCTCTCTGTGTGTGTGTGTGTGTGTGTGTGTGTGTGTGTGTGTGTGTGTGTGTGTGTGTGTGTGTGTGTGTGTGTGTGTGTGTGTGTGTGTTCAAGTGATGGGCTAAATAAAACCCTTGATAAATGCTGGCACAATGATATACAAACACAGCTTCCGCCCATTTCTTCCCTGTCTGCCCTCTAACACAAGGGAGAACCTTTTTATGCCTGGCCCTGAAAGGAAACGAAGTGCCACTCTAGTTCACACAAAAGCCCTTCTTGCAGGGCATACATTTCTGGAACAGGAATGAGCTCTTGAGAGAGAGAGAGAGAGAGAGAGAGAGAGAGAGAGAGAGACAGACAGACAGACAGACAGACAGACAGACAGACAGACAGACAGACAGACAGACAGACAGACAGACAGACAGACAGACAGCGCGCAGTAAAGGAGAGGAGGGGGGGGGGTGAAAATATTGAGTGCTTTTCCCTAGATCAATGAAGCTCACGGTTACCCAACAAAAGGAAAACTCTAAATGTATGTCCAACATGACATACATACGCGCATATGGGGCGGTCGGTGGTCTAGTGGTTAAGAGACTTGTCACCAATGCGAGAGGTCAGAGGTTCGAGTCCCATTCGGGGCGAAGAATTTTTCCTTCTCGTACGTGGCACCGTTCATTCGGGCCGATCGTCGGGGGTTCTCTCCGGGTACTCCGGCTTCCTCCCCCTCTGCTTTGGAAATGTTCAGCCCACCAAATTTAAAAAATAAATGCAATTCTAAATTCCGAAATTTAAATAGCTGAGCTGACCCTTCGCACCACGTGATTGTAATGTGTTTATGTCCAGTATGTGAGAGGATGCGTGTGATTCACGTGAGCGTGCGTGTTGGGTTCAGTTCGCGGCGCTTTGAGCCGATTCATGCAATTGGGAAAAGCGCCTATACAATATTATTATTATTATTATTATATCCACAATGCTGACTGGAGGTGCGACGCCGGCGAGACAACTCAGTGTCGACAAACTCTCACCGGTAACTGGGACGAGGTAACTGCGCACAAGCGGACACTGACCCAACGCAGAACGTGGGTGACTCTTCATTATTTTACTCTTGAGCCCGGATACCTGCTGCTGCAGTCGTAAGAACACAAACTGACCGTGAGGTACCCTGTCTGGCGAGTGTGCTAGTCTGTAGTGATTTTTGTTGTCATGAAAAAGTGTCATTTACGTGATCTTTGTGTTATGTAGGCCAAGGTGCATGCCAGGCGGTCGCAAAAAGAGGCAGGCTGCCAGTGAAGCTGGGACTTTTTGCGCAGAGGTCGAGCACAAGCGACGTAAGCGGATTTGTGTGAACTGGCTCTCTAGCGTAGAGAGAAAGTACACGTGCATTACTCCAGTGAGGCCTGAGCGGAAAGGAGACAACCAAAATAGTTTTAAACTCCTGTCAGGTGCGTGCCTCTGAATGGTCTGTACATGGTAGTGATTGTTTCTAGATTGAAGCATTTTTAGGCGCTAATAGGGAATACATAGGTATTTTGAGGCCCTGTGTATTTGTGTCCTTCGGCCTGCAGAAACGCCAAAATAGTGAATAAAGGGCACTGCACCCGACAGCAAGAGTGCGACCACTTTATTTCAGCCCACACCACATAAGCACTTTTGGCAAGTCACTGTACCTCTGACACAACAGCCGTGATTGTACATCACCATAAAACTTACTGGTGGAAGCCAGAGCCCCGCCACTTGTCTATGTAATGTGCGAGCCTTCTCCAGAGAACACGATAAGAACACTCGATGTTTTGTCATTTACGGGCTCGCTGAAATATGGCTACAATCAAAATGTACACAGTAATCAATGAGGCGGGATAACACACACACACACACACACACACACACACACACACACACACACACACACACACACACAGAGGAGAGAAAGTCAAAGAGACTGAGAGAGACAGCCAGATAGGTATGCAGGCGCGCGCGCGCACACACACGCACACACACACACACACACACACACACACACACACACACACACACAGGAGAGAAAGTCAAAGAGACTGAGAGAGACAGCCAGATAGGTATGCAGGCGCGCGCGCACACACACACACACACACACACACACACACACACACACACACACACACACACACACACACACACACACACACACACACAGAGAGATAGGAGAGAAAGTCATAGAGAAAGACAAACAGACAGGCATGCAGGCAGAGAAAGAGACAGACAGAGATGCAGAGGCAGATACACAGAGAGACAGACAAAAAGTAAACGAACAACAGAAGGGATAAAGAACACTAACCAATTGGTGCCGTAAACACACGAACAAAATTCACGGCGCCATAAAATTGTACTGAAAGGAAAACAACACATCGCCTCCGCACTGTCATGTTGCTGACACCCTGACCAGTCACAAGCTCCCCCTCTGCAAAACAACCATCCTTTCATTAGTACCTGACCGAATTTGCACACTCAACACCACCCCCAAGGCTACCAGAGTCCGAACGTTCGGGTAATGAGAAAGAAAACAAAAAAACACACACAAACATTTCCCTAAATAGCAGAACGTAGGCCAAGTGCGTCTCGAAATGAGCAAGAATTTCAAGCACCCCTTGAACATCTTTTGTGTTTCGGTGTCAGATCTGCTTGTCAGAAATAGCAATCTGTCTTCAGCAAAACGCACCCGGTGTGTGTTATTAAAAACACATCAAAGTGCAGCGTTCTTTTTTTGTGTAAGTAGGCGGAAAAGAGAAAAATGAACGTCGTTAAAGGTCTGCATTCTCAACACAAAGCCGTCAACTTTTTTTCCCTTTGGGTTTTTTTTTTTGTTTTTTTGTTTTGTTTTTTTTTTGGGGGGGGGGGGGTTGGGGGGGGGGCGGAGTTGGGTTTTTTTTCTTTCTTTTCTTTTTTTCAAACTGCAACTCCTACGACTGTACGTAATGCAGGCAACTCTGTCACAGTTGCAGAGTTTTCCGCGCTTCGGAGACCCTTATAAACCCAGAGCGTCAATTTGCAGTGACATCATTTCGCTTTTGGTCACTGAGCCAGACACATCGCTACAGCGTCTAGCGGGTGTTGTGTGCTGCACGAGAAGACCAGCCACTGCTCGCTCAAATAATCTCGCTCAATGTCAAAAGTCAAAACGCAATCTGAGCTGTGAAAACAGGCTGCCCTTGGCTTTTGCAGGGGTTTCAGAGACGCTGAAAACTGTGACTGTGACAGAGTTGACTGTGCTTGTTGCACAGTCGGTTAGGATTTGTTTTTTTCTTTTTTCTTTTTTTAAAACACACACTGTTTTAGGCTTTTTGTTGAGATTGCAAACCTTTAAGCTCAGTTTCGAGGAGGACGTTTATGGTGACAGAAAGAATCTTTACACTGATCATTCATCAAGGTTTACTGCAGCACCACGCAGGTGTTTCTGTTGCTATGTAATTAAGGTTTCCGAGGAACTGACAATTAAATGAGATTTTGTAAACCGGCATTTTCTTTCGGGTGTGGGTGAGTGGCTGTTTACGAGCCTTAACTTCTTTTGTCCCGCGCGAGAGTCTTTTCAACTTTTCAACGATGGTTGGGCACTAGGACAGAAAACTTTTTTCTTTCATTTTCTTTTTTTTTTAACCGAGCTATACAAGTTCTGATTCTTTCGGAACTCCAACACTGGACCGACATAAACGCCCGAGGCTCAGCAAGCTGAGGCCCGCTGTGACAGCCGTTCTTACCGAAGTTACCAACGAACCAGCTCCTTCACCACACTGCACGGGTATCAGGTGCGGAGAGCCGGCGACCGAAAGCTGATTCGACGTTGATGACGGCGCCAGAGGGACCTACCACCCTCAGTCTCTATAATGAGGAACAACAACGGTTTCATTTTTCAAGGAAACTCAAAATTAGGGTCGCCTCTCTCGAGGGCGGGGAAAACGGGGAAAGTCGAGTAAAAAGAGCAATCCAATTCTTTTGTCCTGAGGGAAAGGAAGCCAGGAGGATTAGATGGCGTTACCGCTAGTCTCGGTGGTGGACGCAATGCACCCCCCTCAGAAAGTCAAAACTTTAAAAGTCAGCCGATACTGGCGAAGGACCAAAACAAAAAAAAGTCAGACAAACAACCGAGGAAAAGTCCAAGTGCTAAGATTCTTTTAGGTAATTTTTTTTTTCGCAGGAAGCTCGAGGGTTTGAGAAAGGATGCAAAACAAAACAAAAAAGTCCACTGACGTGCTCTACTGGTGCTCCCTTCACCTTTTTTTCAGTAGAGTGGACCGGAGGTGTGGGGGGGGGGGGGAGAGAGAAGAAGGTGAAGGGACAGAAGAGGGGGGAAATGAGAGGAAAGCGAGGGGTCGGGATAACTCATGTGACCGAGCATCGCTCTTACACGGGATGACCGTGGGTTCGAAACCCAACAGGACCAAAATTTGAACAGGCTTTTCTGCAGCGTCCATGTCATCCCTAAAATCATCTTTCATGGTCAACAGAAGACTTTAAACCTGCAAACAATTCACCAACCATTAACACGGGGTTAAAGAGAGTGTCTCTACAGACTTGCGTTGTAATGAGGTGCAAACACCAGAGTATTCGGAACAAATTAATGCAGTCTCAAGCTTTAGTTCATCGATTACTATACCGCGAACTGCGTGTGAAACGTCCATTCATCTCTGTTTAGAAAGCAAGTGCACGACTCTGAGAGAGAGGAAGGGAGAGGGAGAGAGAGAGAGAGAGGTGGGGGGGGGGGGGGTGAGAGAGAGAGAGAGAGAACCTTGCAGCCTTTTATCCTTGACCACCACGAAATTCTGGCGTCACATCGCAGAGTTAATGTTACCGCTCTCGAAGCTCATCTTTTAAGCGGAAGTCCAAGAAGAAGACTAGTTAGTTAGTTAGGGCTTTAATGCCGCGCGAGCATAAAGACTAATTCGCGGCTAACCAAGAAGAAGAAGAAGAGGGGCAGAGGTGGTGGTGGCGGTGGTGTCTGTATTATACGGGTGATAGCAAAGACGTGGCAACGAGGAAAACGTCAGCAGTAATATTTGCTCCCAGTCGGGATTCGAACTCACAACCCGAGCACTGAAAAGTCCAAGGCTCTACAATTCGGCTATCCCGGCTCCCCAAGAGAGAGAGAGAGAGGAGGGAGAGAGAGAGAGAGAGGGAGAGAGAGAGATGTGTGTGCATAATTGAAAGCACTGTATACAAAGGAGGGCGGGAAGTCAGCGTCAATAGGAAATTCAATAGTGACCCAATAGCGCTCAAATTTGGGGCGAGGGTGGCAAAGCCTGTTTAGGGGGTGGAGAGAAGAAGAAAAAATCCAATTCTAAGCCATCTTCCACATAGATACCATTTGCCTTTACTGGGTGTGGAGGTAGGAGGACGGGGACGCGACTAGGTCAGAAACAAAAGTAACGTGGACTAAAACGCTGACCTCAGCACGGGTGACCAAAGTGTACAAAACATAGCCCGTGCGAATCGAGTAAACGTCCACGCTTGTTAAATATACGGAGCAGGGGACTGTACCGAACAGTTACAGAACTAAGTACTGGGACGAAGCCGAAACAGAACGTACTCTCTGCTGCACAGCGCGGGTTAGGGACAGTGCAGGTGTAAGGACACAAACTGACCGTGGGTCATGTTTGGTGTTTATTTGAGGTACCCTGTTTGGCGAGTGTGCTAGTCTGCAGTGATTTCTGTTGTCATGAAAGAGCGTGATTTTCGTGATTTGTGTGTAATGTAGGTCAAGGTGCACGTCTGGGGGTCACATCAAGAGGCAAGCTGCCAGTGAAGCTGGGACATTTTGCACAGAGGTCGAACACAAGTGACGCAAGCGTATTTGTGTGAACTAGCTCTCTGGCCTAACAAGAAAGTAGACGTGCATTACGCCAGTGAGGCCTGAGCGGAAAGAAGACATTCATTTTGTTTTTTAAAACCCCTGTTAGGTGCGTGCCTTAGAATGGTCTGTTCATGGTAGTCATTGTTTCCAGACTAAAACATTTTTACGGGTGATTATGATCCCTGAGGCTAAGAGGGAATATATACGCATTTTGAGGCCCCGTGTGTATTTGTGTCCTTCGACTTGCACAGGCTACGTCAGGGCTGAGGCAGATAGTTTGGCTTCGTCGCAGACTTGTATACTCCGTGTCTACGTCGCACACTTTGGGCCTCCGAAGATTGCGCGGGGCTCCCGCGGCCCACACCCCGCGACAGGTTTTATCAATCACCGATCGTTCCTAATTACTTCTTGCCCCTGCTGGAAACCAGTCTCCTCCTGGCCTCCCAACCCACAGAAAGTCACCAGTAATGAGATAGAGGTCTCGCCAGCGGAAGATTACTTGGACCGAAAGGTATGTACAGACACGGGAAAAGAGCATTATTTGCACTGATTCGCTTCGGTCCAACTTTGTGCACACACACACTGGCGGTCTGGGCGAAATAGGTTCGATCAGGGGGAACGTATCGTACGGGCTGTCCAGACGGGTTAGAAGGGACAAGCGAGAGGAGAGTCAACAGGCTGTGATGGGGGGTTCCATCGGATTTCGTGGGAGTTGCAACAGCGAGGGCCTGTGCTGTTCCGACGACGTAACATCACGGGTAACCGGAGAACACGGAAAACAGCCCCTGCGTATCGAGATAATAAATAATAATCATAAGAAGAAGAAGAATGTGTCCTGATATAGGCCTTCTACCTAATCGTTGACTCAAGGCGCCGCGAACTGAATGCAGTACGCATGCTCAGGTGAATCAAGCACATTCATTCACACAGCGGACATCCACATGTGCCCCGTTGTCACAAAAGGGACCATAAGTCAAAAATTATCCATTTTGAGATATGTACATCACTGCAATCTACTGGTTATGCAGTTTATTCAATATCAGAATGAAAGCTGTACTACTAAAATTGACAGAGATATCAGCAGTTGACGTTGGCTGCTCACAAGGCGGCCATACTGACCCGCAGCACTCTTGCCTGTAGCGGCGTTCGGCTTAGCGCGACTTATGGTCCCTTTCGCGAGAACGGGTCACATACTACGATCACGCTGTGCGAAGGGTTAATTCAGATATTCAAGCTTCAAGATATTCAAGTTTCGGAAATCAGAATTTAAACTACACAGTTTTATGCGACGAGCTTCGTCCATTTTCAGCACTACCGCTCGTGAATAAGCGGCAGTGTGATTTTTTTTTTTAAATTACTTAGGGAGAATCTGGCTGTTATATTTTATTTTCCATTATACACTTGGTGTTCCGGCGGCAATTACGCGAAAACACAGCTCTGGCCATTTCAGCAGCCTTAAGAAGTAAACCTCGCGAGTCGCATTGTCAACAGCACGGCAGGGGTTCCCCCTCTGAAACACTTTCTTCCCAAGCTAACAACGGTCAGCACTGTTTCGGCTCGTACAAGATTTGAAGTCCGCGTTGAGTGTCGCCCGCGACTTGGTACGCTGAGTGTCGCATCTCCAGTACATCTACATGACGGCAACCAATACAGCTTAACAAGTAAAGACCCTAATTTTGAGATCGTCAAGCTCACGGATCGTCAAGTTCTGAGCTGTTTACAGCATAACACAACAAAGACACATGCACAAGTACAACTACAGATGATCTTGCGTTTAGCTGACTGACGCCGAAACGCAGCAGCCGGTGACAGTGTTGTTGTGACATCCGCACTTGTAGCTCACCGAGTTCGAGCGGACGACAAGGTCAACATGACGGACGCCGTTTACGGACGGCTGAGTCTTCCTCGTTTGCGCGGCCGTCAAACGTCAGTGTGTTGCATTCGGAGCTCTACCAATCTCTAAAACAGACCCAGACTATGCCGAGCGCACAGGCGCAGTCACAAACGCAAGCCTCCCTGTATCAAACCCTTGTGATGGTAGCAATAGCGCTTTTAAGTGTCTGCTGACGGAGGAACAAGAGGTCTATACTCCATTCAGTGCCGTACATTTTCGTAGCCCGTCATCATAGTCCAGTCGCTTTGTTTGAGACTGAGACGTGGGTGTCGAGAGGAAGAAAAGAAAAGAAAACTTCTCAAAACGCCATTCCTCAATAGAAATAGAACGTCGTCTTCGCGATGTCAGTTGCACATGGCTGTTGGTGACATGCGTATCGACCGTGCTAAACATCTATTCAGTCGTGGAAAGAAAGATGCAGGCAGTACGGTTTGCATGAGGTAAACTTCCAACAGATGGTTCAACCCCCCCCCCCCCCCCCCTTTAATTTCTTGCCTGATGGATGCGGGAGAAATTCTCGAAAACAGGAACAGCAAAATCGGTCAGCACAAATAAGATTCCAAAGCAAAAATTGACCCCCCCCCCCCCCCCCACACACACACACACACACACGCCTACGCCCCTCCCCCCCCCCCCCCCCAAAAAAAAAAAAAAAAAACACTCGAATAAACAGAAATTCGAGGTGGCCATTTCTAAACCTCAGGAGTCGCTTCCGCTGAATGCTATTCAAAGCGTTTTACGAGAGAGAGAGAGAGGAGAGAGAGAGAGAGAGAGAGAGCGAGAAGGACATTTCCGCGTTTCCTGGAGCAAAACATGGGTCCATCCTCGCAAATGCTGGTGAAATGATCACGTGCATGCTAGATAAACTCTTTCACATTTCCGAAGTTTCCGAGGTTTCGCCGAGCTAGAGCGCCCTTTCCTTTCTCCTGCAGAACCAGAAGAGAGGGTTTGTAAAACTGGAATAAAATGTGGCGATGGGAATGATTGCAGTTACCATTAGCAAGCGGATCCTCATTTGCTGCTGTCGGTCCAAGGAAAAGTGACAAGAACGAAAATTTTAAAACTCACAAGTCTCTATACATTTGTTGGGGGGGGGGGGGTGGGGTTGTTGTTGTTGTTGTTAGTTTGTTTTTAGGAAGGTGTGTGTGCGTGGGTGGGGGTTGGGCGTTGTTGTTACTGCTGTTGTAGCTGCTTGGGGTTTCTCTTCTTTTTATCATTAATGTATACATTTCTGGTCAAAACACGTCAGTTCGGTAGGGGACGTACATCATGGATTCTACAGGCGTGCTTACTATCATGTCACACACACAAAAAAAAATACCACGAACTAACGAAGTGCACTGACATTATGAGACACTTCATTAGCTTGTAAGTTGTTTTTTGTGTCCGTCACACTGAAGTGATAATTTACTGTCCATTCTAACAAGCAGCAATTCAGCGCCCATCATTCTTACAGTGACAGATACATAATGAAGCACTAGGACTCAGTAATTCACTTTTGGTAAAAGCTGGAACGGCTGAAGACCAACGTCACTTTTTTTTTTTTTTTGCGCGCGCGTGTGTGTGTGTGTGTGTGTGTGTGTGTGTGTGTGTGTGTGTGTGTGTGTGTGTGTGTGTGTGTGTGTGTGTGGCGTATGTGTGTGTGTGTGTGTGTGTGTGTGTGTGTGTGTGTGTGTGTGTGTGTGTGTGTGTGTGTGTGTTGTGTGCGCGCGTGCGCGCGCGTGTGTGCGTGCGTGTGTGTGTGTGGTGTTGTTCTTGCTGCTGCTGCTGTTGTTGTTGTTGTTCGTATAGTTCTTTTCTAACATCACTTCCTCTACTTCTCCTTCTTCTTCGGGTTTTTTTTTTTTTTTTTTTGGGGGGGGGGGGGGGGGTTGTGCCGCGCCACACAAACCCCGAACTATAACCTTATCGATGCTGTAGGCACTTTGCCGCTGTCTGTCGCCGTAGACGAGCGCCGTCCCGCCGTAATAATATTTTCGTCAACCTATCAAAACGGGCTTCCGCGTGCAACATAATACAGTTTCCTTGGAGCGGAATATAGTATGTCTCTCTCCCTCCCATATCGAAGGGAAAATGAGTTACAGGACATACTTTATCACGTCAGCATGGGTGACAATCTAATCACCATGTTCACGACATACCTAAGTCCGGTATCGATCGCCTTGCAGGCCGAAGGGCACAAATACACAGGGCCTCAAAATGCCTGTATATTCCCTGTTAGCCTCAGGCATGATAGTCACCCCTAAGGGTGTGGGTGTTTGGGGTTTTTTTTGTTTGTTTTTTTTTTGGGGGGGGGACGTCCTTTTCCACCACATACGGGTGATATCAAAGACGGGGCAACGACGAGAAAGCCAGCACAAATATTAATTTTGGCCCCAGCCGGGATACGAACTCACGGCGACCCGAGCATTAGAAGTCCAACTCTCTACCATTCGGCCACCCCGGCTCCCCTAGTCACCCCTAAAACTGCTTCAATCTGGAAACAATTACTACCATGAACAGATCATTCAAAGGCACGCACCTGACAGGAGTTTTAAAAAAAAATTGAATGTCTCCTTTCCGCTCAGGCCTCACTGGAGTAATGCACGTCCATCTTCGCTTTACGCCAGAGAGCCAGTTCACACAAATACGTTAGCGTCACTTTGCTCGACCTCTGCGCAAAACGTCCCAGCTTCACTGGCAGCTTGCCACTTTTTGCGACCGCCTTCCATGCACCTTGATCTACATAACATAAAATCATGAAAATCACGTTTTTCAAGACAACAAAAAACACTTCAGACTAATACACTCGCCAAACAGGGTACTTCAAATGAGCCCTCGGTCAATTTGTGTCCTTACGCCTGCAGTCTTCAGCTCATGTGCGGACTCGGTCACAAAACAAAGGCTCTGACCGTGATAACAGCTCTCCACACGAAGGTTAAAGGTCTGCAATTTCAACACAAGAAGCCACAAACTGCGTTAAACTCAGTGTTCACCCCTGTAATTCGAAAATACGAGGGTCCTTGGGACCCTTTCTCCATATTTTTGAGGGTCCTTTTTTAAACTACTTTATTATCCCTTTCGGGAAATTTGGGCTGCTTCCCCCGGGGGAAGCGCGTCGCCGCGGTGCAACGCCATCCAATACCTATCCTATATTTTTTTTAAATTTTGCTGGGGGAGGAAAGCCGGATTGCCCGGAGAGAAACCACCAATGAGCAGCCCGGCAGCCAGGAAAAATCGGTCTCACATATATCACAAGCTCGACCTGGGCTCGAACCCACGCTTCATCGCCATGACATTAGTGACGGCCGTGCAGTAGCGCAACGGCTAAATCCGACGCGCTACCTATTAGATCACCGCTTATCCCTTTTCAGTTGGTCCTTTGGTAAATGTTGAGGGTCCACATTTCAAGTCAGAGCTTCAAGCTGGTCGTCTGTTTCAACTTGCTCTCTACTGATTCAGGTAACGGTGGTGTCTGCTGTTTTAGGATGTGTCCCATGTGCGTATGAGTGATATGTGAATGCGCAATGAGTTAAAAGCCTCTTCAAGAATTGCAATGTATAAATAATTATTATTATTATTATTATTATTATTTCAGTTTGTCGGTGTGAAAGAAAGGGGCAATTTCAACCAGAAATCAGAAAACGTTCTTGTAATGGGAAGACGCATGCAGTTTCAGGATGTGTTCTATGCGTGTGTGAGTGATGTCTAAATGTGCAATGAGCTGATGCAGTTTCAAGAATTGCGCTGTATGAATTATCATTATTATTATTATCCAAGACCTATGCATATTCAGGGTTCAAAATGGTCCTTGAGCCAAATAAGGAAAAGTGTGTAGCATTTAGTGACAAAGTGGCAAAGCCACGAGCATGACTGTCTCTGCAAAGCATTCGTGTTATGTATATGGAGACATGCTCCCCCGGATTGTTTTTTTAATTAGACTAAAATCTATGCAATTTTGTGCTTTTCGGTATGATTACTAATGCTTCAGAGGAGAAAACACTTTATTTTGGAGGCAAATGTTTATAAATGTCTAAAATCTGTGTAATCGGGTGCGTTTAGGAATGATTTGGGGGGGGGGGTGTTTGGGAGTTTAACGTCCTTTTCCACCAAATAAGGGTGATATCACTGGCAAAGACGGGGCAACGAGAAAAAAGGCCAGCACAAATATTTGGCCCCAGCCGGCGGGATTCGCACTCACGACCCGAGCATTGAGAGTCCAACGCTCTACCATTCGGCCACCCCGGCTCCCGAATGATTTTAGGTGCTTGCGAGGAGGAACCACACATTCTGAGAGGAGGGAAATGTTTAGCCAAAGGTGAAAATCCGCCAAAAGGTGGAAGACTTTAAGTACTGATATTCAAGACGTGTTTTGTTTTGTTTTTTTCCTGAGACCAATCATCGTCATGATTTTTGCTACAAAGTAGCACCTTGACTAGCAAACGTGACCATGGAAACGGTTTTCCAAACGAAGTGCCACCCACTAAGCAGGCAGTATCAATGAAGTAGTTAGCAAACCTCCAGTTCCAAGGACCTACAGCTGTTGGCGGCGTTCACCCAAAACACTGTCACTCACAGAATCAAAACACTCGCACATCGCCCAGCAGCGGCGACCGGAATTACCGCCCCTTTTACCGCCAAAGCAGGTGGCGCCCTCCCCTGCGTGAAGACGTAAGGGACAAGAGAACAAGCGACGATGGTAATTTATCGTGGGATCGTGACCGCGGTCAGTCAATACACTTGCATCAATACGAGCGGCAATTTCCGATAACATTGTCCCCGAACGGAAAACGAATGCTTCCTGACAAGGACCGCAAACGGACAGGATCCGGGAATGGAAACCTCCCTCGTCCTGTATTTGCCGCCACTGTTCCTGAGCCCTTAACCTCACTCCATCATTTTGGTCAGTTCTCGCCCCTGATGTCTCTTATCTCCCGGCGTCTATTCTTGATTCTGTATCAGCCATGTGACTGTCAGACCGTTTTGAAACTCCGCTCGGCCAGTCGCCAGTGCGAGTAAAGAAAAGTCGGCCCCGTCTGAACTGACCACAAGCACGCGACTGCGAATAGCTGCGATCTTCATCCTACAGTCAACTCGATATAATTATGTGAAACAAAAAAAGGTATATGCGTGCATTTGCGGTTGAGACTGTGTGAGTCACCAACACCTATGGTCGATTTGCCGGGATATGTAGGTCAAGCAGACAGGCACTCACTGTTCTCTTTGACCCGGACATCCCAGCAATTCGACACAGCCTCCTCCGCCAAGAGAAAAGGGGGGGGGGGGGGGGAGGGAGAGTTTAACGTCCTTTTCCATTCCGTAAAAGTGATATCAAAGACGGGGC
>JACVVK020000089.1:167500-200000 GCA_018292915.2 Batillaria attramentaria
GCAATGCTTAGACGCATACATGCTCTCTCTCAGAGGCTTTCACATGAGAGCAGTCATCATCGAAACTTCTGAAGCGGAGTAGCACCTGAAACGCTCGCGCCCATTTGGATTAACACCCCGTGTATAGGGGATCTCAGCCAGAGCCGGAGCGAGGGGAGAACAGTGGGCCAGTAGGGTTGGTTGGCTGATCGTTTTTTGTTTTTTGTTGTTGTTGTTTTTTGTTTTGTTTTTTTTTTTTGGGGGGGGGGGGTTGGGTTTTTTTGTTTGTTTTTTTTTTTTTTTTTTTTGGGGGGGGGGGGATTTAAACGCTCCTATTCTGTGATCATTAAACTTGACAGAAGACACCTTCTGGAACAGTTGCGGTTGTGAGTGCGTCTGTACGCTCGAAACAGTGTTCTGAATGCGATGCTGTGACGTCTGCTGGCCGTACCAACGAAAACTTCAACAGCTCGAAACTATCCTAGTCAGCTGCGGTGTGTGTGTGTGTGTGTGTGTGTGTGTGTGTGTGTGTGTGTGTGTGTGTGTGTGTGTGTGTGTGTGTGTGTGTGTGTGTGTGGAGGGAGGGGAGAAGGGGGTCGGCTTGCATTTCGGCTTGCTTCTCTGCGCCAGCCCTCTGATGCTGACTAGAACAGTTTCGGGCAGTTGAAGTTCTCGCGGTCATGTCAGCGTATTCGCGGCGCTCAGAGCCTTACTTATCACTAACCTAGACTAATTCGAACGTAAAGGTGTATTCACAACCGCATATATGTTTAAAAAAAAAAAAAAAAAAAGCTACAGCTGTCTTTCGTAAATCCTATACTAATCTTAGACTTGGGACCTGTAGCTAAAACCCTGTCTTACCCCAACCATTGCACACTAATCGCTCGGATCTCACTTCACCGGGAAGTTTCTTGTGCAGCGCTGAAAGAGTTCGTAGCCGTCTGGGATGTGCCCCTGCCTACATTTCAACGCTCTTTTGCGATTTGTGCAAGCCTTTACTTCAATCTGTCTACAGCTGCACTAATGTCAGAAGAAGCCCCCGTAAGCTGAAATTGGCTTTACCTGTCGTCTGCACACAGTTTCCCTGGACGACTTAGATATCCCTTGAAAGATAAGTTCTGGGCTGCGCCGGGTGAGGAGGGGTGGCGTGCGGCGTGCGTGCGTGCGTGCGTGCGTGCGTGCGTGCGTGCGTGCGTGCGTGCGTGTGTGTGTGTGTGTGTGTGTGTGTGTGTGTGTGTGTGTGTGTGTGTGTGTGTGTGTGTGTGACAGACAGCCTGAGATCGACGGGCAGCGACAGCAAGAGACAGAGAGAGACACAGAGAGTCGGAGAAAGGCACAGAGAGAGAGAGAGAGACAGAAAGTCAGAGAAAGGCAGAGAGAGAGAGAGAGAGAGAGAGAGGCAGGCGCAGAGAGTCAGACACACACACACACACACACACACACACACACACACACAGAGTCAGAGAGAGAGAGAGAGACACACACACACACACACACACACACACACACACACACACACACACACACACACACACACACACACAGAGTCAGAGAGAGCCACAGAGAGTCAGAGAGAGACAGACAGACAGACGGTGTGCCGGTGGGTGTGTGATGGAGCTACGTACGTCCTGTCGTCCCACAAAACATCACGCGTCCCCTTACGATCATCGCAGCGCCAGACAACAGCGAACTTCACTTGCCTGCTTGACCATCTAGTGCATACGATGAATGAAAAAAAAAAAAAGAATACATCAACTGAAAACATGCACCGCACACTTCACACACTCACACTCTCTCACCCATCGCACTTTTCAGGCTCTCCGATGACTCCGCCACACGGCACAAAAGGAGAACAACACCGCGTCAGACATGAAGAGCTGGACAACGTTTTCCTTTTCACTGATCAATCGATGTTCTGCTCAGTAGGCTACCAAGATGAACGCGAATCCCGCCCCGCCCCTCCCCCTCCACCCTCTTCCGCGGATCCACCCACTCTTCTGCTTTTGTCGAGGCCTCGCAATGCTACCATCATGGAAAAAAGGACATTTCCGGCACGAGTGTACAATGTGACTTTTCCGTGAGAAACACACAACATTTTTTTAATGGGCCTCCTTGTTTATTTGTTATCCCAAATGACAGTCAGGGGCGCCGGAACCGGGGGGGGAGGGGGGCAGCTGCCCCCCCCCCGTACCCAAGCAGGGGGGGGGCAAGAGTGTCTTTTTGCCCCCCCCCCCTCCCACCGGAAAATCAGGTGACTATGGCAAGAGGGGGGAGAACTTCTGTTTTTGCGGACCGAAGGCTGTCCGCTCCTCTGATTGCCCCCCCCCCCCCTCCCGCTTTTCACTTTTTTTCGGGCAATGTCATTCCTTTCAGTGGCTCCCTGGTTCGTAAAGGTTTTTTGTCTACGCAGCATTTGATCCCCCCCCCCCCACGGTTTTCACTTTCTTCGGGCAACGTTCCCCCCCTCCGAGATTGTGCCCCCCCTCCCCCCAACATCTTCCGGCGCCCCTGACAGTAGTGTCTCCTGTTTCACCGAAGTTTTTCGAGTGATACTGATCAGAGGAAGAAGACAAACAGAAAAACCAGCGAGAGAGAGAGAGAGAGAGAGAGGTGATGGGTGAGGGGGGAGGGGGGTGTACTTCGTTTCCACCTCCCTCTTTCGCAAAATGAGGTCGGTTGCGATAATAACGATGCTGGTGCTTAAAAGCGCAAGGTGTTTTTGTGTGTGTGTGTGTGTGTGTGTGTGTGTGTGTGTGTGTGAACAGTCCGCCTCCTTTTGATCGTAACTTTTATCTCGCAGCTTCTCCCACAAGACCCTTTTTTGCCGGAGCTGCGAAGTCACAAAGTGAGTACAAAGTTTCCATCTAACGAGCGCGACGAAGATCTGGCCCAGACCCCATGACGTATGGTGATGAGTTTCTAACCGACCACGCGTGTTTAACACTTTCCCTGCCTGTTTCGAGTTTACTCGAAGGCTAGGGCACTACCATTATCGCTTTTATTCGAAGGCTACGGCACTACCGTTTTCGAGTTCATTCAAACGCCTGGGCCGTGAATTTTCCTGAACAAACCCTAGAAACACATGCTGGTTCACAAAGAGTGAGTGGCACTGCCGGCGACGTAATTTAGAGAAGTTTTAACACTAGGGGTGGTGCGACTTAAAGAACTTTGGACACTGGCAGTCGCCTAACTTAGAGAACTTTTGACAATGGCAGTCGCCCAACTTAGAGAACTTTTGACACTGGCAGTCGCCTAACTTAGAGAACTTTTGACACTGGCAGTCGCCCAACTTAGAGAACTTTTGACACTGGCAGTCGCCTAACGCAGAGAACTTTTGACACTGGCAGTCGCCTTAGAGAACTTTTGACACCGGCAGTCGCCAAACTTACAGAACTGGCAGTGGTGCAATTTTGAAAACTGTTAACGCTGGCAGTATAGCAATCCAGAGAACTTTTGACACTGGCAGTGGTGCAATTTAGACAATGTTTGACACTGGCAGTGACGTAAATAGAAGTTTTGACATAGGCAGTGATGCAGTGTTGTGTAGGGAACTTAAGGACACCGGCAGTGACGAAATTCAGGGAACTGTGCACACTGGAAGTGATGCAATTTTGAGTACGTTTGACAGTGGCAGTGATGCAATGTAGAAGACTTTTGACGCTGGCAAAGAGCCAATTTAGAGGACGTTTGACACTGGCATTGGGGTATTTTAGAGAACATTTGACACTGGCAGTGACGCAATCTAGAGAACTTTGGACACTGGCAGTGACATAATTTAGAGAGATTTTTTAAGCTGGCAGGGACGAATTCAGAGAACTTTCGACACTCGCAGTGATGCAATTTAGAAAAAAAAAATGACAGTGGCAGTGACGTAATTAAACCCACTCTTAACGCTGGCAGGACTGGCTTCGAAAAGTGAGTGGAAAGGAAAGAGTTAACCACACAGCCTGATAAAGTCTGTACACACTGATGGACTGTCGATGTCGTGCATTACACTAATAGACTTCTACACTGACGTGGCTGGGTCAGCGTGCGCCGTCTCCAAGAACCAGTGTAAATAACAGACAGATTAAATAACTGGGAAAACCGGTTAATGTCCAAGACACGAGATTCTCGGATATAACTTATTTGTCTACGTGTCTAAGCGGGAGGGGGGGGGGGCGACATTAGTCGCTAGAACACCACTTGGAAATTCTGACACTCTTTAATAGTCTTTATCAGCAATTGCAAAAACACTAGGACTTCTCCCACTCGCTCTCACCAACAGAAAGTATCGCTGCACGGCGGAATATCGCGGTCTCCTGGCTGCCAAGACACTATCGTGAATGCGGCTCAGCTACACAAACGAGTGTGCAACCCACACCTCGAAAATGCCTGATCACACTGTGTCAATAGCCTCGCATGTGCAATCTACCAAAACAAAACAAAACAAAACAAAAAATTGATGAAGAAGGTATGAAGTGGAGGGGGTGGGAGGGGGGTGAGTGGGAGGGGGTGGTGACGGGTGTGTGAGGAGGCGGACACCGTGTGTGTGTGTGTGTGTGTGTGTGTGTGTGTAGGAGGAGGAGGAAGTGGGGAATACCCCCCGGCACAGATTGGAGCACAAGCGTGTGTGTGGAGGGGGAGGTAGGAGGGGATGCTCTCCGGGACATGTTGGGGCACAAGCTCGCGTGTGAGCATCAGGAAAAAAGCGTAATAAAATGTAAAAAGAAACAATCTGAGAGGAGGTAGTGACGAGGAACGAGGCGGGAGGGGGTGTGTTTGGAAGGGGGGGGGGGGCGGGGCGGGGCGGGGGGGGGGGGGCGTATTGGAGCACACACTCGCGTGAGTGCGTCACAAGAGAAAGCATAATCACAATCTTGTAACAAGGCGATCATGACAAAGCGTCACCACAAGCGATAGCGATCGTGGGGGATCTCGTGGACAAAGCAGAACCCAAACACGCGACATCTGACAACGTAAAGACCCGGCCAGCGAGACCAACGATCAAGCCCAGCCGATCGACAAGGCCGCGCGTAACGGGACTGTTACGAGCCTAACGAGAGAGAGAGAGAGAGAGAGGGCACACACTTTTTCACTGATATGGCGAGATATCGATTCATACAGGTGTATTTTAGTTACTGATGTTTTTGGCCTTCCGCACTGCTTTAAAAACCCCATCTTTTTAACGAATTCTTTCATTAAACCCGCTTATGTCCCGCGGTGGAAGGGACCCATTCGCCCACTGTACCTGCAGGCACCTGTCTGATTGTAGTGTTGGTATGTTGTGTGTTTTGTGAAGGTGTACTGTATTGTTTGTATTTATGATATGCTTTGTTCATATGTGACTGCATTGTTCCAATGTTTTTCTTTTCTTTTCCTTGGAAAGCGCTGTGAGCTCTCTGCGAGAAAGAGCGCTATATAAGTATCAATTATTATTATCATCATCATCATCATCATCATTATTAATAATACTAATGATCATGTTGTGTGCATTACGTAAGCGCTTTGTCCCAGTCGACTGGCTCAAAGCGCTGCGAGATGAATACAATACGCACATGCACGTGAATCACACGCATTCTCTCACACGACGGACATAAACATATTACAATCACGCTGTGCGAGTGGTCGGCTCAGCTATTTTAGGTTTCGAGAGTTAGAATTTCAACCTTTTCGCTATGGTGGCAGGAGACGTTACCGCTACGCCACAACCCCCCGCAAACAACGTGTTAAACTTAAAGCTGTAAAGGAGTGCAGTCACAGCATCTGCTTGTGGAGATAAAGAGCAACACTGTACCCCACGCTGAACTGCGCAGTTTGGGTACCTCTGAATCAACTGAGAGGTTCGCGCAAGTGTTAGCGTGTATTCTTTCCGTAAACTGTGAATCTGTGCACTATACCACCAATGAGTTCTTCTTACTGTTTTGCAAGTTTTGTCGGTAATTAATGCCCCCCCCCCCCCCCCCCCCCCCCCCCGCGATTTGTGTGAGGCGCAGTGAGCACCCCCTCTTCAGCCTTTCTTTCTTTCTTTTGTTTTCGTTAGGGTTTTCTTTTGTTTTGTTTTTGTTTTTGCACGGGTACCCGAAACAGGAGCGATTTCATGGAGAAGCCGTACCACGCAAAATTCCATCTCTCGAGGGAAAAATGTCGGGGCAGTTGGGCCGTACGTCAAAAGGGCCTGAGGCAATTTCGATCAACGCGCAAAAGTGATCAAGGTTCCCGGCGTGTGTGTTTTTATGTGCATGTGAATATTTTTTTTTTATGGTCTAGTTTTCTCAGCTGAGACGCAAACACGACTAAGCAACAAAAAAAAAGTTCTGGAGTCATTCCTGCGTATGCCAAAGGCGTCCCCGTCTGAATCTCCTGGTGGCTGTCAGCCCGATTATCACCATGTCGTTCAACCTCCAAAAGGACCCGCGACCCGACTCTCTCATCCTACACCACCCCACCCCACCACACCACACCCCACCCCACCCCAGCTATCTCCTCCCACCCCACCCCACCCCACCCCCTACCCCCCAGCCTTCACTCCCCCCCCCCCACCCCCTCGCAACAGTCTTTCCGCTTTTTTTTTTTTTTTGCACGAATCATGAATATGACAATCACAAGGAAAGTTCCATTAAATGTTGGAAGAAAATGACGGGAAACAGAGAAGCACACCTGCGACTTCAAAAGAGATTTCACCGTCACCCTGAGCAAAATCTGC
Source organism: Batillaria attramentaria (assembly GCA_018292915.2). Lineage (NCBI taxonomy): Eukaryota > Metazoa > Mollusca > Gastropoda > Batillariidae > Batillaria > Batillaria attramentaria. Next base: position 174,165 of record JACVVK020000089.1, read on the forward strand.
GCTGCACGATTTGCGGCCGCCTAATGGCCAACACGGTCCAGCGCTCCTCAACAGCATGGCGTACTCGACTCCCTGCTGGCTGCCGGCCAATGGAAGAGAGAGAGAGAGAGAGAGAGAGATGGTTGGTTGTGTGTCGCTTTAACGTCCTGTTCAACCACATGAGGGTGATAACAACGATGGAGCGAACTGTTGCCGGGGAATTGCTGCCGTTGAACAACAAAATCAAATAAATGAGGGAAAACGCAAACACGCGCACGCACGCACGCACACACACATCAATGACGTTATCAACGTATAGGTGCAGATAGACATACGCTGCACAGAGAGAGAGACTCGGACAGAGAGACAGACAGACAGGGTGGGAAGGTGGGAGTTTGGGAGTGTAACGCGTTTTAACAACCTGTGGGTGATAACAAAGACGGGGCAACGGGGAAAAGGCCGGCACAAATATCTGGCCCAAAGCCGGGAATCATTCGAACTCAGGACCGACCGACAGACTGTGTGACTGACTGAAACGTTCAGTCAGTTTATTCCAGGATAAAGTCTTGCAGGCATAAGCTGCCTATCTTACAAGCTGTCCTGCTTATGTAAGTAAAAGTTACAGGAAAAAAAAAACAGTTAAAAGGAAGAAAACGGGCTCTTCATTGGGAACATGGAATCAGAGAGAGAAAGAGAGAGAATGGCACAAGCGTGCGTGCGCGCGTGTGCGTGCAAGTGTGTGTGTGTTGAGTTGGCTTTGCGGCGCCGCGGAGGAGGGAGAGACAGAGAGAGAGGGAGACCGAGGTATGAATGTAGTGGGGGGAGGACTTAGCATTAGACAAGCACACAGTAGTGGCGAGTCGTCACTTCAACAGGTTCCTCTCAGGTGAAAAAGGTTATCTCTGCTACAGTACTGCTTACCTGCCCTGTGTACACGAGCCGTACCTACAGCAAACGGGGCACACCCGAAGCAGGTAAGATCTGCTTGTACACCTTTTCCTCCATTTCCTTGTCAATTAAAAGTCGCTTAGATTTCCTTGTTAATTGAAAGTCTTGTTGATTTCCTTTGTTAATTAGAAGGCGATTTTGAAACCTGTTTGCTGGATTCCTGTGACACTTGCGTCTGTACAACTTACACCACATGATCCGCTAAAGTAAGAACTGAAGTACTGTGCTACACCGACTGACTCGAGCGGGTTGGTTTGTTTCTAGTAAACAAGTACGAGGGTCCCTTTAAAAAAAAAATGGTCCGAGTTATCGGCATATTGATACAATATTTTTTTTTTTTTTTAAGTATCAGAAAGACACCACAAATTACTGTGTTACGATGACTGAATAAAGTCAGTTGGCACTTTCATAGAAAAAAATAAGTTTGGAAATCTTAATTCCTACACACATTTCATGCTTCAGCCCGAAAAATCTACCTCAAACCCGAGGGACCCTGCGTAGTGTCTCTAATCTGTGCAGTGCAGCAGATAGCACGTGATTTTTCCGGCTGAACTGTAGACTGAAAGTGGAAACTGGTCCGATTTATTGGCGTATGGCTAAAATATAATCCACTACAAAACTAAAGTGAACGAAGGGTACGATCTTCAAATGGGCCCGTTCGATCACAAGCAGCGCAACAGCTTCGAAGAATTTTTTTTTTTAATCTAAGTTTCAGGAGAAAATGGCAAACATTTCGTTTACATTATACTTTCGCTTTTTTTCCTGACTTCAGGAGAGAGAAAAAAATTGAAGAAAAAAAAATCCACACAACCATATCATCCCCTGCAGCTAGAGATTACGGCTTGTGAAGAAACGCCCTTTAAAATGTTTGTCTTTCTCTCTCACTAAAATAGACAGTGAGTTTAACTCAATTCTTACCAAGTAAGTGTGGGGTTGTGCTCCAGTTGTCTCGCTAAACAAATTCATTAGACTGGATTGGATTTAAATTTGACTGAGTGGACCGGGAGACCCCGGGTTCGAGTCCCAGCCGAGGCAAGCGGGATTTTTCCTACCTTGGTCGGCTCCTACCAAGAGCGGGTGTGCTATGGGCCCAATGGGGAGGCTGTTGCCACACAGCCGAGTTTCACCCACTTCACGGGTGCGACTTTCGGGGTGTCTTCCTTCCCTTGGTATGACACGTCTTATGATGTGGATGATTACACGGCCGGCACCGCAGGTGTCGTAGCTCCCGGGTCTGGTTAATGCCGGGATATTTATGACAGGAAACGAGGAATGCCGCTCTGTCCCGCAGTCCCAAACCACACGGACCTCCATAGCATCATCTTACCATCGTCCTCATCTACATCATCATGCATAATAAAAATTACCCCAGCTTCCGAGCCCTTCGTGGATTTTATCCATTACCTGGGAGGAACACCACTGGGGCTGGCAAAGAGTTCGGGCAGCCACCCCCCCCCCCCCAAAAAAAATGACTGAGTGGTAGTGCTGCACTTTGATTATACTCCTGTTTGCTGCAGTGAGAGCCGTCACCAAAACCGAAAAAGAGTCAAAATCGTGGGATACCGGCGTGCGGTGCGAAAAACAGCATTTATGTACGCTGACTCCGTGTACGCTGACGCACAGCCACTGCTACCTTGTATGCGTAGTTAAATCTAAGCTCCCAACAAAAAGCTTTCTCAAGTGTGAAAAAAAATTTACAGAGTCGACCGTGCAAGCACAGTCAACTCTGTCACAGTTGCAGAGTTTTCAGCGTCTCTGAAACCCCAATAAAAGCCAAGGGCAGCCTGATTTCACAGCTCAGTTCGCGTTTTGACACTGAGCGAGAAAGATCGTGCAGCACTAAACATCCGCTAGACACTGTAGCCGATATGTCTCGCTCACTGACCAAAAGCCAAATAATGTCACGGCAAACTCGCGCTCTGGTTTTATGAGGGTCCCCGTAGCGCTGAAAACTCTGCAACTGTGACAGAGCTGCCTGGATTATGCACCGTCGAAGAAGTCGCAGTTTAAAAAAAAAACAACAACAACAACAAAACAATGTTTCCGGCTTTTTGCTGAGATTGCAGACCTTTAAGAACCGAGGGCACGTGCCCAGAGCAACTGTGTATCATCACGTTTGGGATTTCAATACAGCTTCACACGTCAAGTGCATCTCCATACTGACTTTCAATGCCCATCAAAATGCAAAGCTGGCTTCCCTGAAGACGAGCCAACTTGGAAAACAGCCCGTGGAAAAGGCAACCTGGGATTTGAATAAAGCTAGTCACGTGCTCCGTATTTCCATTTTCTTCCGTGTAGTGACTTTAAAGTTTCAATACGGTTGTGTGGCACGCTGTGGATTTTTTTTTTTTCATCGAAAGCGCTTAATCCATGCATCAGAATCAATCACCTGGGACACAATACAGCATCTCAAACCATTGTGGTGACTCGGGTTGGCGTATGTGTTTTCTTCTACGTCAACCCCAAAAGCTAAACTGAAAATATTTTTGTTCAGACTGTCCTGCAACTAGATTCACCACAGATTTTGACCCATTCTGAGCCCCGTTGCAGGTGAAAGGGCAGTTAGGCGTGCGTGCGTGCGTGCGTGCGTGTGTGCGTGCGTGCGTGCGTGCGTGCGTGCGTGTGTGTGTGTGTCTTATGTCAGTATGTGTTGCAGACTCTTATTAGTTTAGACGGTAACTGCGAAGCGCCTTGAGCTCACCTTGTGAGGATACTGCGCTATATAAGAGTGGGTGGGTGTTTAGGGGTTTAACGTCCTTTTTCCACCACGTACGGGTGATACCAAAGACGGGGCAACGATAAAAAAAAGCCAGCACAAATATTTGGCCCCAGCCGGGAGAGCGCTATAGAAGAATGTTATATTACTACAATTATATTATTACGTACGTAGAAGCGTACCGTGTACTGAGCAGACGACGGTGTTTGGTTGCGGGCTGAACACCGTCTGGACAGCGGTGATTGGAGGCTATTTTTAGCGACTTGGTCGTATCGACGTGTGGCACAGGAATGGAAGCGTTAGGCCAAAGAAAGTCATATTTCTCTGCTAGAAGAAGCTGCAAAGTCACGAAAATGGTCGCAGTCGGTGAGCAACAAGGAACATTTATTCATTTGGCAAACGCCTTAGACCTTTGTAAGCCGCAGTTTGTCTCCCTCAGAACTTATTACAAACATAGAGACTTTAACTATCTATCAATATGCAGACTCCCCCCCCCCTCCACACACACACACACACACACACACACACACACACACACACACACACACACACACACACACACATCCCATCCCTCCTCTTCAATCCCGCCCAACGCCTTCAACCCTTCCACCCCAACAGAAAAGTTCCATTAAACAGTTCAAACTATGGAGCAAATGCCGATTTGGACTTTTCCTCTAATGAGATATCTAGTCTCTTATTCCATTCCCTTAAACTTAAAAAAAAAAAACTAACGGGGCTGATAAAACGTCTTTCCTAGCTTCGGCAGCAACTTCAAAGCGACTGCATGCACAGCATTCTGCAGGACTTCACACACTCGGTCTTTTGGGGATAGTTTCAAGCCGATGCTGGTTTCTGAAGCGTTAAAATTACTCGGAAAGCAAAGATGTGTGTTCGGAAGCCTAAGTACAAGCTGCTCGACAATATTTTGACTGTCAAGCAAAAGTCTTCAGCGCCATGATGAATGCTCTCGGAAGCGGTTTTCGGCCGACACTTTTTCTTTCTCCCTCTGTCTCTCGCTCTTTTTTTTTTTCTCTTTTTTTTTTTTTTAATATCTCGACACATCAAAGGCACGGAAAATGGGAATGGCTATGAAGTTCTCGCTACGTGTGTCTCTTGTTAGTGAAGAACGGATCGTTTTAACAGTTTTTAGGTTGAGAGTTAACTTGTCTCGGGCAGAGTGAAGTAAGGCAAGGTTAGCAATTTCTTGAGCTTCAACTCTTGTCGCTTCCTATAATCTTGCTTTCTGTTTCGAATGATGAAAAGTGGGTACAATTGAACTTTTACACACACACACACACACACACACACAGAGTTTAAGCCTCTCTCTCTCTCTCTCTCTCTCTCTCTCTCTCTCTCTCTCTCTCTCTCTCTCTCTTTTGCTTGCTCGCTCGCTCCGAGCCGCTCACACACACACACACACACACACACACACACACACACAAGCACACACACACGCACGCACGCACGCACGCACACACACAGGAGCAAGCGTACTGTGTCGAAATACGAAAATTAGTACCCAGGACAGGCAAGAGTTGCTTCCCCTGTCTAGGCGAGCCTTTGCAGAGTTCCGCCAGGACGAACGATGATCCCGTACCAGAAATCTCTGGGGCAGACGAAGCTAATGACCGGATTGTGCGGGGTGTGAAAAGCACTCACGTAAGAGCAAGTGACTGGATCACACAGAAGAACGCACCCACGATTTCGGTCACTATAGTGTCACGTGCCTCTCCCCTCCCCCAACGGAAAAACAACTCTGTGCTAGGCTGACAGGATTTCTGACGCTTTGTTCCTGTTGGCTTGGCACATACGCTTAGGACATGTAATGCAAAATTCAGAGACATGTCAACAGCTCGTGGCGGCTCACCTGTAAAAACACGACACAAATTTCTACCGTCCTCTGGTTTTAAAAAAAAAAGGGGGGGGGGGGGACAAGTGTTTATCAAATCCATGCCACTCAGGCTTTTTTTTTTTTTTTTTTAAACCACATGAGTACTCCGACAATCAATAGTGAACTCAACGATGAATTCTATCTCAAACTGCGGGCCAACTACATGTAGTTCATTATACTCGTCATCCAGAGCTTTCATACTAAAGAACGGCAAAAACAACAAAAAATATGGTACACTTCAAACTTTGATCGACTTCTTTTCACAATGTCATCGAGCAGCATCTACCTCTTGAACCTGCAGCAGTTTCAAAGCATACTCCATCCTCCCAAAAGCCTCAAAGATAACACTCTGACGCTTATTTCAAAAGGTTTTTGCGGCTATTTTCAATGATACATGTCAGGCAGGTATTTCCTGTCATTACTTACCTGGAGAAGAGAGCACTCGGGACGTAATGCTACCCTTAGTTGTGAACTAATGCACTGACATTATCATTGGCTGCAAATTGCTGGCAAAGATACGTCGCAGTTCAAAGTGCGTTCCCCGATGGCGACACAAGCCGAGGCAGCGGGAGAGAGGCAGAGACAGACAGAGAGAGATAAAGAAGGCGGGAAAACGGGAATGTAATCGCCTGCTAAAAACTCGCCGGAGATTACGATCATTGTCACGCTGTCGTCACCTATTACACACGATCAGACAGCGATCACAGCCCTTTAGCGGAAGGTCCGTGACTTCTTCACCGCCGTCAACGATCGTGACTTTTAACAAAGCAGACGGCGGGCATTGTATACAGCTCACGTTCTGTCTGGCCCTGTAACAGACCTTTCCGACAACCCTTAGCAACAGCTGAGTTGGAGAGGTCGATTCTCAGAGAAGATGGCTCTGCAGTATATCTGTATCGGTCTGCAGTATGTCTGTAACTCTGTATCGGTCTGAGGTATTTCTACATCTCGCTGCAGTATGTCTGTATCGTTCTGCAGTCACGGTATGTCTATATATGTCTACATCGTTCTGCAGTAAATCTATATCGCTCAGCAGTATGTCTATATCTCTTTGCAGTATGTCTACGTCGTTCTGCAGTATGTCTATATCGTTCTGCAGTATGTCTATATCTCATTGCAGTATTTCTACATCTCTCTGCAGTATGTCTATATCGTTCTGCAGTATGTCTACATCTCTTTGCAGTATGTCTACATCGTTCTGCAGTATGTCTACGTCGTTCTGCAGTATGTCTATGTCGTTCTGCAGTATGTCTATATCGCTCTGCAGTATGTCTATATCGCTCTGCACTAAGTCTATATTGCTCTGCAGTATGTCTATACCGCTCTGCAGAATGTCTTTATCTCTTTGCAGTATGTCTATAACGCTCTGCAGTATGTCTATACCGCTCTGCAGAATGTCTATATCTCTTTGCAGTATGTCTATATCGCTCTGCAGTATGTCTACATCGCTCGTGTTAATAACGCTCCTCGGTGGGCTATTACAGAGCCTTTTTTCCCCACAGATCGATTTCCACCGAATTACAAGTTATAGTGATAACACACTTAGCCGCTGGACAGCTACTGTCGTTCATTTTCATTACCAGTGAATGACTGAGCTATTGTTAGGATAACTAATTAGAGCTGCTTTTCGTTTTCTGACGCGCTGACACGGACGGGCGGAGTTACGTGGTCGCTCGCCTAATATACAGAATCAGATTTAAGCCAGGTCTTCGTTCTGCGAAGCTGTGACTGCCTCATACCAAAATTGTGCGGTCTGTTCATGTATGGACCAGAAAAGGCCTAAATCAGATGATGTAAAATTTGCAACGTCAGTGTGAATGCAGCAGCCAGGTGCTTCAAGTGAGAAATACAACCACATAACCATGAACGACAGCTTACAAGCACTGGAATCGACGAAGAAGCCCAGCATCATTTACTTATTTCTTTCTTTCTTTCTTGTTGTTGTCGTTGTTGTTGTTGATGTTGTTGTTGTACTGCCTCAACTTTTCGCCAGCTCTAGTGGTGTTCCTCCGGAGTCATGGGTGAAATCCACATAGGGATCGAAAGTCGGGAAAATGTGTATTATGCGTGCATGCATGCATGATGATGATGATGATGATGATGATATGATGTTGCTATGGAGGTCCATGTCGTTTGAGACTGCGTGACAGCGCCGCGTTCCACGCTTCCTGTCATAAATGTCCCGGCGTTCACAAGGGCAGGTGTAATATCCGGTGTAATAATAGTCCAGATGTACCAACCGGCTTGTCTGACTCCTGGACACTTCTAGCGTCAAGCTGCATTGACCCGGGGCACGTCCAGCCTCAACCTGCTTACGCCCGGGGCACCTTAAGCTGGGGAGTATCCAGGCCGCGTGTTTCACCGGTAACCAAGGTACTTGCCGTGCCGCCCACGTAATCGTCACATCATGAGATGTGTCACATCAAGAGAAACACCCCGGACGTTGCACCCGTGAAGTGGGTGAGTCTCGGGTGTGTGGCAACAGCCTCCACCACTGGGCCAATAGCACGCCCGCTCTACCAAGGAAAAACATCAGCATCGTTTTAATTTAGGGGGCTATGGGAAATTCGGAACCGGGCGGCTGCAATTGACCACCCCTGTTTCAAGTGTCGTTTCAAATTAAGTTTAGAGTTCCGAAATGGTAGAATGGCGAATAACCCTTGGAACAGTTTCGGTGGACTAACCACTTCTTTCGAATGTGGTGCTGACACACAGGGCAAAAAGTATGCTCTCTCTCTCTCTCTCTCTCTCTCTCTCTCTCTACTTTGGACACACACACACACACACACACACACACACACACACACACACACACACACACACACACACACATATTTTCGCTCTCTCTCTCTCTCTCTCTCTACTTTGGACACACACACACACACACACACACACACACACACACACACACACACACACACACATTTATTTCTCTCTCTCTCTCTCTCTCTCTCTCTCTCTCTCTCTCTCTCTCTCTCTCTCTCTACTTTGGACACACACACACACACACACACACACACATTCATTTTCGTCCTACCCCTCCTCCCCTGCCGTCCACCCAACATTCTCCAGGCACTCCTGCAAACTGCCCATTCCGCGGAAGGCGCAGTAAAATGTTCACAGCCCTGCAAGCCAAGTGAAATAACGGCGTTGGGGACATAATGGAGAGCGTGCAAACAGCCACTCTGTACGGCACTAACAGCCGAAGGTCCATTGCCGACACCATGGGGCCACAGGCCAACTGGATCCAACCTCGCACGTCTCGCTCATTCGGAAATCAGTTCTGTCTGGCAAGAGCCATAGCTCGCTTCAATTCAGTACAGTTCAGTTCATGTGATGGGTTCCGACAAAAAGGGGGACAAGGAGTGATTTGGGGCGTATGGGAGTTATTGGTATCACTGAGAAGTGCAGAAAATAAGCTTTCCTTTTGGGGCCGGATATAATTTTTGTACTTTGGTGGTGGTGAAATTGCTTCTGCAGCGTTAGCCTCAGACTCCTTACCACTTCTGGTTTTCCTAGGCGCAGGCCACCCGCAATGCTTGCCCGGCGAGCGAGACAGAAACCGCTCCGCGCTTACGCGTATGCGGTAGGTTCATACATGAATGCAGTTTGTGATCCAACATTGCTTCTGATAGATCGGTAGCCAACTGGCATTTACAAGGGAAGGAAGTGGCACCCTCTGTGGGCCATAGAAACAAACTGCTGTAGAGGACCTCACCGAACTGTCCATTCCCAGAAGTGCACGGCAGCCTCCTCGTTGGTAGTTTCAATTTTTAACGACTTTCTGTCTGCCGTCTCGGTGATTCTGTGGAGAATGGGAAAGGGCTTCAACACGTTTTGGTCCTCGTGGAAATTGAGTAAACGACTCTCCGATCCTGAATGAAGCGACGGGTCACCGGCGTAAACATAGCATAGCCCATTGTGTATCAAGAGCTATACTCGGCGAGGTAGGAGCGTTCTCCGTGTAACTTAAACCAAATAAGTCACATTCGAAGGCTTTATTCCGGTCTCAGGAAGAAGAGAACAATACAATACTCTCTCTGTCTCTCTCTCTCTCTCTCTGACTTTCTCTGTCCTCCCTTCCCCCCCCCCCCCCCCCCCCCCCCCCCCCCCGGTGGCAAAAGACGTTACCTTCTACACCACCGAGCGCCCGGTTGTACTTTCAGAAATTATACTCATGCACGAAAAACTTAACGATCAGGTTTTCTTAGAGTCTAAAACCTCCCAAGAAATAATACTTTCCGCTTATGGTGTTTCTAAGGCATTAGGTTATTGGCCTTTACAGAAGCCAGGACAGAACAAAGAACACTTTCAGGCTGGTGAGGAAACTCTCCCGAGATTCTCCGGAACCGGCTTTTCTCCGAGACAAGGGCACTTTCAGTCTGGCCATCGTGCTCCCTTGAGCTTTGGCCAAGTAATGAATTCCGCCTCATTTGGAACCCGCGTCCTTTCGTCTTCCACTGCGGTCCTTCAGCCCCAACAACAACAACCACAACAACAACAAAATCTGTACGTTGATAGTGTCAACCAACATGACCATGCTCGCTGCGTCAGACTAGACTAAAAGAAACTCGATCTAAATAATGATGATTTTTCTGTGGTTAGCCATGAGCATGATTTTTTTTCTCGCACAGCACCTCTGTGCTTTACAAGTGGACACTGGATTGGGTGGACTGGATGTTTCATTTGCAGCTTTACCTGTAGTCTCTGTGTTTCACAAATAGGCAAGGGTACGCGGAGTTTCTTTGTCAAGACCGTTGCCATTTGCATCTGGACGATAAACTGAAACCCCAGGGATCTTTCCAATGGACAGAGGTTCAGTTGTATACATACAAAATGTGTGTGACCTTTCAATGTGTTCAAATGTGTTTCTACGTCAATTTTGCGATCCCAGATTGATGCTCTATCAGCCCCCAACCCTCCACCCCCATCCCCCACCCCCTACCCCACCACACACGCACTTCCGCCTCCAACACTTTTGTTTCTCCCGCTTCTGATCCGGTTGTGACACAGGGGAAACGAGAGCTGCATTTTTCCTGCTGTTTCTACTAACATCAAACCTTTATACAACACCTTAATAATAATAATAATAATAATAATAAATTGCTTTTATATAGCGCAGTATCCCAGCAGACGCTGGCTCACAGCGCTCTACAATTACAATTACACACACACACGGAGCTAGACCTTGTCCTATTTCGAAACAATGCCTCAAACTGGCACCGACACTGTAAACAAACCGATCAATCTTACAACAAAAAAACAACCAAAGCCTCTTTAACCCATCAGTCTATTTCTAAGTATTACGCGACAGGTGTTCTATTTCGAAATGCACCGTACGCGCTACTCGCGTGGCGCACCGCGAGACCCTGACGTCACCACGCGCTCGGGGTTCTGTCAAAATTTCCCCCAGTGTGCGTGACGGAAGAGAACGTCGCATGATAAGTCGGAAAACACCGAGCGGAAAGACAGCAGCCGATTGGCGGGGACGGACAACATGAGCTAACCCTCAATCTGTCGCGGGAATAGCCTTCTACAGTTCTGCCTTTCAATTGGGAAGCTTTTAAGGAGCGTGCATGTGATTTGGTTGGGGTGGGGGAATTGCCTGGAATTGTATTGACTTGCCTGGTGGAAAGTCAGTGTACTAGTTTGCGGTGAATGTCCTCGGGTTTTTAAAACGTAGGAACACAGCTAGGCCAGGAAGAGGCCAATCTACGCTTCAGAGGCGGTTGAACCAGGCCAGGGATGAAGCCGAAAATCTACCTCAGCCCTGAGGTAATCTGCCGGCTGTCCCTAACCCGTGCTGCGCACCACGGAGAGCACGTGAATTTTCGGCTTCGTCCCAGTACTGTAATCGTGCTGAAGTGGCCACTGTCAGTCGTGGGGATATGGTACGTAGCGGAAGATACTGTACGCCGATTTCAAAATCTCGGCTAACCTGTCACGTGACTTACGTCGTCGTGTTGATACACTTACGAGAGTAACAATTACCAACAACAACGACGACATTCCGTAGTCTTCCTTTCAAAGAGGAATAAAATTCGCGAGTCGCACTGTCCATACCAACGTAACCGTAGGAGATCCTTCTGCAACTTCCGCCAAAGAACCAGAAACGAGGCGATGGTCAGCAGTCTCTGTTCAAACGAGAATTTGAAATCCGTCGGCGCACAGTGTACGAGGCGTAGGGTATCGGCGTAATCGCCAGACCTACACATCCCCGTCGGACATCGATCACAGACCGGTTAATTTTCGAAATGTTCGATTGCTTTCTTACCACGGCGAACAGAATTAATAATTACACATAATCATTGTGTCATATCATTTCCGCGCCGCAGTGAACAATATTCAGGACAAAAGTTTTTATGTCCTGTACTTTTACGATTAGTCAGGACATTTGTCCTATTTAACGGGCTAATTCCTTTTTAGCAAAATCAAACTTATGTTTTGGAACAGATTCGCTCATGTGTGCCTGGACGCTCGAAAAATATTCGGTCCTAATGCTCAGCACTGGTGTTATTGCGATACAATGTTGTTTACACTTTGCGCGAGTGGCCGAATATTCAAATTCTACGACTGTTGTTACACACTACTGGGCCGCTCCGTGTGGTCACCGCGTCATCGAGTACGTTCCTCTTGGCCCAGTGCCAGCATTACAGACGATGTCACTGCGCAGGTATCTAAGTGGATACCACGAAAACAGCCAGAACGATCTTTGAGCATAAAAAGGTCGAGTCGGCCCCTTTAAAGTTCCAACGGATATCAAGCCTCGAAACTAATCCGACAGTGGCCGTTTCAGCGCAACCTCTATCCGGCTCCATAGTTAGCAACTCAAATCAGGAAAATTACACACACTGCTATTATCAGCTGAGGTAAACGACCCTCGTAAGACTGCACGACGATTGATCGGTCGTGCGCACAGCACGTGCAGTGGCCAGCGGCACTGTCATATGTCCGGGAAGTCGCTGTTAACTCGATAGACTTAACTCGAATGGCGCCGGATGGCCTAGCGCGTCATCCGGGAATTCCGGAACATCCAACAGAAACAAACTTTTCCTTCGGGCGTACGACATTCCTGGTTTTACATCTAGTAACCGTCGAATCAGTCCTGTCGTAATCGGCTGTGGGTTCTTTCTCAAACGTGTATGATGTGAAATCAGCTATAATCATAAAGCTGTTTTGTTACCCGAAAGCAGATACTGTTGCTGCGCTCCTGCCCTCTCATTACGTTTGTCATGCTTAAATAACAACGTTGTGGAAAACTTTTCATCGAATGCGCTTAACCTTTGAAACCAAAATAGTCACTTATGACAAGATATAACGTAACAGACAACCGCTAAGATGAGCGTCGTGGTAATATTGCTCTAAGGCAACTTTTGAAACGAACTGAGTCGCTGGCTGGGCTGGTCTCTTAATAGAAACTATCAAAGTTGTATTCATACGTGAATCTCACGTCAAAGTAGTGGTATTTTTCTTATATCAAGAGCCCCGAAGTTGCATTTAACCCCCCCCCCCCCACCCCCAACGGGCTAATTCCATTTATGCTAAGCCAACTTACGCTTTGGAAAAGTTTCGCCCGTGCGTGCGCTCGACACATACTTTATCTTGTTGATTAGTACAGCTCTTAGTGCGATACAAGGTTGTTTACGCTTTGCGCAAACGGTCCAACATTTAAATTATACGACTGTTGTTACAGTACTGGAGCACTCAGTGTGGTCGCCGTGTCATCGAGTAAGGTTCTGTTGGCTCAGTGCCACCATTACAGACGCTGTCACTGTCCACGTCACGGTGTCTAAGTGGTGTGATGATAGGTCCCACGAAAACAGCTCAGACCGATCTGTGAGCATAAAAATGGTAGCATTAACCTTTTTCAACCCGCTTACTGTTTACTTTTTACACGGCGCGTTTTTCCCGATACGCACGGGCTATGTGATGGTATTGATGCTGCACACCGCTCTGACTCTCCGTGCTTTCTGTCTTTGTCCGGGCTGTGGCATGCCCGCCTCACCTACTGACACGGCCGGTACCGGCACTGGCAGACTTGTCTGGTGGCCAAATGATTGTCATTCGTTACCGGTACGACAACCAGACGTGGTGGCAGAAGCGAGTCACACGCGAACACCCTACAAATTGCCAGTCGATAATCAGTCACTTCCCACACGATCTACGCCGTGGCCAATTGCAGCCTAACACTGGTGACTAACAGGCCAGCCTATTGTTGTACTATATTTACCTGCGACATCGACGTCTCTCTTTGCGTAAGCATCCCCCCCCCCCCATCCCACCCGCCCAAACATCCCTGCTTGTCAAGAGGTTCACACCTATGACTATAAAAATCTCTCTCTCTCTCTCTCTCTGCGTAAGCATTTACGCTGTAATGTTCGTGAAATGTGAAGTAAAGCGTGAAAGCGCTGGTCAGTCCGCGCGCGTACGAGTGTGTGTGTGTGTGTGTGTGTGTGTGTGCTGATAATAGCGATGATGATGCATTTTGTATGTTTATTAGTGTAGCAAGGACAGATAGTAAAAGAGACCTGTGCGTCTATTATCTCATCCTTGAAAAATAAATTTTCAGTCAGTCAGTCAGTCAGTCTCTCTCTCTCTCTCTCTCTCACACACACACACACACACACACACACACACACACACACCCTTATCGCAAGTCGAACCATGCGAGGCTGCTTAAAAGTCGTTACTCTTCCTCCGGCATGAGGAATCCAATCGGCCATCGGGGCCAGCCCCGCAAGCACTTCAACCTGCACTCGATCAGCAAAATCCACAACTCCACAAATCTCTGCGGGGCGAGACCGCCAAACAGCAGAAGTTCAGATCACAGGAGATTTCTGCACTGATTGATTAACTGATTTAATACCGATCGCTTCACGTCGCGGTGCAGCAGCCTCAGCGATCCACCCAAGGCCGGTGGCTCGTCACTTGAGGGGGGAGGGGGGGGGCGGGTCAACAGTGAGTATTTAGGACAACCCGCACCCCAAAACAAACAAGCCGTGTTAACGATGCAGGAAGCCGGCTCAGACTCAACTCTGTGCCATCGGCTTCACTGGAGTTAGCCTCTGTGCTGACGCCAAGTAGGCTAACCGATACCTGAGGCCGAGACAACGAATAACTACCAAGGAAAACACACACACACACACCCTCGGTGACAAGGAAAGTGGACAGTTCTGAACAACTTTGTGGTCAACGTGTCATTTGACTCATTTCACAGTGTGCAGGGAAGCAGTTGTCTCCCTTGCCGCAGCAAGCATGCATGTTTCGTGGCAGAGCACAGAGCTGCCACAAAATAATATACGCTCGCTGCAGTTCTGTGTGTGCAAGGGAGACAACTCAAGCAGGCAATAATCTCTAAAACAGGCTGAAACTGCACTGTTCCGGTGAATGCGACGGAATTCCCCGCTTCTATGCACACTGTGAAATAACACGTTGAACACAAAATTGTTCAGAACTGTCCACTTTCCTTGTCGACAAGCATGTTCGTTTTTTTTCTTTCTTTCTTAGTTATGAGTTGTCTCGGCTCAGGTCTCGGTTAGCCTGTTTCGCGTCAGCACAGAGGCTAACGTCAGTGGAGCCGATGGGACAGAGCTGGATCAGATCTTGCAACAGAACGTCTCTCCGTACGAGTTTCCGACTACTGTCTCAAAAACAAAAAGTACCTGAATCTAACACAATCGTTTTGGTTTTTTTTCAGTTTCACCCAGTGTAAGGTAGGGGGGGGGGTGTTCGGAAATTTAACGTCCTTTTCCACCACGCAAGGGTGATATCAAAGACGGGGCAACTCAGTAGGGAAAAAAAGGCCATCACAAGTATCTGACCCCAGTCGGGATTTGAACTCACGACCCGAGCATTGAGAGTCCAACGCTCTATCATTCTGCTCCCCATCCAGTGTATGGTGTCTTTTCCTTTTATGCACAATACACTACTGTTGCGTGGATTTTTTATTCTTATTATTATCTTCCTTGTTGAAACACGCGGTATTGCATTTGATGGTGCTATGAGAACGTTCAAGTATTCAGAATAAAAATAAATAACACAGGGCATCCTCTTTCGAAACAGACAAAAACCCCGGTGGAATTCTGTCAACGGCTGTGCGAAACTGAATCACGTGCATGTCCCGTGAATTGCCTGAGGGCGGACCGTACTGGTAGAGAAGGCCGGTAAGGGGAGAGAGCAAGCTGACGTGTAATGTTGCCAGACGACACCATAGAAGCTGCCCGCTGGAAGGCGCAACAATCGCTGCTCACTTATTGGAGCAAACGTCAGCCCTATCTAGCTATCTCAGTCGCAGCCAGGGGAGCCGGGGTGGTCGAATGGTAGAGTGTTGGACTTCTAATGCTCGGGTCGTGAGTTCGATCCCCGCTGGGGCCAAATATTTGTGCTGGCTTTTTCATCGTTGCCCCGTCTTTGATATCACCCTATGTGGTGGAAAAGGACGTTAAACCCCCAAACACCCACCCAGTCGCAGCCACCAAACGCACTTCAGGGAGCCGCAAAGCAAGCCATTGGCATGTGACAATGCTACAACGCATGGGGAAATCACAAATCATGCTCAGTTGCAGCCACCAAACGCACTTCAGGGGGCACAAAGCACGTCATTGGCATGTAACAACGATAAAACGAATGGAGAAAAACAAATCATACTTGATTGCAGCCACCAAACGCACTTTAGGGACCGCAAAGCACTTCATTGGCATGTGACAATGCTAAAACGCATGGGGAAACACATATCATACTCGGCCTCAGCCACCAAACGCACTTTAGGGAGCACAAAGCAGGTCATTGGCATAATATAACAATGATAAAACGAATGGAGAAAAACAAATCATCATACTTGATTGCAGCCACCAAACGCACTTTAGGGACCGCAAAGCACTTCACTGGCATGTGACAATGCTAAAACGCATGGGGAAACACAAATCATACTCGGCTGCAGCCACCAAACGCACTTTAGGGAGCACAAAGCACGTCATTGGCATAATATAACAATGATAAAACGAATGGAGAAAAACAAATCATACTTGACTGCAGCCACCAAACGCACTTTAGGGACCGCAAAGCAAGCCATTGGCATGTGACAATGCTAAAACGCATGGGGAAACACAAATCATACTTGGCTGCAGCCACCAAACGCACTTTAGGGAGCACAAAGCACGTCATTGGCATAATATAACAATGATAAAACGAATGGAGAAAAACAAATCATACTCAGTTGCAGCCACCAAACGCACTTCTGGGGTCGCAAAGCACGCCACTGGCATATAACAACGCTAAAACGCATGGGGAAACACAAATCATACTTGATTGCAGCCACCAAACGCTCTTTAGGAGGCACAAAGCACGTCACTGGCATGTAACAATGCTGAAACACATGAGGAAACAAATCATACTCAGCTGCATCCACCAAACGCACTTCAGGGGGCACAAAGCAGGTCAATGGCATGTAACCATGCTAAAACGCAGGGAGGGATGGGGGAAGGGGGGGGGGCCGAAATGCAGGCAATGTCCAGGTTGGCTGGGAGTTTAACGCACTTTTCTCGCGAAGTGAGACTGATATCAAGGACGGGACAACGAGGAAAAGTTGAGAAATACTGATCCGGCCGCAAGAAGAGGAAAAATGCAATAATCACAATGTCTTGCCCGCGGCGCACCGTGTCGAAAAGTCCAGCGGGGAAAAGTGAAGATAAGCGCTAAACCAATCACCCTGGTTTGCGGGGGTGGGAAAAAAAGAATAATGAGAACGGCCACTGAAACCCCCAAACGCTGTTTTGGAGCGAACAGAACAAACAAGCGAGACAACTCTGTCCCTTAACACCATCCTCTGCGATTGAACAATTAAGTTAAAGGTTTAGCGTGCCAAACACAGACGCAGAGGCTCGAAAGCTCTCCCGAGAACAGAAACACAAATTAAGCATGGGTAATGTAAATTTCAATTCCAGATTAAGCACGCGTAATCTAAATTTCAATTCCAGATCCTTAAAACAAAACATCCACAAGGGGTTTCGGATGCCCTGCATCCTTAAAACAAAACATCCACAAGGGGTTTCGGATGCCCTGCATCGGAATTACTTTTACCGCCGCTTCAATGAGGAGGGTTCCCCTGCTTCGATTCTAGTTTCAATTCCAAGGCGCGCGCGCGCGCGCACACACACACGCACACGCACACGCACACACACACACACACACACACACACATTTCCGCCTCCAACACTTTTTTTTCTCCCGCTTCTGATCGGTTGTGACACAGGGGAAACGAGAGCTGCATTCTTCCTGATGTTTCTACTAACATCAAACCTTTATGCGGCACCAGCACCACCAACACCAACACCACCAACACCAACACCACCGCTATTTAAAAAAAAAAAAAAAAAAAAACGGGAAAGAAAAATTCGTCCCCATAAAGGACTTGGGATACTTCAGCGGTAGGCATTCACTTTCGCTCACTCCCTTCCTCCCTCTCCCTCTCCGCATGCACTTGCTGCAAGCAATCGCTCAGCTCCGTGCCTGGCGACAAATGAGCCAGATGAAGCTAGTTACGGGCCCGTCACTGTGTCCCCGCCCGCCTCATCAACCACGAAACAACCCACTTCGGCTGAGACAGAAGCCCACTCATCAAAACCTACAAGAGTTCATCAACTCCCTAGCAGCCCGTGATGAAAATGGATGGTGTGTTTCTCACACCCACCTCTGTCTTGCGAGCGGGGTGATTTTCAATTCCATGCCGTCTCCGAAAGAGTAAATACGCACGGGGGTTTGAGAGAACTACGGCCACGCCTACGGCGTTTTAAATCTCAGCAAAGATGTTTTTGGTTTTGTTTTTTGTTTTTTCTTCTTGGACGACGCGTTTGTTTCGTTTTTAATTTTCTTCTTCTTCTTCTTCCTTCGTTTTCGGGTGAGTGTGTTAAGGCGGGTGGGGGTGTTCTTCTGGGGTTTGTTTGGGTTTTTTTTGTCTTTTTTGTCTTTTTTTCTTTCGCAAAACAGAATTGTCTTCAATACCATGCTGTTTCCTCGCAGGCAAAGGAGATGGATAATGTCAAGCGACTGCTGAAAAAGGCGGTGTAGGATACGTGTAGCAGCACGGATAGGAAGACAAAGAAGATAATTATAAGGGATGGAAAGAGGCAACATAAGGTCCAATATTTCGGTTTCACTGACTTCTTCAGGACGAGGAAAAACCTCATTTATGATCGAGGCAATTATGACAACAGTCTAGGACAGGTATGAAACGAGAGAGAGAGAGTGTGTGTGTGTGTGTGTGTGTGTAGAAAACTTGAGCCACAAGTTTCTCAAAGCAGGGCGGCAACGTTGCTCAGAGCCAAGGAGTCCGCTGACCCTGTCTCCAGTGCGTAGTCAATGCATATATATACTCCAATCTGTCAAAAATGAAGAATGGTAGAAACGGAAGTCATTTTGCCTTGCAGGATTTTCTGGCCCTGAACACCAAATCGACACAAGTTCACGCAAGTCCGCAAAGGCTCACGAGCTGCACGTGCAAAACGTGTAATTGGTGACTGTGTGATGCGTGTATCCACAGGCAGCATGTACTCTTCTCACACTTTTATCGGACAGTGCGTGACAAAAAGCTGTTGTCTGTGCACTGCGGGAGGGAGAAAGAGAGAGTGGGGGAAAACACGTACCCTCATTTGCAGTACTCTCTCACATGACGCAATAACTTCACAAAAATAAAAACTCGGTCAGTGTAAAAAAAAGGCAGATACCACCCCAATAATAGAATACCAAAAGGTTGAACACACGCTCTGAGTACAACAGCCAAGGCAATTTAAATTCCCAATTTGTCTGCTCAAGAACCTTCGTCAGGGGATGAACAAACAAACAAAAGAACAGCGCTACTTATCTCGATCTCTTCATGGAGAGAGAGGCAGTAACAATCCTGTTACTTTATGCGTTTCTTTGTCCCCCTCATAAGGGTTCTCGCAACCAAAAATTCGGGAACTGAAACTGTCTTGTCCGCTGGGTGTGTTCTGAATTTGTTGGGTTTATTTTATCTTTTTTTCCTAACCATTAAACATGCTGGCAGTCCTTATCATTATGATAACTCAATACTAGCTGGAAAAAGTCATCTTTTTGTACAAATCGGGGCAAGAACCTTCATCTTTTTGTACAAACAGGGCAAGAACCTTCAATTATTTCTACACACTGGGACAAGAACCTTCATCTTTTTGTACACATCGGAGCAAGAACCTTCATCTTTTTGTACAAATCGGGACAAGAACCTTCATCTTTTTGTACAAACTGGAGCAAGAACCTTCATCGTTTTGTACAAATCAGGGCAAGAACCTTCATCTTTTTTGTACAAATAAGGGCAAGAACCTTCATCTTTTTGTACAAATCAGGGGAAGAACCTTCAACCTTTTTGTACAAATCGGGGCAAGAACCACCACCTTTTTGTACAAATCGGGGCAAGAACCTTCATCTTTTTGTACCAATTCGGGCAAGAACCTTCATCTTTTTGTACAAACTGGGGGCAAGACCCTTAATCTTTCCGTACAAACCTGGGTAAGGACCTTCACCTTTTGGTAGAAATCCGGACAAGAACTTTCACCTTTTCGTAAACAGATCGGGACAAGAATCTTCACCTTCTTGCACAAATCAGGTCAAACACCCAGGGCTCCGCAACAAGAACAAACCAGTGAACCTTACGTGGGTTGACGTTCTCGTGTTTTGTCAGTCAGCAACTCTGGACACATCAGGATGTTGGGAGAAGACCCCCAAGTACCCGGGTCCTCCCGATGCACAGTGGTCTTGCTCAGTCTTCATGTCGTCAGTGGATTACTGAACTGACAGAGATGCTTCAGGGGACGAGTGGATGTTTGTCGGTCTGCCTTGAGTGTGGTGGGGACACAGAGAGACGGGGAGGGAGGGGGAGAGAGAGAGAGAAGGAGGAGAAGAGAAGTCGAACAGTGAAACCAGAAAATGTTGGCGAACCGAATTCCATCCGAGTAACTGGTCTTTTTCTTTTTCTTTAGTGTCAAAGACGTTGGACAAATACATCGGGAAAATGAGAGCTTATTCAAACAGCTTTGGAAAAAAGAAATCGACCATCCTCGTTCCAGTATTTGTTGAAAAGAAACAGAGATACTTGTAAACAGAGAGAGAGACAGAGACAGACAGACAGACAGACAGGGAGAAAGTCGAAAGGGTAAACCAGAAACCTTTTTCTTTTTCCCCAGTGTTAAAAACATGAGGGGGCTGAAAAACAGAGAAGAGAAAAATCAGTAACGCCAAAAAAAAAAATCAAACACCGCAGGCAAGGCACTTAAAAACTGTGTGAGAGAGGGAGGGAGGGAGAGAGGGGGGGGGGCAAGGAAGGGATTTAGTAAATCAGTGAAGCTAGGAGTATTACTTACTTTCCGTAGTGTCAAAGACGTGAGCGAGACACAGCATAAAAAAAATAATCAAATCAAAGCTTCCTCCGGCAACGAAAAGTATACCGAACAGCCTATAACAGCCATTTACCAAAAACGAAATAAAGGCAAATGGCGAGAGATACATCAGCAATAAAATGTCTAATGCGTAAGTTCTTGTACCAACAGCGCGCTGACCTTATGGCCGTAATGACTACATCTGACTTTCCAGGACGGTGAAGTAAAAAAAATAAATAAATAAATCGGCTTTGGGGGGACCGGGAGCTGCCTTTATGACCGTGTAAGATTAGCCAATACAATTCTACTCTAGCCGCTACTTCTGACGCTTTGTGTTCTTAAAAAACAACAACAAAAAGAAAACTGGTAGTACTAATAAATATTCTTTCACAACCAGGAACGATCTCGAGACCCCACCACCACCACCACCACCACCCCCATCCCCTTAAAAAACAAACAAAACAAAATTCTGCGAGTGCCTATCTCCTGATTTTTCTTGCCTGCGCAGCAAACGGCCTCGTTGAAAACTGATAAATCGAAGTCTAAGTGTCTGGAAGTCTGAAGGAAGTGCACACACAAAAAAAAAAAGTGTTAACCCAGTTAAACTCGCCAACACCTACTCATCAGGCCTTGTCTAGTCTGATGGAAATGGCCCTTCCCAAACGGTAATGGTTTTTACCGCTGAAAGGGG
Organism: Batillaria attramentaria; assembly: GCA_018292915.2. Taxonomy (NCBI): domain Eukaryota; kingdom Metazoa; phylum Mollusca; class Gastropoda; family Batillariidae; genus Batillaria; species Batillaria attramentaria. The sequence continues at coordinate 195,776 of JACVVK020000089.1, forward strand.
AAATTGCATGTTGCAATCACTTTCATTTTTCAATTATTGCTGGGGAGCACCCCATCCCACTAACACCTCCTCTTGCCCCCCCCCCACCCCCCCCCCCCCCCCCCCCCCCCCCCCCCCCCCCCCCCCCCCCCCCCCCCCCCCCCCCCCCCCCCCCCCCCCCCCCCCCCCCCCCCCCCCCCCCCCCCCGTTTTTCAAATTTCACGGACAAGGAGATGGCTATGAAGATTTTAGCAGGCCAACCGACCCACACAGAAGAAATCGCACGGTAGTTCAGTCTTGAGACTAAACCGAAAAATCAGGTGCTTTTTGGCATAAAGCACAGGTAAGGGACAGTGCCCAGGCTACCCCACGGCTGAGGTTGACTCTACGATTTAGTTCCTGTACTGAGTTTGACAGTTTGTTTGTTTTTTCTTAAACTCCGGCTCGTGGTAGTGATTTTCTTTGAGTCCACGTCAATAGTTTTTCCACGGCAACATCAGCAACAAGGCGAAATCAGTATAATGAAAAACACACCTTTGTAACACTGATACACAACTCAATGGTAGAAATGCCAGTACGAGGAAAGTTCAGATACTCTCTCTCTCTCTCTCTCTCTCTCTCTCTCTCACTCTCTCTCTTTCTCTCTCTTACACACACACACACACACACACACACACACACACACACACACACACACACACACACACACAACACATTCACCTGACATTTTACGACTGGGGTACAAAACAAACAGCAAGCCTCAAACCGCCACATTCCTGAAACGCGTCCGAGAGAAACCTGTTACAATCGCCTCCACTCACCCAGCAGAAGTCACCACTTCATAGTACCGTCTCAAGGACTCCCCAAGTTTACTATATGCGTTTTGAAGGGCGCTGTATTAGGAAAACCTGTTTTTTCCTCCTCGAGAGCAAGACTGGCAGCGAGTCGAGGTGAATCGCACGAGGGTTCACTGGCTCCAGCCTCGTCAGCCTACCTACCTATTGCTAGGTTGCCTCTACTGTATGTCCGTCGTATTCACGGGGCTAAACAACCAGGCCGTGGTCGAAACGAAGTGCCACTCTTGAGTCCAAAGTTTCGGCGACAATTCCTCTGTAAAAAAAAGTCAGGTTTTTTTCTGAAATCTGAGCTTACGCACGTCTGTGCGCTGTTCTGATGTCTTCGCAAAGGTAGGTGGTTGCTCGAACAAAAAGGGTCCGTACTGGAGCCCAGAAACCGAAATCGGATGGCCAAATGAAGCGCGGTTTTCAGTCAAGCGAACAAATGAAAGTGCCATTGTTTGGTCAAACGAAGTGCATCTATTAGCGAGAGTCGAAATCGATTTACTCTCTCTCTCTCTCTCTCTCTCTCTCTCTCTCTCTCTCGTGCGTGTAGTAGTGTGCTCCATCAGTCTGACCAGGAGTTTGAAAACTAGTCTGATAGATGAGATGCAAGGGCGTTCCCAACTTTGTGTAGGCGGGTGGGTATTTTGTGTGGATGGGTACGTATTTTTTAGCCGTATTTTTTAAGTATTTTGTGTGGGTGGGTAGGTATTTTGTGTGGATGGGTAGGTATTTTGTGTGGATGGGTGGGTATATTGCGCGGATGGGTGGGTATTTTGTGTGGGTGGGTGGATATTTTGAGTGGATGGGTAGGTATATTGTGTGGATGGGTGGGTATTTTGAGTAGATGGGTGGGTATTTTGTGTGGGTGGGTGGGTATTGTGCGTGGATGGGTAGATATTTTGTACGGATGGGTGTTTTTTTTGTGTGGGTGGGTGGGTGGGGGTGTCACTTCGTTCTTGTTGTGATTATCGTTGCTGTCTTAAGTTGTTGTTCAAGTGTGTAACTGTATGTTCGGTTTGATTAACGCAGACAGCTTACATTCATAGGCGGCCGTTCGTTATAGCTTTGGAACACGTCCACAAATAGAACAGAATACTCTCCAAAAGACTGCCCACGTAAGTATACGACTAAGTGTTCACCGCCTCCACGATGTTCTCTGGTACTGTATTTACAACTAAACTAACCTGCACTTTCCGCTTTGATCCCCCCGATTTTTTTTTTTTTTTTCAATTTCACGTTTAGCGAGAAAACTTTGATCTATTCAATTTCTTCGAGCTTTTCATCTATCCAATTTTCTTTTTAATTATTCTTCGAGCGCTAAGTTAACGGAGGACTTGGATCTTTAAAAAAAAAAAAAAAAAAGTAATAACACAATGATTTACGTGTCCAGTAGGGCAGAAAAATACCTCTGGAAACTCATTTACTTGAAGGTAACTACAGGCTGGCTAACAATGGGGGAGGAAGTTGTCATTTTGAAAACTCTGACTCTGTATGCAAATGACATTGCCACGCTTTTGATAAGTTTGATGCCTCTGCTGTAGTGAAGAACTCAGGCCCGAGCTACTTCTCTTGCACTGCGATCGTCAGGGGAGCCCTGCTAGCCCAGCCGGTAAGGGTGGGTGGGTGGGGTGGGTGTTTGGGGGTCTAACGTCCTTTTCCACCACATACGGGTGATATCAAAGACAGGGCAACGATGAAAAAGCCAGCACAAATATTTGGCCCCAGCCGGGATACGAACTCACGACCCGAGCATTAGAAGTCCAACGCTCTACCATTCGGCCACCCCGGCTCCCAGCCCAGCCGGTAAGTTAAACCCGCGAACACCCACCCACCCTTATTATGCTAGGGGTACAACTCTCCGCACGGAGAGAGTTAAACCCCTAAACAACCAAACACCCAACCAAGCGAGTGAGCGACGGTCGCTACCTCAGCTCGAAGATGAAATCATGCTGCGTGCCCGAACGGCGGTACAGTGTACAAAGACTGCTCTGACCCTCCTCCTCTGAAACGAACACGGGCTTGAGGGTGGGGTGGGTGTTTGGGGGTTTAACGTCCTTTTCCACCACATAGGGTGATCTCAAAGACGGGGGCAACGATGAAAAAGCCAGCACAAATATTTGGCCCCACCCGGGAACGAACTCACGACCCGAGCATTACAAGTCCAACGCTCTACCATTCGACCACCCCGGCTCCCCGAACACGGGCTCGACGTCCTGTATTTGGAGACAGAGAACACGACCAAGGACACAGATTTTCACGCACTCGCTGAGACAATACTTTTCTTAAGCGGCGTTGTTGCACGCGGAGCGCGTGCGCACAGCCATTTTCATTTGCTTCCTGTTTCCCGCCGAGAAACGTGCCCTGGCTCTGCTTGGTCAGGCAATGCCTGCCGGGCCAGAACGTGATTTGGGTCCAAATTTTCACCCAAATTGCGAAGAACAAAAACACTCGTCTGTTCTCAAATTCTTAGGTTGGATACATTTCTGAACAGCCCGAGGGGGGGGGGGGGCTTCTCAAAATGTGTCAGACAATGCATGCTCCATCGGTCAGTCAGGACGTTCCGACATGAAGTACCTGTTGCTTTACGCCGCGTGGCTGCTGGTGAAGAGACTTTTCCTGGGGCCCTTAAAAAACGGTTGCTAAGACCTACAAGTGGTGCCGCTTCCCTTTCTTGAATAAGGCAGGCTGTTTCCGATGTATTAAAAGCTTGGAGGCTACTACAGAATTTCGTTACGTGCTCTCGACACAGACTACCTGCTTTGGAGATCTGCAGCTCACAATTTTTTTTTTTAAATGCAATTCTGAATTCCGAAACCTAAAATGACTGAGCTGACCCTTCGCACCACGTGACTCAGTGTAATGTGTTGATGCCCTAAGTGTGGAAGAATGCGTGTGATTCACGTGAGCGTGCGTGTTGGGTTCAGTTCGCGGCGCTCTGAGCCAAGAAAATGGGGGTGGGTGGGTGTTTGGGAGTTTAACGTCCTTTTCCACCACATAAGGGTGATATCAAAGACGGGGCAAAGAGAGAAAAGGCCAGCACAAATATTTGGCCCCAGCCGGCGGGAGTCGAACTCACGACCCGAGCACTGAGAGTCCAACGCTCTACCATTCGGCCACCCCGGCTCCCCAAGAAAATGGGGAAAGTGCCTGCAAAATACACAATGATTATTATTATTATGATTATTACTATTGTTATTATCATCATTATTATTACATGTGTGGGCCGGCCGTGCACACACGAGCCATCCGTTTCTTTGTTGCTGTGTGAAAACTTGCAAGGCTCTTGAACCGCAGCAAAGTTTGATCAGATCCTGATTTTCTGATTGATTAAAACGTTCACTCTGCAGAGTTTCTGCACCGTCAGTCTAGCAGTGTTACGAGCGTGGCTGTGCCTTTTGTTAATA